>OX388325.1:18896542-19496542 GCA_947579605.1 Athripsodes cinereus | reverse complement strand
TTATTTTCATACCACCAATTTCAAAGTAGTAAGCATAATTATTAGACCTTTTACTGCCGGGTAATTGCTGCCTGAATTTAGGTTCCACAGTCTCCATATTACGCAAAAAGTAGTCCCTTTGCCGGTTTACATCTCCTATGCTCCAAAAACCGTCAAACAAAGTTTGGCGTTGAGCCTCTGTCAAATTATTTCTGCAGTCAAATCGGCATTTTTCAGAACAAGGTGGTCCCACCTGTTTAGGGGCCATGATTTTTTTAGTATTTCTACTGCAATATTCAAGGCCCTTGTTTTTATTGCGTTTACTAATGTTCTTCTCCCATTTTTCTGCCAATCGTTTCCTTTTTCTTGTAATTGAAGAGTTTATGCCCTCATCACTGCTGGAGCAGCTTGACTCCGCTACGCATACATTTTCAACGTCTGACCCCTGGATAACATCTTCATCTGTGGTGCTATCAATGTCTTCAATCTGAAAAATACATTCAATTCAAAATATTTAGTAACAATTCAAATATGGAAAAAATATTAGTAATATTTCATATATTTAATTTGACAAAAATGCTGAAACATTCATCTTCACGTGAACAATATCAAAGTGAAAAACTTACTTTGTACACTGTCTGATGACCGTCTACCACACTCCCTGAGGCTCCAGCTTCAACGTTTGCTTGCGACACCTAAAGACAAAGAATAAACCAACGTTAGATGAATATGAAACAGAAAACAATGTGTTATATGCACTAAGTCATTCATTTATGCAAATAAACCATATCAAAATGTGAAACTTACTTCGTACACTATCTGATAATCATCTACCACACTCCCTGAGGCTACGGCTTCAACATTTGCTTGCGACACCTAAAGACAAAGAATAAACCAACGTTAGATGAATATGAAACAGAAAACAATGTTTTATATGCACTAAGTCATTCACTTTTGCAAATAAGCCATATAAAAATGTGAAACTTACTTCGTACACTATCTGATGGCCATCTACCACACTCCCTGAGGCTCCGGCTTCAACATTTGCTTGCGACACCTAAAGACAAAGAATAAACCAACGTTAGATGAATATGAAACAGAAAACAATGTGTTATATGCACTAAGTCATTCATTTATGCAAATAAACCATATAAAAATGTGAAACTTACTTCGTACACTATCTGATGGCCATCTACCACACTCCCTGAGGCTCCGGCTTCAACATTTGCTTGCGACACCTAAAGACAAAGAATAAACCAACGTTAGATGAATATGAAACAGAAAACAATGTGTTATATGCACTAAGTCATTCATTTATGCAAATAAACCATATAAAAATGTGAAACTTACTTCGTACACTATCTGATGGCCATCTACCACACTCCCTGAGGCTCCGGCTTCAACATTTGCTTGCGACACCTAAAGACAAAGAATAAACCAACGTTAGATGAATATGAAACAGAAAACAATGTGTTATATGCACTAAGTCATTCATTTATGCAAATAAACCATATAAAAATGTGAAACTTACTTCGTACACTATCTGATGGCCATCTACCACACTCCCTGAGGCTCCGGCTTCAACATTTGCTTGCGACACCTAAAGACAAAGAATAAACCAACGTTAGATGAATATGAAACAGAAAACAATGTTTTATATGCACTTAGTCATTCACTTTTGCAAATAAGCCATATAAAAATGTGAAACTTACTTCGTACACTATCTGATGGCCATCTACCACACTCCCTGAGGCTCCGGCTTCAACATTTGCTTGCGACACCTAAAGACAAAGAATAAACCAACGTTAGATGAATATGAAACAGAAAACAATGTGTTATATGCACTAAGTCATTCATTTATGCAAATAAACCATATAAAAATGTGAAACTTACTTCGTACACTATCTGATGGCCATCTACCACACTCCCTGAGGCTCCGGCTTCAACATTTGCTTGCGACACCTAAAGACAAAGAATAAACCAACGTTAGATGAATATGAAACAGAAAACAATGTGTTATATGCACTAAGTCATTCATTTATGCAAATAAACCATATAAAAATGTGAAACTTACTTCGTACACTATCTGATGGCCATCTACCACACTCCCTGAGGCTCCGGCTTCAACATTTGCTTGCGACACCTAAAGACAAAGAATAAACCAACGTTAGATGAATATGAAACAGAAAACAATGTGTTATATGCACTAAGTCATTCATTTATGCAAATAAACCATATAAAAATGTGAAACTTACTTCGTACACTATCTGATGGCCATCTACCACACTCCCTGAGGCTCCGGCTTCAACATTTGCTTGCGACACCTAAAGACAAAGAATAAACCAACGTTAGATGAATATGAAACAGAAAACAATGTTTTATATGCACTTAGTCATTCACTTTTGCAAATAAGCCATATAAAAATGTGAAACTTACTTCGTACACTATCTGATGGCCATCTACCACACTCCCTGAGGCTCCGGCTTCAACATTTGCTTGCGACACCTAAAGACAAAGAATAAACCAACGTTAGATGAATACGAAACAGAAAACAATGTGTTATATGCACTAAGTCATTCATTTATGCAAATAAACCATATAAAAATGTGAAACTTACTTCGTACACTATCTGATGGCCGTCTACCACACTCCCTGAGGCTCCGGCTTCAACATTTGCTTGCGACACCTAAAGACAATGAATAAACCAACGTTAGATGAATATGAAACAGAAAACAATGTTTTATATGCACTAAGTCATTCACTTTTGCAAATAAACCATATAAAAATATGAAACTTACTTCGTACACTATCTGATGGCCATCTATCACACTCCCTGAGGGTCCAGCTTCAACATTTGCTTGCGACACCTAAAGACAAAGGATTAATCAAATATGCATATGTAAAATATAAGTCTCCCTGCCTAATAGCAATAATTATGAATACGTACATAATATGTACGTATTCATTCACAATGTATTCACAATAATACATTTATATAATCAACTCTCACTTTCGAAAAACATTTCAAAAGGTTTAAGTGAGATTCTGTAAGATTGTGATAGCTCTCTGTAAACTTGCGAATACTACTTTCAGACATTTTTAAAACACGGAATTAGTATAAAAGTCAGTTTTACACTTTGCTGTTCCATTAATTAGGTACATAAATCACATGCGCGCAACCTATAAAATGTAACACCCAATCACGCCATTATTTCATACGGAGAAGCGTCAAACACTTTTTTCATGTTAAATACACTTGTTTTTACATATAAAATAAATTTTAACGTTCACCAGACAAAAACGATCACTCAATAACCTGGTAAGATCGAAATAAGGTAGATTCATTAAGTATAAATTCAACAAACAGTAGATAAACTAATTGAAACTACAGCACCATAATCAACAGTAACCGTCAAACACCAAAACTTCACCGCACCACTTGCGATCTTTCGCAACCGGAAATAGTTTCAGTACGCAGGCCAATATCTTCAGTGTGGCCATGCACCAAGGTCTTCGACACCGGCAACACTTTTTCCCATTATTTTTTTTTGTTTTGTGGTTTAGCAAGCACTAAAAGAAAATTGAACCGCCAAAAAAATCTAATTCGAATACAAACTGCCTAAACTATGTTCATATTAGATTTTACTTTTTGCCCGTTTTATTTTACTTGCTAATAAAAAAAGAAAGAAAATATTTCGCCAAAATATCCAAATAATATTATAGTAGCAACAATTTTCCTCCATAGAAAACTATATTTCACAGATATCTGACATTGGGGCCAACCATCTCAATGAGTTCCTTTATATTACTAGTAGAAGTGCTGTCACAATGCATGGTCATGTAATTGTACAAGTTCTATCATACTAATAAAGTTGTGGTGTATACAAGTTCATATAAATATATTAAATGATGGAGGGAACCAGTTCTGGTGACCATAACTTTGTAGACTGCCAACAGGATGAGTGCGTCTTGTGTGACATGCAAATATGTGTAACTGAGGATGATGATATAGAAGCCTTTCTGACGTCTGTCGTAGTGAAACAGGAACCTGTGGAAGAGGAAAGTTATGACTTTGGATATGCAGTTCCCTATGGTGATATTGATATACATGAACCTGATATAAAAGTTGAATGCGAGAGAGCCAACAATATAACAGTGGCTAGCACATCTTCCCCACTTACAGAGTGTGCAGCAGGTCCAAGTAAACAAACTCATAAAAAGGAAACGAGGAGAAGAAATGTTCAGAATATAAACAACAAAAGGAGGTCGATAAAAAAGTTAAACGTTTCATTCGGAAACTTCAGTACTTTAAGCACTATAAAGAAGCATAGAATGAATTACAGTGGTGAAAAACCTTTTGAGTGTGATATTTGTAAGAAAAAATTTAGTCGGTCTTCTCATTTGCAGACACACAAAAGGATTCACGGTGGTGAAAAACCTTTTGAGTGTAATATTTGTAAGAAATTTTTTTACCAGTCTTCTGCTTTGCAGGCGCATAAAAGGATTCACAGTGGTGAAAAACCTTTTGAGTGTAATATTTGTAAGAAGAAATTTAGACAGTCTTCCAATTTGCAGAAGCATAAAAGGATTCACAGTGGTGAAAAACCCTTTGAGTGCTATATTTGTACGAAAAAGTTTAGTAATTCTTCTGATTTGAATAGGCATACAATGATTCACAGTGGTGAAAAACCTTTTGAGTGTAATATTTGTACGAAAAAGTTTAGTAATTCTTCTGATTTGAATAGGCATACAATGATTCACAGTGGTGAAAAACCTTTTGAGTGTAATATTTGTGTGAAAAAGTTCAGCCGATCTTCTGCATTGCAGGCACATATAAGGATTCACAATGGTGAAAAACCTTTTGAGTGTAATATTTGTGTGAAAAAGTTTAGCACTTCATCTAATTTGAAGGCACATATAAGGATTCACAATGGTGAAAAACCTTTTGAGTGTAATATTTGTGTGAAAAAGTTTAGCACTTCATCTAATTTGCAGAAACATAAAAGGATTCACAGTGGTGTAAAATCTTTAGAGAGTATTGAAGAATCATAAGAATATTCACATGGGTGAAGTTTTTTTTTTAATTTCTCAAGTAATATAAATATAGTTGGAAAGTTATCTTCCGGGCAGAGTGGGCGTGGTCGTTAGGGCAATTTTAATCCCAACGTTTCACCCACGACTGTGACGGGCATTTTCAGGGGTAGTTGTATCATAGTTTTTATATCTGGCAACTCTACATGTAATATTTGTAATAAAAAAATTTAGCCGGTCTTATAATTTGCAGACACACAAAAGAATTCACAGTGCAAAGATTCACAAAGATTTGTATAATTGTGCTTATTGTATATTTGTATGTGTTTATTTTTATCTCAATAAAATATTTTGAATTTGAATTTTGGTTAAAAACTCTATCTATTCCCTCATGCCGTATCTCAAGTGGGGAAGGAAGAGAGAACGGATCGCCATATAGATCTATCCTTACATAGGTACTTATATCGCTTTTTCTACAGTCATTAATTTCTCATGCACGCACGTCGGTTTCTCGTACTCAAAACACGGCCGTCCTTGAGTATTTGATCAAGCCATGTAGTTCTCGGATGCCCGCGCTTCCATACACCCCTCTTTTCAGACAAGTATATCAACTTTGTCATTCTTTCCTCTTCCATTCGTTCCACATGACCAAACTGTCTCAATTTATTACACGCATTCTATCCACATCACTCCTCCTGCATCCACTCATTCTTCAAATATCCTCATTCCTCACTCTATCACCCAACAGTTTACAAACCATCCTCCTCAGCTATCTCATCTCCACAGCATTAATTCCACTTTCGTCCCCCTTCAAACATGTCCACGCTTCGCTTGCAAACATAAGAAAAAATGTGATGATGTGAAGTGGCAGGATTATCTATGTAGAGATTATCATTATCGTGGCATTATATTGAATCACGCTTTAATTGAATTCTCTGATTGTGCATGCTGTAGACACTCTTAATTGTAGAGCTTATTGTATGTTTGTAATTTATGTATAAAAATAAATAAATAAGTGTCGGTACCAGGATGGTATTGTGCACTAATAGTTTTGTTAATCCTAGCACCGGCCACTTTTCTTCTTTCGATATCTTTGTCGTGTCTTCCGTCCCTCGCAAACGAACTTCCTAAATATTGTAACTCTTTCTACAATAATACAAATGGTTCTACTATATTCCCTATTGTTTGGTGAAATGTTTTGTTTTATAATAATGACTATGTCCGCGCTAGATATATTAATATGATTTTAATTTATTTAGTATGTAGGTATTTTGATATGATGTATGTAATAGACCATTAAAGGATGACGTCACAGAAAAATCCTTGAGGGGCATCAGGCATCCCAACACAACACATTCACAGTGTTTACGGTGTAATATTAGGTGGGACGCCTAAAGAATAGATACCTAATAATCAAAAAAACTGTCAGTGTCGATTTTGTTATAATTTTGTCGTCTGACTTTCTTTTTTTTCTCTTATGGCATAACATCCTACAAGTATGATTTGCGCAATTTGATTGTTGGCCCCCCAAGCAAAAGCAAATCCATAGACAAGACCACGTGACCTTTAATGGTCTATAAGATTATATTTGATCATATGAGAGATCTTATACTATGCCTACCTTTTGTTATTATTTCATAATGGTAGATCCTTGGGTACGAAAGTATTGTGTAAATATGTAAAAATGTAAATAATATAGTAGGTAGTTTATATGAAATGATATTAAAGAATTATTTTTTATTACATGTAAGATGTTAGATGTAGGAATACATCCAATGATTAATTGTTTCACTGATTTATTATATCTATAAAATATCTATCAAGTCACAAGACGTATGGGATATTGTCACTATCACTATATTGCAAAATATAGTTTGGACTTAATATCTGACATCGAAATAGGTATAAAGACATCTTTGCATTTTGTAAAACAATATTGTAATAATAAATTTGATTAAGGACGTATTGGATATTACAAGAAATAATAATGTTTGATTTGTAAATAAATGCTTAGTAACAGACAAGGGTGAAAACGTCAAAAAAAATCGAAAAAATGTACCGCGCTGCAAGTCTAGTACCTACATATTATTATGTCTATGATGTACCTACACGATAAGCGCGGTCGGGAGTACCGCACGCTCTCACCATTGTTTTGCCGAATTTTCGGCATTATGATCTTGCATAATATTCGATATTCGGCAAATATACTATTCGTTGCATCTCTAACTTCTACTTGTTTTAATTGTTATATTTTCTCGCTGAATGATAACTACTTATTATATTTTATTGTGTGAACACGTCATGTTATTTTTCTTTTTACCATTTATCCATGCCTATACATCTTATATTGCCACTTTTTATTGAATAAATTGTATCTACTAATTATTATAATTATTATTTTTTTATTTGTATCGTTGCACCCATCCACTTTAGAGGAACTTTTTCTTGTAACGTGGCTCCCAGCTAGCTGTGGCAAAGTTGATAGTAATATTAAAGGTTGGTCTTATTCGCACGGCGTACGAATAATATTGGTTATTCTTATTCGCACGGCGTGCGAATAATATTTACCTCTTATTCGCACGGTAGTGTGCGAATAAGGATGAAATATTATTCGCACGCCCGCCGTGCGAATAAGACCAACCAATAATAATTCAATTTTGGTATGCCAATATAAATTATAACTCTGTATGTTGATTGTATTTAATTTTAATGTAAACATTTTATTATTATTATTATCGGATCACTTATATTGCGCTGTTTTTGTAATGAAATCACTTCAAGAGCGCATTTACAATATTCTTTGTCACTTTTATTTATTTTTAAAATACAAATCATACAAACTATTTTTATTGTCACAAATTTCAGGTATTAGATTTAATTTTATTAAAATGTATCACTTAATTTTAAGAAACAAACACAAAAAACAAAACTATCAAATAAAAAACACTTAATTTTGGTCGGAAAATAAAAATAAAATAAAAACTTAATTGATAAACTATTATATTTAATTAAAAAATTGGAGTAGTTATGGGTTCAGTCAGCTACAAGAGCGCCATCTACCCAAAACTTTATGTAAGTAATTGTTTTTAATCAATGTACAGTAAAGAATGAATAAATAAATAAATAAGGCAATACAAACAAGTAGGTACATAAGCATGTAAAAACTATGTCAAGAAAATAAAATTTAACTAGGAAAGGTTTATACATAAAAATTAACAATATAGAGGATATAAAATTTTTTTCTTCTAACTACTTGACATCTCCTTACTGTATTACAATAATTGTTCTTGACATTTATCAAACCTTTGTTGACAATTACACTCTCACCACAATGTTTTGATTTTTCATGACTTTTCTAATTGTTGTGTTTCGAATAATTTTATGATTGCTATATTTTGATTTTCAATTGTATTTGTTCTTCGCCAGTTGTTATTCTGTTCCAACTGTGTTGTAAATGAGAATTATGTTTTGTTTTTGTTTTCTATTTTAACATGTAAAAGGCTCACGCCGTTGTTATTCTGTTACAACTGTGTTGTAAATGAGAATTATGTTTTGTTTTTGTTTTCTATTTTAACATGTAAAAGGCTCACGCCGTTGTTATTCTGTTACAACTGTGTTGTAAATGAGAATTATGTTTTGTTTTTGTTTTCTATTTTAACATGTAAAAGGCTCACGCCGTTGTTATTCTGTTACAACTGTGTTGTAAATGAGAATTATGTTTTGTTTTTGTTTTCTATTTTAACATGTAAAAGGCTCACGCCGTTGTTATTCTGTTACAACTGTGTTGTAAATGAGAATTATGTTTTGTTTTTGTTTTCTATTTTAACATGTAAAGGCTCACGTATAAATTAATAAATAAATAAGTAAATAAATGTCATCAGATAATATAAATACAGTACAAAACAGTAAGACATGAACAGGCATAAACAAATAGAGCAAAACCTATCACAAATACACATCAAATATGTTGTCATTCTTCCAACGATCCACTTATATTTACCTACTTAATGCCTTGTGGTGACATAATGTTTGTTTGTCAATAATAGCACACGCAACATGGATATTGTACTTGTGTAATCTATATTATCGTACATATATCCATCATAAAACGGAATTTCAAATAAGCAATAATCAGTCTCACCGCTTCCCTTAAATAAGACTATGCTTCACTTGCAGGATAGATCAAGCAACATAATAAATCACGTCTCCTTCCCACATCAATCTCTAACAATTATTAATAGAGATGCAACGAATATCAGGCAACTATTCGGTATTCTGCCTATTCGGCAACATTTTTACTATTCAACCGAATACCGAATATTAAGTCTATTATTCGGTGTTCTGCCGAATAGTTTGAATGTAAAACTGGAAGAAACTAATTGCTTGTAGATTGTTGCTATTTCATTGTCAGCTGCAGATGCATAATTATTAATCCTCAAATGTCTAATTAATTTATGTAGTTTGATATGGAGTGTAACAGCATAATATTATTATTGTTATTATTAATTTTGGAACCAAAGATTGGAACACAAAATTTTTGAATAAATGTACCCCGCAGCAAGTCTAGTACATATATCTATGAAGTAGGTACCTACCACAGAATTCCATACAAAACCTAGAACTCTGACTCGTTTACAAAAGTGAGGCAAAAAATCTATGAATTTTTGACAGAAATGTTGGCGAAAGCGTGTGGTGTTTCCTGCATTTTATGGACTATTTCTCGCATTTTTATAAAAATATATCATTTTTACATTTATATAAACGTAATTGGACATTTTTTGAAGTTCTTTTCGACTATTTTAGCGATTTACCACACTTTTTTTCGCCAAAAGTGCCGAAAAATGGTGCCTCACTTTATTACAATGAAAATACATACGAGTACTCCATCTAGTTATTATAATTATATAAAAATCTATGGTACCGACAAGGGTGAAAATGTCAAAAAATATCGAAAAAAAGTACCGCGCTGCAAGTCTAGTACCTACATAATATATTATTATTATGTCTATGATGTACCTACACGAATATGCGCGGTCGGGAGTACCGCACGCTCTCACCATTGCTTTGCAGAATATTCGGTTATTCGGCACATGATCTTGCATAATATTCGGTATTCGGCAAATATGATTTCTTTGATTTCTCTTTGTAATGTCTTGACCAAATTTTTAACTTATGAATTTTAACTAATTGACTTTTTACTATATTTGACATTTTCATACCTTTGATTTCTCTTTGTAATGTCTTGACCAAATTTTTTTAACAATTTTGTATCTTTTTTTATAATTATAACATGATTAATGTTATATTGTCTGTTAAACTCTCGATTCTTTGGTCTAATTGTTTTGTGTCTTTTTTGTAACTGATCTTTCCTTTGTTTACATGTTTTGTTTGTATACAGAGGTTTAACATGTTAAAGGCTTAGGCCGTAAATAAAAATAAATAAAATAAATAAAATAAATAAAATAAATAAAATAAATAAAATAAATAAAATAAATAAAATAAATAAAATAAATAAAATAAATAAAATAAATAAAATAAATAAAATAAATAAAATAAATAAAATAAATAAAATAAATAAAATAAATAAAATAAATAAAATAAATAAAATAAATAAAATAAATAAAATAAATAAAATAAATAAAATAAATAAAATAAATAAAATAAATAAAATAAATAAAATAAATAAAATAAATAAAATAAATAAAATAAATAAAATAAATAAAATAAATAAAATAAATAAAATAAATAAAATAAATAAAATAAATAAAATAAATAAAATAAATAAAATAAATAAAATAAATAAAATAAATAAAATAAATAAAATAAATAAAATAAATAAAATAAATAAAATAAATAAAATAAATAAAATAAATAAAATAAATAAAATAAATAAAATAAATAAAATAAATAAAATAAATAAAATAAATAAAATAAATAAAATAAATAAAATAAATAAAATAAATAAAATAAATAAAATAAATAAAATAAATAAAATAAGTAAAATAAGTAAAATAAGTAAAATAAATAAAATAAATAAAATAAATAAAATAAATAAAATAAATAAAATAAATAAAATAAATAAAATAAATAAAATAAATAAAATAAATAAAATAAATAAAATAAATAAAATAAATAAAATAAATAAAATAAATAAAATAAATAAAATAAATAAAATAAATAAAATAAATAAATAAATATACTATTCGTTGCATCTCTAACTATTAATAAAATTCTCACACACATACCATAATACGAGTATGTGTGTATGTTTGTATATTACATAACTATTTCTTATACAAAAATGATCTAGGGTTTATGTGTTCACATTGTGAAAAGACATTTTAAACAAACAGTCCATTCTGATTAATTGAGACCCCGCTTAATTGGGACAGCCGCTTATTTGGGACAAATCTCAAAGAACAGAAACCAAACCAAGAAACCAATAGTAAATTTATATGTTTAATTGGGACAACATTTCGCTTAATTGGGACAGTAAATTTAAGATCACACCACATATTATGTTACACATATTCTCAAGAAAAAATATGTACCTACAAAGAATTGACTCATTTTTGCATTGAATTAAATTGTATGCACCTACCCATTTATTATTTTAATTAGGATTTTTTCTTCATAAAGTTCATATTACATATTTGTAATTTATATGATAATTTACAGTTTCTAAGAGTTTATAAATAAAATTATCGAAAAAAAGATGCATTGTTTAATTTTATGTGTGTATTACTGCTTAATGGACAAAGTTGCCAAAACCAAATAAATGATTTAAAAAAAAGAAGTGAAATTCGCTTAATTGGGACAGCCGATTAATTGGGACAAAATGGCCAAGTCCCGACGTGTCCCAATTAAGCGGAATCAAACGTATTTGATATTAACAAAAACACTGTTTACTTATCACTATTGATTTATTACTGGAGCACTTTCAAGTTAGCTTGACATTTTTAAAAGAACTAATATACTTTTTTTAAAGTCATATGCAAAAAAATATCTATCTATACCCTCACGCCGTGTCCCAGGAGGAGTAGGCAGAGAGAACGGAACGCCATATAGATCTGTCCTTACAAACTTCTTTCGCTTCCTCCACATTCATCTAGTTTCTCATACATGTTCGCCGATTTCTCTTACTCAACCCGCGGCCGTCCTTTAGGATTTGATCCACGTGCTCAAGCCACGTGGTTCTTGGCCGTCCGCGGAAATAATTAATGACCTTTATGCAAACTTGCATCCATTAAGTTTGCATCAGGACGCATTTCTTTAAGTAAATGTTTAATTTGTTGGAATTACCACATTCCCGAATGTTTCAGCGGTATGAAGACTCCTATTTATCCGCACTTTTGTAAGACAATTTTGATGTAAAAGTTCTCTTACAGAATCCATCCGAAATAACATATTACGTCCCTCTTCTAACTAACTGTCGTATCTGCCTACATAAATGTAAATTGTTCAGGAGAGCGTTTTTTGTGTTTTGCCGTGCATATTTTCGTCTCTCCTAGTTATATATGATACAGTGTAAATATATAACATTATTTTCTTTATACCTATTCTTATATATCTCAGAATCATTTTTGGGTTAAAATTTTGAGGAATTTGTAGATACTAGATACAACACATTTAATTTAGAATAATTCGCAAATACGACAACAAATCAGAAAGCTATTCAAGGATAACGGCAACAGTTACAGGTGTGATCTTCAGTGAAAACATGCAGGGCACATATAAATACACATCGGTGATCATAACTCGATTTCGCCGAAAATGTCAGATACGACAGTTAGTCAGAAGGGGGACGATGTTAAGATCTGGGTTATAAAAATTAAATGATTCAAACTTAAATAAAACTTATAATTTTCTAGAGTGCACGGCTTGCATGTTTATAGCATGCGGCTGATCTGCTGACTACCTACTGACTACTTATGGGATAAACCGTGATGATGTAGTAGTACCTAGTAGTAGTGACTTATTTAAAAATAATTCAAACTATAACATTCTGGGGAAATAAGCGTTTACTATGCACACATGTTGAGCTAGTCCCAAAATGAATACGAATCTATGAATCTTGTATTATGGGTTACTACTAACACGACAATACACATAATACAATATACAATGCACTTAACACATAAACATGTAAGACCCAGGCCCAGAACATTGAAGGAGATCCATCGACCACCCGGTATAGCTTCAATTTATATGATTAAATTTCTACACTAAGAACTTTTTCCTCAGAAGAAGTGCCATGGTGGGCAAACTTAAGGACTATCAGACAAAAACAAAGTTTGAAAAAGATCATTCTTCATTTTGTTTTGACCGGGAATCGAACACGGGACTCAAAGGCAAGAGCGTTACTTCCATCGTCAATATAAACGATGTCAGGCACTCTTCAATTTAATCAGACTATGTGATAAGCCCAATCCCACTTCAGAGTAGCAACTTCTTGTACCTTTATTTGCTCAATTGTACATTCATTGAAATTTTGGTGTTAACTTACCTTTATTTTTAATTGTTTCAGATACTGTATCAAGAAATAATCAGAATGCGCGTTTTAAGGTAACCTAAGCCACATCAAAACAATTTCTGGTTCACATCCAGACTCAAAAACAACAAAATGGCTCAATCTAGAGAAGTTGGTCTCAAATCAAAATCTGTGATAATATTGGTAGTTCTAGTTGTGACTATATTAAATATAAATAGTGTAAACTGTGCCAGTTTTAGTAATATAAATGACGAAAGTGATGGAAGTACAGAGTCGCAAATTGTTTACAATAATTATAATACAAGTGATAAAATAACTGAAGAACAAAACAATAACAAAACATCTGAAATAGAATTTGAAATAATCAACGAAATTGTTTATCAAAATGAAACAGAAGATGATACGCATCATATCTTAGATTTGAGAAAAACAAAAAATAAAAAAATAAATGAAAATACAAAAAATGATTCTGATAGGAACATGATAAAAGAAAGCAATGAAGATAAAATTCAAGAAAAAAATGAAATATCAACCAATTCTGATGATCTTGAAACTATTGCCACTTCAACTGAAGATGTTTTAGATAGTATTTTGAATGTGAACGACGCTGCGAGGTATTCTGACGATGAAATCTGGACAAAGTTTCGTTGGTTGATGGAACTTTTTGATCAGCACAAGTTTGATTTGAATAATTTGAAGGATGTCTCTAAAAATTGTACTGAAGATATGCTGGTGTACCTCAAGGCGCTTAGACGGGGCGAGACTTGGGCAGCCAAAAGTTAGTTTATTTTTATATCCTTATCTTCAATAATTGTTTATTTATTTATTTATTATTTAAAATATGTAATACCTTATGTTGTATGTATCTGTACCTATTTTAGATGGTAATATCAAATTGTCACAAATGATACTGTGCCCTATGGTACTATAATATGCACTCTGTGTACATCTGTAGTTGGTTCTGTAGGGTTACTCATGATATGATCTAAGTAGATTTATATCTTGTATCTATCTCCAACTCTACGATGCGCGAAGTAAATAATATAGTCAATAATACGCAAGTCAAATCCGCGGTAGTTCAGGATAGTCTTCTTCTTCCTGACAGTGTCCCAATCCCAACTTATTGCCGCTGAAGGCTGTTGGGGTCGGCTCTTCTCGTTCTGAGGTTATACACTCTTCTGTTTCCTATATCATCTTCATCCAGGCCATTTCTCCGCAAGATTCTATTGCATTGTGTCATCCAGGTATTCTTTGGTCTCCCTCTTGATGCATGTCGAGGAAGTCCAAATATGGCTGAGGATAGTCGTTTTCAATATTTACATGAATATTATGGTTTTACTATGTGATACAACCTCAAAAATGTTCCAGATATTGATGTTTACATTAATATTGATGTGATATTTATTAATTGTTATGAAATAGTTACTATTAAGAGGTACAGAAAAACTTACAGAAAATATTGGGCGACCCATTTTGTGCCGCTGACTTTGGGGACCATCAAACAAATGAATAGATAGATTATTAATTGATAAAATTAATAATTGTAAAGCATGGTGTCGAGATATAAGAACAATGAACCGGTATACAACACACGATGGCCTTGTACATTTACTGACAACATACATACTTGTATAATCAGACAATAATAATATATATTACATTATATTAATATACAATAATGAAAATTGTACAATGATAATTTATTCATTTTTCTCACAGTGCGCGGCAATACTTTTCTCAGTAATATACAATTAATTAGGTACTTTTTCCGATACCTACACCTCAATTAATACGGTTTAACAGCCGTTCTTACCTAAGGTACAAATTAGATTTAGCTCTAGTGGTTTCAGGCAACAATTTTTAGTAGGCGCAGAGAAAATTATTCAAATAATTAATGAAATAACTTTATTTATAAATATAAGCCAAAACTTTATATGCAAAAATATTCATGGGTATAAAAAAATAGTATGTTATCACATATAAATAAAATTTAAGTTGTATTTATTCTATAAACTGAATTTATTTATTTCCTAATTCAAAAACAGAGCGAGTAAGGTCTCACATCCGGCTACTAGGCACGCCGTGGGCCTTCTGAATCTTAAAATTTGTGAAACTCGCTATATTCTTGATTATTGCACATAATAACGTTATATATGTAGTATGCACGGTAAACAACATACCATATTATTATATAAATAAAACAAATGGTTGAATTATAAACATTTTCTATGATTTTTTTGATAATGATATTTATTTTTGATGTGTATGCAGTTTGTCATAATAATTTAGAAAATCCAAGGGTTGTAAATAAATAACTCAAGGTGAATTATAAAATTCATGATATTTTAAGATTAATCTTGGTTTTAAAATTTTATAAACACTCTTGTATTATTAAGGATAATTTATTTAAAATAGCACCACTCAACGTATCATCATTGCGACGGTAATCTTCAAAAAATATTTTCACTATACTCCTCGCAGCAAAATAAAACTAAAATGATAAAATCGCATTTATAAATGTTCAAAATATTATATTAATATAAAAAATAACATACTTGTGATCCAGAATTTAAAATATTTAAAAAATAAAATGGTTGTAATTTTGCTAATTCGTTTGCATGAAATCGCAAAGAAGGGGTGTAGAGCCCTCTTAAGCGTTTATTTCGAAGAATTTTTTTTTTAAAAGATATAGGTATCTGGGTTTTGTTATAAACCCAAATACAACCTTATGCACCTTTCACAGTAAGCTACTAAAAACACAATAAGCCGTGAAAGGGGAGTTTGCCGGCACCTGGTATAGAACCACGGACCCCTTGTTCTAGGCCGAGACTCTACCTCCAGTTATCAAACATTGTAGTAGGTTAACTGGAAAACATGCCTCAAGGCAATATGTACCTACGCCTTTCGTAATACTTATTTTTGACAATGAAGTGTTTATTATTATTATTATTCTCTGAAATGGCCAACAATGTGTCAAAGACGTGAGCTCCATATTTTATTTCTTGTTCACAAAACACTTTATTCAACGTCTTTTCCTTACTATTTGAAAGAAAAATTCGAGTATCTAACGAACCATGGTTCTGGCATCTGCACTTTGTGCCCAAATCCAGCTAAACTATGAAAAGTGTGTAAATTTTATAAACATATTGTTTTAAATTACTTAAATATTTTGTGTTTAATATTTGCATAAAAGTGCAGAAATCGTCTTTATTAAACACATGGTTATGCTCATTTGTTGTCCTTGATGCTTAATTACAAACTTTACGTTCTAGCAACGTGAAAATTATATAATATTCGTCTATAGATGAATGAATATTTATTCTCATTGTTTTATCGATAGTGTATTTATTTATGCAAAACTTTGTGTAAATTATTATTATTGTGTCTTATGTTGTTTTCCCCTCAATATTTCTTTATGAAACACACGATAGAAACGAGCCCGACTCATAAACTCGACTTTCCAGTTATTTTAGACTTGGCAAGTCTATTCACGGCTAATACTGAAGAGCACAAAGATTTTCCGATAGTTGCATCGGATAAATGTTGAAATAACTTTATTTCCCGGATATTTCAGGAGTCCAAGAAATCCTATTTATCCGTTTAGGTGACAATTTATTTATATTTCAACTCTCTCTAGTCTGTCAGTACTACTATGCCAGTGTTGGCATCTCCGACCTTACCACGTCAGTGGGCGGGGGACCCGGCTGACATAGCAGATCCCATCTTGAGACCCACACATCCACGAATGCCTTAAGTGTGAAGCGTTTGTGGCATTTAAAAACACTTCCCCAAACCAGATGGGAACATAGGAACTACCATTCCTGAAACATCCACGGGTAAGGGAGGGTACAACCCTTAATGTAAACCAGATAGGTCGAGAAGTGTCAACAATCATACCCAGAATCATATCCTCTCTTGCATCCATCAACGAAGGACATTCCCAAAGAATATGTTCCGCTTATTGAGCTCCTGTCCCACATGTGCACCATGGATTATCAGTCAAGGCTAGCTCAAAAAAGTTCTATCGGATAAATGGAAGTCCCCAGACTTCTGCGCTATCCTGGTGGGTCTCCTACAGTTGCATTGAGGAGGCAAAGATCTGTGAGGCGCCGCCATTGTTCCATTTTGTTTGTGGACTCATTATTATTATTATTCTCTTTAAACTAACTCTTGCACATCATCAAATGAGTCAATTCATTTTCTTTTTTCAGTGTACGATGCTTCTGGACATTACAATGGACAATTCTTCTTCGGCAGTAACTATTGGCTTGGCTCCAAAGGCCTCTGCAAGGAGTTACAATATAACATCACTCCTCCATTCGCTCAGGGCATCAACCATCATCTTCTCAAGACTCCTCCTTTCGCCACTGGATTCAGCACTGCTGTAATAAGGGTCAAAGTTGGATTCTATACACCACAGGTAAGTCGACAAACATTTTGCATATAAATAATACATTTCAATAATACTAGTACATTACCTAGAATCTTCTAATAAATAAAAATGGATTGACCATGTATATGTTCCCCGATAACTTGAGAACGGCTGAACCGAATTGGCTGATTCTTTTTTGTTGTGTTCATAATTATCAGGAAACGGTTTGCATGAAAGAATTTTCTTTGAAAATCATAATAATACTTACAATTATTGAAACTCACATAATTGTTTCATATTTCAAATTTGTGACAATTACAAATGCATTAATTTTTTTAATAGTTAATTTAAATTTATAAAATATATTAAAATCTGATAAAATCGATGAAATCTAAAAAAAAACTGAAAATGCGCCCTCGCGGTGGTTTGCACCACAAAATGGCGCTAAATAAATTGTCCAGATAATTACTATTATTATTAATATAGGTATGTCATACATGTACAGAGATAGAGAGAGTATGGTGTGTAAAATATTTAATTTACATGTAGTATACTGCTATGGTTACCTCACTACTTGTGAGAAATGCTGCGATTCTATACTCCTAGATAATATACCCACATATAAAGAAATTTGTGACCAAATTTGAGAGAATTCGAGTAAAGGAAATTTACTTTGCGTACCTATATAAATAATTCAAAAAGATGTGAAGATTTAAGAAACTCTCAATTCCGTTTACTTTTCTCTGGCCATTTCTCCCAACCCTCCCCTTCTTCTCCCTTCACATATTGTACCAACAGAATTTCAAGTGTTTTAGGGAGTATAATTCAAATCATAGATTTTAAAATAAAAGTTGTTAAATTGTTAAATTACATTATTTTAAATCTTCTTGATTGATTTGTTGATTTTATAACTTATTGCTATAATTATTTTTTTATTAAAATAATGTACCTATACTTTTAAATCTTCTTAATTGATTTGTTGAATTTATTATTTATTATATTGCTGTATTTTACTTAGTTAAATTATTTGAATTGATTTTTAACTTAATCATTTGTTATTGTATTATATTGTTTTCTTACTTTATTATTTGATTTGTTGGTCGTTTTTTTATTTTATTGTTTTTGATTATTCTATTAGGTTGTACCTACTGTTGTAAAGTATTTCCTTATTTTAGTTGCATCGAATTTTATACTGTGGTAATACAGGGGGGCTCTTGTGGTCTGTATCCAGTGTAATATTGATTTTTGTAATGTTTACTGTGTTGACTGTTTGCCCCTTGAAAGAAGTTAATAAATAAAAAAAAAAATAATTTTATCGTATGTTTACGAGGGATGGAAGATGCGATAGGGACATTGAAAGAAGGAAAGTGGCCGGTGCTAGAGCAAACGGTGCACTTCGACCCATTGTCAGCAATAACAATGTGTCGAACATGGCTAAAATGCTGGTGCACAATACCATTCTGGTACCGTCACTTACGTATGCAAGCGAGACATGGACGTGGTTGAAGAAGGACGAAAGTGGAATAAATGCAGTGGAGATGTGATCGTTGAGAAGAATGGTTGGTAAAACGCTGCGTGATAGAGTGAAGAATGAGGATATTAGAAGAATGAGCGGATGCAAGAAGAGTGATGTGGACAGAATGCGCGTGAATAATCTACGGTGGTTTGGACATGTTGAACGAATGAACGAGGTAAGAATGACAAAGAGGATATACTTATCTGAAAGAAAGGGCGTGAGGAAACGCGGGCGTCCGAGAACCATGTGGCTTGATCACGTGGATCAAATTCTCAAGGACGGCCGCGTGTTGAGTAAGAGAAACCGACGTGCGTGTATGAGGAACTGTATGAATGTGGAGGAAGCGAAGGAAGTGTGTAAAGATAGATCTGTTTGGCGTTCCGTTCTCTCTGCCTACCCCACTTGGGACACGCCGTGAGGGTATAGTATAGTAATTTTATCCTGTTCCACAACTCAAATCAAATTTGAAGACCTGTGTGGCGCGTAAGTAACACTCTTGCATTTGAACCACTAAGTCCCGATTTCGATTCCCGGTCAGAGCAAAATGAAAAATGATATTTTTCAAACTGTCCTGACTCTCGCCTTGAGGTTGAAACCCTGAGTCTTAGGGTTGGTTTTGCACTTTGCGGTGTTGGCGCGATAGTGAACTCGTTTTCTCGTTGTATCGTCCTGTCCCCCTTGGTCGAGAGAAGGTTTGGGAGGTATGTCCCTTTTGGGAGAGTTTAATGTTTTCACACCATTCGGCACTGGTGATTCTCAGGCTTCCGCCTTCTGAACGCCAAATAAAAAGTTTCTGGACACCACACCTCGGCTTTTTGTTACTCAGCAATTTGTATATTATCATATTTACTCGATGTTATCTCATCATCAGTTGCTCTACAGCCCGTTGTGAGCCTTGGCCTCCTTCAACATTTGCCTCCATCTGCCCCTATCTTGACATGTACTCTTCCAATCCCTGATGCCAATGATGTCAACATCTCTCTGTACACCATCCATCCAACGGAGTTTGGGTCTACCAACGCTAAGTCTACCTTGTGGTCTTGTATAAAGGATTTTCTTTGGCACTCTTTCCTCACTCATTCTCTCCACGTGCCCAGCCCATCTCAGTCGATGTTATCTACCTTATATTAATTGTATTATTTTTTGTCCTGTTTTTTTAGCCTTTTAAATAATTTTGTATTTCTTTATATTCAATAAAATAAACATCCTTTCAAAAGGGACATTGAAAAGAGTGTAATTTAAAAGATTTCCACGACGGCGGTTTTAGCCGGTCGGTCCTTCAGACGTCGGCCCGCCCGTGAGGACAATTTTAGTTTGAATGTGCGGATAAATAGGAGTTAACGACTCCTGAAATATTCGGGTGTGTGGTGGGTCTCTCATCAATCTGTCCTGAGTCTGGGTGTTACATGTATATGTGTTTATAGTGCATTGTATTTATGTGTGTTCTGTCGTGTTACTATCAATAATACAAGAGAGTCATATTTTAGAATGGGATTTAACTCGACTTGTGTATAATATAATATTAATAGCTGACCCGGCAAACATTGTTTTGCTATAAACATTATGCCGTATACTAATATCACTAATAAAAATAGGGGTTGATGGTAGAAGGGTGAAAATTTAGGGCTGTATGTATTTTTAATGCCTTACTATAAAAAAATTAATGAATCTTCTGGAGCCAGGAAAGCCGCCTTCTTCCAACCCCTCGACGGCCCTCAATCTTCCATGTATAATAATAATAATAAACTTTATTGTACAATACATGATTAAAAAGTTATAAAATTACTAGCTGACCCGGCAAACGTTGTTTAGCCATATACCTACATTATTTCTAGATTATTCTTAATTTTTTTTTCATGCATTTTATATTATTTAGCTTTAAATTTATGCGATTGACAAAACTCTGATTTGAACCCTTTACATTCGAATCAGAGCCGCTATAATGTTCTTAATTTTTCTTGATTTATATATTGTCTCAAGTGTTTTATGCTTGTATGTACGTATGTTTTTTTTTTTTTTTCATATAATTTTATTGTCTTGATTTTTGTTTTTCTTGTGTCGATAATTTTGTATTTTCATGCTTCTGTGTCTTGTTAATTTGATATTGTAAACCTGACAAACCCAAGTGCCCTATAATGGGGTCTATGGTGTGATGGATATAAATAAAAATAAAATTACTAATACCGGTATTGAAAATAGGTATTGATGTTAGAAGGGTAAAAATTTAGGGCTGTATGTATTTTTTAATGCCTCACAATAAAAAAAATTGACCAAAAAATAAAAATTCCGAGTGAACCACCCTTAACGTTTAGGGATATGAAAAATAGATGTTGGCCGATTCTCAGACCTACCCGATAAGCATAGAAAATTTCATCAAAATCGGTCCAGCCGTTTCGGAGGAGTATGATAACAAACACCGTGACGATAACAAACACGAGAATTTTATATATTAGATAAATGTTATTTGAAATTTATATGTAGAAAGATAGCCGAGAAAATCAATGACTTCTGGTATGGAAATCAGTCTCAATTCTAATTAGTTTTTGGACTCAACTGACATCTCACTACAAATGGATTCGTCCTTTTTCGATATCAAACCACACAATCTTGAACATATTTTATTTTGGCTCCAAATCCTGCCTCTGTCGACTTAACTTCGTGTCACTCCGACAAAAGCGTGCCTATTTATTTATTCAAAGCTAATGAAACCCTTCAGATAATACATCGTCCCTCTTTTGACTAACTGCCGTATCTGATATTTTAGGCGAAATCGAGTTATGATCATCAGTGTGTATTTACATGTGCCCTGCATGTTCTCACTGAAGATCACACATGTTACTGTTACCGTTATCCTGGAATAGCTTTCTGATTTGTTGTCGTATTTACGAATCATTCTAAATAAAATGTGTTGTATCTACTAATTCCTCAAAATTTCATCACATAAATGATTCTGAGATATATAAGAATAGGTACAAATAAAATAATGTAATATATTTACACTCTATCATATAACTAGGAGAGACGAAAATGTGCACGGCAAAACACTAAAAAACGCTCTCCTGAACAAAATACATTTAAGCAGATACGACTGTTAGTCAGAAGGGGGACGACATACATATGATAACGAATAATATATACGGGACAAAAATATAAGTAATGCATTACCCTTTTTAAAAAAGTACACAAATTTTACAAATTGTAATATTTAAGCCCATAAGATTGTCATCTATAATAAGATTTAATTAAAAAAAAAACAGTAGTAATACATATGAAAAATATTGAAGAAATAATAGCTAAGTATTACAAATTAAAATTGAATAATAAAAAAAACTTAGCACTAGTGAAAATCAAACACACGAACCCTAACATAACAAAAAACATGAATTACATTCGTTTATTAGTCTATCCTACTTTTCGGGTCCGGACTTTAGACTTTGCCACTCCAGTATTCAGCGACGTAAATCGCCTTGTCATTCGCCATCAATAGGTCACTCTCATTACATGCATTCTGCATGAGCGGGCATTGCAATAAATGAGAATCACTCTGCACTTCCCCGCAATTAATAAGTCTATCCTGAATTAATATTTTTAAAGATAGCTAACAGTGAAAGAGGAATGGAAGGGAAAATCATTGGGATGAGTGGAACACCAACAAATAAGCAATTATTACCTATTACCTATGTGTTTCTTAACTGAGAATTGTGGACATCTCTCGTCCCATAATTGTGGACATCTGTATTTAGTATCGTAAATAGATTAAATTAGAATCTTAATTATTATTGACACGGATAGAATGGTATGCATGTTTATTACATGCAGTTGGTCCGCTGGGTACCCCAATTGTGGGTATTGCCGTGATGGTATGTTAATATGATCGAACAAATTATCACAAATTTTCGAAACAAAAACCAGACACTATAACATAAATATTATACCATCACATTATCTCCCAAAAGAGGGTAACCATTAGACCAACCGCGTGTTGTAAATATGCTCTCCATGACAATAAAAAAGACGTAACAAATGGGTGGCAAACCTCTTCGCTGAATTTAAACTATGAAATATCTCATACATGATGTAACACTTGCTTTTTACAGACGAAAACTAACTGAAAAAAAGGGGGAGATCTGTTCTTTACTGGGAACTGTACTGGACAAAATGTCGTTATAAAAACAAAACAAAATTTCAACAAGAGTCGTTATCCGATAAATTGAATACTGATACAATGTAATCGATGTTTTCTGATTTATTTTTAACTTTGCCGCACGTTGCACCCCACTTTCCCCCCGAGGGGAGCGTTGGGTAAACTGGTTTGTGTGCAAATTGAAATTTCTTTACGCTTTTTGGTTCGGTTGTTTTTGAAGCGAGTATATAATCATGAAATGCCAACAGAATATAAACATACAAACATATTAGGTATATGCATATCATACAATATTTAAATAAAGTGTAGGTATATGTTATGTATGTCTGTGTGTATTTTTCATTTTATTTTTTGTTCTTCACTGCACATACATTGGTTATAATATTTCAAATCAATACAAAGTATCTATCATAAAAATTTCAATTTTACAATTCAATGAAGAGGGCGAGTTTATCGTTAGAATGCCATGCCTTCCAACTAAGCCGAATTATAATATACCATGACATTTCCCAAAAGGGGGGCTGTGAATGAACTAACTGCATGTACCTTATTACCTATTTATCATCATTTATTTATTCATTCATTTATTAATAGGTATATCTCACATGAAATACGTAACACAAAAAACGAATCTAATTTTTCTTCAAAACACAACACGGAGCAACACGTGAATGACAATTGACGAAGTATATTATAATCTAATAGGTATATAAAATTCTCGTATCACGGTGTTTGTTATCATACACCTCCAAAACGGCTGGACCGGTTTTGATAAAATTTTGTGTTGCTTATCGGGTAGGTCTGAGATTCGGCCAACATTTATTTTTCATACCCCTAGAAGTTACTACTACTACTACTATACCATCACGGCATATCCCACAAGTGGGGTAGCCAGCAGACCAGCTGCGTATAAAACATGCAAGCTGTCTTCTCCGTGCCAATATAAAATCAAGACATTCAGGATGGGGGGCAAACCTCATCGCCGAATTTAAGATGTAAAATGTCTTTATTTTTTCGAACACCTGCCTTTTACAGGACACTCGAAAACTTATGGAGAAGAGTGGGAGACCAATTCTTTACCGGGTGCTCCCCTAGAAGTTAACACCCCGAATTTTTAATTTTTTATTTTTGTTAATTTTTTTTATTTTTTAAATAAAAAAATGACCAAAAATAAATAACGGTGAGACATTAAAAACTATATACAGCCCTAAATTTTCACCCTTCTACCATCAACCCCTTCTTTTTGATAGCAATATTAGTATAATGGCATAATTTATATGGCATAATTTGCCGGGTCAGCTGGTATAATTATATAAAAATCAAATTATAACATTTAAAACATTAATAAAACTCACACAATTTTAAAAATAGTCTCGATTAAGATAATATGTAGGTATATTAAATTATTATTTTTTTATCAGGTCCGCACAATCTTCTTGGGTGTCTGCATGCCGTCAGCATGTTCCGCTGGAGACATATCAGCCATCTTAGAGAGTGACAGCCGGAAAGCGGAAATATTAGCTAACGACAAGATGGCGGCGCTACGCAAACGTAATGGCGGACACAACGATATTACGTCCTCACAAGATAATGAAGATAGTGATGATGCGATATCTGTAATGGTGGCTAAGGTGAGACCTGTGCCCGGTCCCTATGTCATTTGGGATGATTACAAGTTTTATATTGTCTGGTGAGTTATATTTTCGTTTCTTTTTCTTTTACTTTTTTTTTCTCCTTAGGCACTTATTATGTCTCCTCTAATCTTTTCCCTTGCACAAAGAGTTGGTCTCCCACTCTTTTCCGAAAAATTTCAAGTGCCCTGTAAAATGCAGGTGTTAGAAAATAATAATATTTTACATCCCAAATTAAGCAGTGGTGAGGTTTGTCACACATCTTGAATGCCTTAATTTTTTGTTGGCATTGAGAGGACAGCTTGAATGTTTATTACATATAGCTGGTCTGCTGGCTGCCCCACTTGTGGGTGATGCTATGGTGGTATAGATACCTAGATAGAAAATACTTTTTTTTTAAGTTTACTTTTATCACGAGTACCTACTAGGTCACGAGTCACTGGGGGGGGGGGGGCGGTTCTGGTTCTGGTTTCCGACGGCCCGGATATCTCTCTTTCACAATACGCCGTTTTTACTTTGACAACAGCGACATCAGAGCGCTGGGAATATCGTAAGAATATATTATTACTCAATAAGCAGCAGGGCTACTCTTGAAAAAACTAAACACGATCTTAATCTAGTCTTGATCTTGACCATACGATGCACGAAGTGACTATTGGCCAAAAATACACGCAAACCGATCGCGCGTTAGCGGTAGCGCGGTGTTTTTGACCATAGTCCCTTCGTGCGTCGTATGATCAAGATCAAGACCAGATTAAGATCGTGTTTAGTTTTTTCAAGAGTAACCCTGAAGAACGAAAACGCTCTGAATGGAGGATGTTGGTTTATACCCTGTGCTCCCAAAAGAAGCGTTTAGGGCGACGAGAGAGAGAGAGAGAGAGATTAGTTATTAATTAGCGGCCGAGTTGGTGCGAAGGTACCGCTTTTGCTTTTGAGTCACGATGTCCCGGGTTCGATTCCCGGCCAGGCCAGATTGATAAATAGCCTTTTTCAAATTGTCCCGGGCCTGGGTGTTACATGTATTATATATTTTGTGCTTGGTGCATTGTATTTATACATGTATATATATGTGTCGCGTTAATACCCATAATAAAAGACTTATATATATTAGTTTGGGACTAGCTCGATCTGTGTGAACTATCTATACATGTAACATATGTTTATGTTTAAATTCACACAAACAATTCGGCCATTCAGGCTGCCCACCGTAGCTCGCCCATGAGGACAAAGTTTTTGTTTACAAGTGCTTATAAATAGGAGTCTTTGACTCCTGAAATATCCTGGTTTGTGGAGAGTACATCCATACATACTTACCATCACGCCGCTTCCCTCGCGGGGTACGCAGAAAGGATCGAGCGCCACTTCCTTCTATCCTTGCATACATCTTTCGCTTCCCTCACTGTCTTACAATTCCTCATGCATGCTCTCCTGTTCAATGAACTCAACACGTGACCGTCCTGTAGGATTTGATATAAATAAATGATCTTGCCATTTAATCCTCGGACGTCCACGTCTCCGAGCACCATTCCTCTCAGCCAAATATATCTTCTGTCCTCATTCATTCTTTCCACTCGCCCAAACCATCTTACCTTATTTACATTCATCCTTGTTATTACACCAACTTTCATTCCACATTCCTTTTGTATATCACTGTTACGCACACGATCTCTCAGACTTTTACCACACATCCTTCTCAACGATCTCATTTCCACTGCATTTATGCCACTTTCATCCTTCTTTAACCCTTGTGGAGAGTCCTTCAATATAAAATAAACAGTCTATTACTATAGAGACCTGAGTTTTTCGGTGTTATTATTTTGAAAATCGGCGTTATTTTTTTGGAAATCAGTGTTATTTTTTTTTTTAAGAAAAGTGGTGTTATTTTCAAGAAATCGGCGTTATTTTTAAGTAATGTATGTTTTTTACAAAGAAATATAAATAAAATGAATTCAATTTAAAATGGTTTGATATTAAATGAAATAAAATAAAATAAAATGAAATGAAATAAAATAAAATAAAAATAAAATTCAATACAAGATTTAAAATGGCAAGTTCTATTTCCACTGTAAATGATTTTAATATGCTTAAATAATTTATATAACGAACATTCAAAATTGTTTGAAAAACTACAATGTCATCCTAAACCTATGATTACCTATCGGGTTTAATTTATGATTTTTTTTTTTTAAATAATACAATAGATACAATTTATACAATTATTTTGTTGATAATAAAATAGGTACCTATCTTGTTATTTTTTACGAAAATGTCGTATAGAGTCAAATTTCGGTGTTATTTTTCTAAAACATGAAAATTCGCGTTATTCGTTAAAAAAGTGCGAAATTCGCGAATAAAATCAGGTTTATCGCAAATGCAATAAATTCAGGTCTCTAACTATTACAGACACCATACTCCTTCGCTACAATCACATTACATTTATATAAATAGCAATATGTCATGTAGGGATATAAAGTTGTATAGAATAACATATTTATATTCGAATGACAATGTAGTGTTGATTACAGCGCCAAACATTATACTTCCTAAGCTACTGTAAAGATATTATACGTGATACAGTGGTTCTAAAACAGTGGTTCTTTAGTTTTATTATTATTATTACATGAATCTGTTTTTTATAAAACACAAGCGGTCCGCACCGGCTTCGCAAGGGGAGATAGGTATTTAAAAAAAATAGATAGGATACCTAGTGATGTGAGTAGAGAAAATTCTCCAAAGAAATTTCTCCTCTGATTATATACAATGTACTAAACACATATGTACATGTACATACACTGAGAAAAATACTAACGAAAATTCACAACAAATCATTGGCAAATTTCACAAAATCTTTTTCTTCGTGTGAACTGTCAAAGGAATCAGACGTGTTGTTTTTGCGCTCTGTTGTAAACTAATATATTGATGTATTTGAGATGTTACAAAGTTGTTTGCTGTGTAATTGTTGATTCGGTGTTGTCAGTGATGAGTTTGGAGTGAAGTTTTTTACTTTGGTTTTCTGTTATTGATGAGTGTTAGAGACTTTTGTTTTTAAGATTTTTGTTTGTTACTGCTTGACATTTCAATCTATTTTGTTCTCATCCACCAATGGCAGATCGAGTTAATGACGACATTATTGTGCACCAATAGACTGTGGACTTTCTACTATCTGTCAGTGACATCATTCATGTGCTATAGTAATCACATAAAATCAGGCGTTTTGTTATAATCTAATAAATAATCTTGGCAATGAACAAGTACCAGACTCGGGCGAACAATGGCAAATCTAATTCACCTGTTCCAGGTTTGCTACAGCAGGTACCCACCAAACATGCTGATAAACCGAGTATCATAAAGTCATCTGGAAGTGAAATATCTCACGATCAGATGATTGTTGAGATAAGAAAAATCATTGAAGATAAGTTTGAAGAAAAGTTTGATTTCCTGAAGCAGGAAATGTCTATTATGTCTCAACATATCACAACAATTATCGAATCCCATATCAGTGTTGTCACTGAAAGGATTGAAAGACTTGAGGAGGAAAATTGTAAGTTGAAGAGTCGTCTCTGCGTATTAGAATCTTCTGATAAAGGTGAGAGTTCTAAGATACTGGAGGAAGTTGAGGAGAGAATGAGAAGGCAAAGAAATATTATTATATGTAATGCAGAGGAAAATCATATCGATAATAAACATGAATCTATTAAGTTCGATAAAGTGATTGTATCTTCAATATTGGGCAAGATAAACCCTGAACTGAAGGATGAATCCAACATAAGATGTGTTCGTCTCGGCAGAAGAATTGAAGGGAAGCATAGACCAATCAAGGTATTTCTGAAATCAAGGGAACAAGTCATGAGTATTGTGGGAAGGAAACGAGAAATTACTGATAGAAACATAAGAATATATACTGACCAAACACAATCTCAAAGAGATGAGTATAACAGATTGAAGACCATTCTGAATGAAAGAAGGCAAAAAGGTGAAACTGACATATCAATTAAGTATGTATCTGGTAAACCTATCATATTCAAACATAGGTCCAGGCATGCTTCAAAAAACTAAGGAATACTGTGTACTGTTTATACCAGAATGTACGAGGAATGGGGTCTAAGATACAGGATTTTATTTCGAACGTGGCAATTTTGTCATGTGATGTATTACTCTTAGCAGAGACTTGGCTACACTCTGGAATCCATACATCGGAATTAGGTTTGTCGGACTTTAATGTGTACAGAGGAGATAGATCCATGGAGACTAGTACGAAATCTAGAGGTGGAGGTGTTCTCATCGCTGTGAGGAGACAATTCAAGTCAAAGCAAATTAAGCTTAGGCATGGAGATGTGGAACAGGTGTTTATTGTTATAAATAATGGCAATGCCAAGAAAAAGTTAGTGTTGGGGTGTCTTTATATACCACCCTCATCTTCTGTGGCTCAATATGAACATCATTTTGAAAATCTCGAACGTATAAGATCTTCATTTCCTGATGCAGCTTTTGTGATTGCTGGTGACTTTAACCTACCGAACCTTGAATGGCGTAGAGAGGATCCTGAGCGTCCATTTAGGGTCAATCATTCGGAATTTTCAGATGTAGAGAGAGTTGTCGTGGATGGTTTAAACTTTATGAACTTTTACCAAATGAATTATATTACCAATAATAATGGAAGGGTTCTAGACCTTATTGTTTCCGATGATGCAAGTATTGATGTATGTAAATCTGATGAGCCTGTGCTTCCTGTCGACGATCATCATCCTCCACTGGACATTGTTATTAATGGCGGGGGAACAACCTTTGTGGAGCAAAATAAAAAAATCATGTGCTATCGCAGGGCTGATTTCGACAAAATTAATGAAAAATTGTTTAACACTGATTGGGACTTTCTAGAAAATTCCCCTTTAACGGATTGTATTGAGCAGTTTTATAAATTGGTATGGGGTCTCGTTGACGATCACGTCCCAACAATTTCTAATTCCCCCTCGAGTTACCCTGAGTGGTTTAACTCTGAGCTTAAAACCATGATTAAGGATAAAAAAATTGCACACAAAGTTTATAAATACACTGGTAGTCCAGATGATTATCGTCGATTTCAGGAATTGCGTAGATCATGTAACAGGCTGTCGAGTGCATGTTACAAAAAGTACATAAGTGATATTGAGAATACCATAAGTGTAAACACCAAGCATATATTTAAATATTCCAACTCTCTCAAAATGGAAGGCTCAGGATTGCCAAATAGCATGTATCTAAATGATAAGAATGGAAAAACATCAGAGGAAATAGCTAACTTGTTTGCCGATTTTTTTGGCAGTGTGTATAGATTATCTGGCACGAATACTAGCTTTGCCTATGAGTCTCCTGTAAATATTCAATTATTTTCTGTTCACATTGAGATTAGAGACATAGTGGAATGTATTCGAGGACTTGAGCCTAAAACGAGTACTGGTCCTGACAGGGTACCACCCTTGTTTCTGAGAGAATGTATGCATAGTTTGTCATACCCCTTGTTCATAATTTTTAATAGATCTATTGCGTCTGGCTTGTACCCTGAGTGCTGGAAAGAAAACTATCTGATACCTATTCACAAGTCTGGGGATAAGCATGATATAACTAACTACAGACCCATATGCATGCAGTCCACCATTCCGAAAATATTGGAAAAAATATTGTTAAGTAAAATGTCTTCTAGTTTTAATAATATAATTGCCGAATGCCAACATGGATTTGTGCCTTTGCGGTCCACCTTGTCAAACTTGATGGCCTATGAGAACTATATATCTGATGCATTGTCTCGCAGGGGTCAGGTAGATTCGATCTACACTGACTTCTCGAAGGCATTTGATAGGGTGGACATTGGGATACTCCTGAATAAGTTATTGGCCATTGGCTTCTCCGGATCTCTGTTTGACTGGTTGAGCAGTTATCTCACGGGTAGAAGGCTTACTGTTAGGATTGGTGATGCATTCTCATATACGTTTGAAGCCCTGAGTGGCGTACCCCAGGGCTCTCACTTAGGCCCGATTCTATTCGTCTTGTTTGTAAATGACGTAGTAAACATATTCACTGATGTGAAAGTTTTAATCTACGCCGATGATCTTAAGATTTTCAAACACATAGAAAGTGTGAATGATTGTATTACAATGCAGGAGAATCTCAATCGCTTCCATGATTGGTGTATCAGCAATAATTTACAGTTGAATGCTGATAAGTGTCAGGTGATGAGATTCTACCGAATCAAGCATCCAATCATTCATGAGTATGAGTTGAGTGGTACAACACTTAAATCAGTGGAGGAAATCAGGGACCTGGGAGTAACATTTGACCGTAGATTAGATTTTGTTTCTCATATTGACAATGTTTGTGGCAAAGCACTGAGACTGCTGGGTTTTATCTTGAGAATATGTAGACCGTTTTCTAATATAGATACCATTAAAATACTCTATGTCTCTCTTGTACAGAGCGTTTTAGAATACTGTTCAACAGTTTGGAGCCCAGTTTTTGAGGTGCACAAAAATAAGTTTGTTAAGGTTGAACATAAGTTTCTCAGACACATTAATTTTAGGCTGGGTATTCCTGTGGAAGATATCGATTATGATTTCTTGTTTGGTATTTTGAACCTGATGAAGCTGTCTGAGAGGAGAGCTCTGTCTGATCTTATGGTCCTGTACAAGATAATACATGGACAAATACACTGCCCAGAGGTCTTGTCTCAGATTAATTTTCTAGCCCCAATGAGAGTGACAAGACAGGCCCTACCCTTCTATGTTGAAGATGCCAGAACCACATATAACTTTAACTCAGTTCTCAATAGAATCCAACGTACGGGAAACGAATATGCTCACGTGGTGGATTTGTATGGTGTGGGTCTGGCCAAGTTTAAATTTAGTTTGAAAAGAGCAATTGTTTTATCTAGATAGACTGGTTGATTTTTTTTTTTTTTTTTAACTTCTCTGCAATTCAGTGTTTTTATATATATATATACATATGACAAGGGTCTTCCTGCTGTGTGTTTTTATTTTCTACATATGTCTGCGTGTTGTTTGTTTTTAATTGTTAATTAAGTGTCTATGTGAGTCGTGTGGGTGCGAGCGGCGCTGTCTCCTTTTGGGAACAATTGAACATGCAGGATACTTCTTAATATTTGGTTTTAATGTCTTGTAAAATGTTCTACTTTCTAAATGTAAGCATATTGCTTTCTCTTTGCTTTAGTTATTTTCAGACTTTTTTTCGCTTAACATTGCCAATATTTCAAATACGTTTGCCCAACATAATTTTTTCTTGTAGAGAGATAGTGCTGTTTGCATTTGTACGGCTCATATGTAAATTTTTATCTCTGATCATGGATCTTTTGATGTGTTCTTTTTTTTTTTTAATGTATAAAAAAAGCTTATTATTAATAGCTGTTTACAAATGAATAAATAAATGAATAAATAAATAAATAAAAAAAATAAAAATTTACCAACGATTTGTTTGCGCAAAGTTAATATTATAGATTCGTACTAATGAATCGTTTGTACTATCTCTGGTCCTACTCTGATAGTACGTACCAATGATTCGTTGTGAAATTTCGTTATTAGTATTTTTCTCAGTGTATGTACATTAGGGTGTCCCTTATTTTTCGAAGTTTTAATTTTACAACGCATAGGCTCTTATTTTGTTCATTTGGTCCTAAAACACTCAAAAACCAATTTTTATCTTATTCGGAACAGTGCAACCCGTGCCGACTTGCACGGAAAGATCTTCATACAAATTACTTCCCAGGGGCGGTGAGTGCCCACTGTTATTGTCACTCAGTCTCGGTTTTTCTGGTAATTATCGCGGATTTTTTTATATTTCAAAGATGTCAGTAGAACTAAGAAGCAATGTAAACAGTATTTTCTTGGTTGGTGAAGTAAATCAATAGATGACAGGTGCAAAATAACCGTCCAATCGTCAAGTTCTCGCAGTTCTGTCTTTCGACATACGCGATATCAAGTTGAATAATAAATAAATAATAATAAATATATTTATTTCAAAAGTAGGTACACAATACAATATTATTTTCAATAAACAATGAAAAACAATCACAATAATATTACAACTACCTCCCTATTAGAGATATCTCGTGTATAGGGAGGGAAAATGTTAGTGAAAGCAAAATCTAGTCATTCGCGTATGCATTACATTCTGGGAAAAGGTTACAATACCTAATAGAGCTGTTAATAATCGTTTTAAGAGGTCAGGGGTTTTTTATTAGGTCTGGAAAGAGCTGCCAAAAAATAGCAAGAAGATTCAGGATTTTCATCGGCGCCGTGAGGAGAATTTCCACTTGAATTGGATAATATATGCGATATTGTATTCGCCGATGCTCTCAAAAGACTAAAAACCAGAGAAGATAATAAATTATTGTAAAAGCAAAGAGACCCAAGACGTACAGGATGCTTAGCGAGTGTTGAAAAAAAAATGGCTGAAATTAAAAAAAAGCGAGGCTGAAAAAACTAGCAGAAGAGAAAAAGAGATTAAAGCGTATGGTTTCAGAGAGCTTGTTGGCACCTGCTGCTTTACACAGCTTTGATATGCCTGAGAGAGCCTCTGGCATCCACATAATTTTAAAATCAGATCTACTGGTGCAATGCATCAAGCACGATGGATGAGAAGAGCTATTTACTCTTAAAAAATATGTTTATTGCAGTCTTAGTTTAAAATGGCGCTAAGGACAAAGAAACTTTACTAGATGTTTGTTTGTTTATTGTGGTAGTTCATGTAAAGTCCTTGCTTGAATGCTGTTTGGTGTTGAAAGCGCCGAATCAAGACTTGTGTTTATTTTTTTAATATTAAATGGTAACGAAAGAATTGACAAGCTGATTTCCAAAGCGACTTAAAACAAGTTCAGTCAACATTTCGTGATATTTGTCAAAAGAAAAAGCCGTCCTTTAATTTTTATGATAAAATTGATGAGCAGACCAAAGGGACCACTGTAGAAAATTTCCAAAAAAAGAAAACTTTGGTGATTTCGGTAAGAGATATGAACAATCGAAGGAACAGATGCCTGGCTCTCTATATGTTAGGTAGTAGTGCTCAATTTATTTAATATGTTATACCATGTTCTTTTTATGTAATCTACAAGTAGCCTTAATGTTTAATAGGAAAAAAATTGAGTAATTTTGTATTCGTCAAGGGCAAAGATTTATTTTCACAACTAAAACTTGACAGCAGATTCCTTCAAGTAGGTGTATCTTCGTATAAATAAATCGTGGCATTTGTGGAAGCTTAAAAAAAGATATATAGCTTAAAAGCAGTGAATGACACAGTTGAAAGAGCTGATAAACTATTCCAAGGCTTTCATGGTTTGATAACCGCAGACGAAGAAAAGAATCAGTTCATATGACGTTGGGTGCATGAACATAGAAAAATGTACCTAGACTGTAAAAGAGAGACTTTTTAGAGGATATATCGGAATTGATAAATATCAATTTTGTAACTTTTTTTGATAATTATAAGAAATGCTCCATATAAATTTGTGTTTTCATCAATATTTGGCTAATATAGTGGTATTAAGTGATGATCTACAGCTAAATTTAAAAGACGCTTTCAGCAGCTTTTTTCTAAAACTTTGAGGCTCTGTCGGCACGGGTTCCAATCAACGTAGAAAGCTTAAATTCTGTATTTGGGTAAGTAGTAGGCTAATAAACACAATTAGAGGGTATGCGTTTCAATAACTGAAAAATAAAAATTTCAACCAAATAAGGGACACCCTAATGTACATGTATATGTGTTAAGTACATTGTATAGATACTCAGACCTAGAACAATTTGAAAAAAGTCGTTCGTTTATAATTGTAGTGTAACAAAAATGATAATATTGAAAATGTTTGGAAGACTGAGTATAACACATTATTTCTATACACCCTTCAGAAGATCTAAAGTAAACTTAATTATTATTGGCAAAGATAATTATATTGACACTAACAGTAGGTAGATGAAGCTGTACTCACACAGATAATATATATTTAAACTAGCCTAGCTAGATGAGAATAAATTTAACCCTGACTAAAATAAAGCAGGAGTTTGACAAAATTACACACACACACACACACTCTCAAAGTTTTCACAATTGAAGATATTACCCGACTTTTCAAATTTCCACCTCCCTGTCAAGAAATTAAAATTTTATGTAGGAATTTCAGAAACCGAGGAGTCCCCGGTTAAGGATGTAGGTCTTTCACTACCTATTTTATGTAAGATTTCCTATACAAGAGGGAGTTTTAGACTTTTTAAAATACAAATATTATTTTTTATATAGGTACCTATGTTTTAACATTTTTTCTTTCTTCATCTTTTTGTTCAAGTTTATAAAGTATATAAATAAATAAATAAAAACATACAGCGGTGATGAGGTTTGCCTTTTATCCTGAATGTTTTAATTTTTGTTTGCACGGAGAGGACAGCTGGCATGTTTATTTTATTCAGTTGATCTGTTGACTACTCTACACAAGTTGGAAAAAAATATGAACGAGTAATTTTTGATAAGAATTTCTCTTTACATTTTTATATGTGTTTTAGCAATTCTTTTGTTTTTTTTTTCAATTTTATTAAATATTTTATGTTTATTAGTTGGTAAGAAAAGGATCTTGATTGGTTTCCTCATTGTTCTAATTGATTGTTACAACTGTTTGATCCATATATAATAATTAATAAAATAAAAATATTAATCCCTGTTTGTGTGTGAGGTGCATTTAGTTAGCCCGACATTACAGTAAGAATAGTTGTTATTTCTTATTTGTGATTATGGCCTTATATTATTTACATAAATACCCACACGTTTGTGAAGGGAGAAGGGAGCAGGGGCAGATGAGATTAAGATGGAGGAGCTTTATTCCAATGAAAAAAACGTGAAGCAGGGAAAAACCTGAAAGTATGAAGGAAAGCTATAAATAAAACAGAAATTCAGTTATTTTAATACTTAGTAATTTGATTGAGAAGTATTATGTCTTTCGATCATGCTATAATCTCGTTTTATAATTTATTTCTCGAGTGGAAAAAACTTGAACAAATTAGTGACGAAATGGCTCATGGACAGGGGCAGAAGGGAGTCTAATGTGGTGTTCTCACTTTGGCGAATATCGCCAGGGCACCAAAATATCGCCAGCCAATTGAACCGTGTGAACAAAATGACAGCTAGTCTGAAACGATATCGTCTCGAGTTGACCACCTTCCAACTTTTTCGGCCGATTGAACGATTTGCGCATGCGCAGATGTGCGCGGTGTTCGTATCTATGGTAAAAACTTTATAACCTATAAATTTAATAATGTTTCCCGCTTCGTGACAGCTGTTATCTTTATTGTTGGTTTGTGGCGTTTGTTTCCTTAATTAAAAGGCGTCTTATAACCTCTACTATAACATTTTCGACTAAAAATAAACACTTCGCGATCTCCATCTCGACGTCCACCATTTTGAAAACATTGTCAAAATCAAAGCGCATCTGACGGATCGTTTCTATATCGGTGGACTGTGTGAACAGGTGTGACGATCAATGGATGTCCGGCGAATTTTGTTTTTTCGCCTGGCGATATATTTTGAAATTCACCTGGCGATATTCGCCAAATGTGAACACCCCATAAGAAAGATCTGACGAACATAATACAATATATACTAACTCTTACAATCCAATCCAACTCGCACGTACTAAATGACATGACGTATGATGTGCTATTTTTATTATTTTTAATTGTTTTTATTCATACTAATTCAAGTGTACATGAAAGACTTGTATTCTTTTGTTATATTTTTAAATTATATTTTTGTATTATTGTATTTTTCTTAGTATAGCCCTAAAACAGATTTTAGTCTAGTGGGGCAATATATTCCATAATGTTGTTATTTATGTTTGTTTGTTTAAGTACTATTTTGGAATAAATAAATAAATAAATAAATCTATCTATACTTTCACACCATATTCCAAGTGGATCAGTCAGAAAGCAGTTCTTTCGCTTCTCTCTCAATCATGCGATTTCTCATACATGCACCTTTACTCAACACGCATCCATTCATTAGAATGTGAACAATTTAATTTAGCCACGTAGTTGTCATATTAATTAACGGTAGTTATATAGACCATTAAAGGTCACGTGGTCTTGTCTATGGATTTGCTTTTGCTTGGGGGGCAAACAGTCAGATTGCGCAAATCATCCTTGTAGGATGTTATACCATAAGAGAAAAAAAAAGAAAATGAGACGACAAAATAATAACAAAAACGACACTGACAGTTTTTTTTTATTATTATGTATTCTTTAGGCGTTCCGCCTTTTTATTTGTTTTGTTTTCGTTCCGTTGTTGCCCTCCAAACATCTATCTTTGACGTCATCCTTTAATGGTCTATTAATATCAATTTTCTTTTTTTTCAGCGGTGTGGCAATCTTCACTCTACTTGTCATCGCAGTGGCAACATTTTACGAAGCATATGTGAATTTTAAAAATGAACAAAGAGTTTTGAATAAAATCAAACTAGCCGCAGAAAATGATAGCACTTTTGTCGAAAACAATAATAAAATAAGAATTGACAGAGACGTTAAACAGATAATCACCGGAAAACATGATAAAGGAACAGTAAATGGTGGTAACGGACATGTTAGAAGTGATAATGGACTCCTAAGAGGTGAGAATAGAATAAACGGAGGTAATAACGGACATGCTAAAGTTGACGGTGAATTATTCAAAACTAACAACGGACTCGACAGAGTTGACGGTAGAGTCGATAACGGACATGTTAGAGTTGACGGTGGATTTTCAAGAACTGACGTTGGATTTCCTAGAGCTGACAATGGACTCGCTAGAAATAAGAGAATCAATGCGTTTGATTCCAATGGGAAGGCAAGCGGAGGTAATATTATTGGAGATGAAACAAATGCAAGATCTGGAGGTGTTCCTGATATTGAAAAAAGGAAAATTCTGGACAAGAAATATGGAACAAGTAAGTTGAAGTTTATTTTTAGTTATATTTATGTTTGTTTTTGTTTTTCGATAGTTTGAACATGTTGAAAGAATTTAGTTATTCTATAAGTACTGAGTTTAGGTACTTCATTCTATTAAAAAGCAATTTAATTCATGTATAGAATATATTTTTTTTATTGTGTAGCCAGATTTGGGTGCAGATGACATAACCAATCAGAAATCTCGATTGGAGAACCATGTCTACACAAGACCTTACATCGAGACATTGAGAATAATGGTGGAATTGGGGAACACTGTCCATAGACACCGAAAGTGATCACTTAAGCCAGCCTAGAGCCAGTAATTCGTAAGCGTTGGGACGCCTTTCTCACTTTTTCCGAGTAGATTCTGCACAATGTTGCATTGTGTAGACATGGTTCTCCAATCGAGATTTATGATTTGTTTATAATTGACTTGTAAAAGACTCACGTTGTGTGTTGATATAAATAAATAAAAGTGTAAATAAATAAATATTTACATAGCCAACCACGAATAAGTTTAAGTTATTTCAAACATTTCCAATTTATCATCGTATTTTATTATAATTTTTCTTTTCTCGGTTCTTCTGAGACTGGCCGTCCTCATTGAAATATTCCATGTAATCTGACTTTATTGTTCGACGCTTATAAATATTTCATGACATGGAGTTTATGTTAAACAGGACATAAATAAAATAAAATAAAAAAAGACACAAATATTCGAATCTGTTTGTATAAACGCATGTATGTCTATAAAAATGAGTAGTATGTGTAAAAATGTGGGAATACTCTGTTTCTATTGAACTACAACAGATGATGTCTTTCCAATTTGACAACATAGGAATTGTATGAAATCGTATAAAAATCTTGATTTCGATAGTGGAAAAATATTCTTATCTATCTATCTATCTATTCCCTAGTGGGGTAGGCAGAGAGTCTTGAACGAGATCTGTCGCTTTCTTTCGCCTCTTCTACATTCATACAATTTCTCGTGCACGCACGTCGATTTCTCTTACTCAATACACAGCCGCCCTTGAGAATTTGATCTACATGGTCAAGCCATGTAGTTCTCGGACGCCCGCGCTTCCCACACCACTCCTTTCAGGCAAATATATCCTCTTTGTCATTCTTTCCTCATCCATTCGTTTCACATGACCAAACAATCTCAATTTACAATTTACACGCATTCTATCTACAACACTCCTCTTGCATCCACTCATTCTTCTAATATCGTCATTGTTTTGATGTGAAAATGTTTTGTTGCCATTTTCAACACCGACCTACGGAGGACTTCCGTAAAAACCAATCGATAACAACGTTCAGAAACAAGTTGAAGACATCATTCTTCCAACATAGTTTTGCGCGCCCTTCTGATGGATGATCCATTAAACGGCGCCGAATAAATCATCATTACATACAGTTTGTTAGTGAATTTGTTACCTCATTTCTAGGATTCGCCGTGATTGTATATAACAAATATATTGTACCTATTTCCTTTTTCCCTAAGCGATGTCGGGTTTAGAATCTTGTTTTTAAATAGTATTATTATTATTACATCTATGTAACTGCTTGGCTAAATACTTGAGCGAAAGATTTCCATTCTGAATTTCAGCGGTTTGCTAAACTTTGCAAACCCGCTATACCATGACAAGCCAACTTAGGTACTAAGTGTGAAAGAAAAAAACAACATTTTGAAGTAGTTCCTTTCTCACTCGCACTCTCTTCATTGCAATGGCGTCTCCAGAATGTTCCCTAAGAGGGGGAGGGGAGGTAGCAGTTAAGAAAAATAATGTCATGTTATGTTGCAATAATTCGGTTCGATTTCCGGCTAGGGCAAAGTAAGGAATGACCTTTTTCAAATTGTCCTGGGTCTGGGTGTTACATGTATAATTATGTGTTTAGTGCATTGTATATATATGTGTATCGTCGTGTTAGTACCCATAATACAAGATTCATCTAAGTTTGGGACTAGCTCGATCTGTGTGAATTTTCTATACATGTTAATAATTAGGTTCGATTCCCGGCCAGGGCAAATTGAAAAATGACCTTTTTCAAATTGTTCTGGGTGTTACATGTATATGTGTTTAGTGCATTGTATAGGTATGTATGTGTATCGTCGTGTTAGTACCCATAATACAAGATTCATCTTAATTTGGGACTAGCTCGGTCTGTATGAATTGTTTATATATGTTATTTTATAATATTATTGGTGGACCTTTTTTTTTAATTCTTATTTTACAAATTGGTATTGGTCTTTGCTTATATCCAACATTTCAAATGTCTACCGCCACTTCGTCAAATTTTCAATGGGGAAATTTCACAAAAAAATTACTTTTAAAAAAATTACGCTATTCTAGGGGGGAGCAACTGCCCCACTTTGCCCTTCTTTTCTTGTGTACGCCTTTGCTCTAGTACATTCTCTCTCTCTTGTGTCAGAAAGTTTAAAAAGGTCGAGCTTTACAAGTTCTACAAGAACTTACAGAAGTTTGTTTTCATCTAATCAACTTGCGTCAAATACTTTTGAGGCAACAATCAAATATCCAGATTTATCTCTCTTTATCATCACGGGTTTTTCCAAAAATAGGGTAGTCGCTTAGCCAGTAGACTACCGAAATCTGATATAATAATATTATTGTCCTCTTCGTTCTAATAAAAAAATAACATTCAGTGGTACCTACCTCGACATATGAGTTTAATTCTTTCCGCAACCTTGCTCGTATTTCCACATATCAACTGTTTAGAAAGCAGCTCGGTGGTCGCTAGTCTTCAAAATTTTAATACTTTCACTTTGTAAACCCTGAGGAAACGTTTTCTTCACGTGTAGTACAGTATATGTATATACACGGCGAGCATTCCTTCTCTTCCCTTCCCTCGATATCCGGACTTTCCCCCATTGTGTGCGCAGGTGTTTGCCTGCTTGTGTGTAGGTATATTTATTTAACTTTTTATGTATGTATATAATATTTTTTTTATGATTTTTGGGTTAGTTGGAAGATATCGCTTGCACGCGATAAACTCGCCCGTTGTGCAAGATAATTATTGGTATTTATAATCTGTTTATATGTATGTTTTTTAAGCACAATAAAGTTTATTATTATTATATTTCAAATTAAGCGTATCTCAAAGCAAATTTCCCCATTGAAATTAATTGAACGGTCGATTTCTACTATATGTAGGTTATCCAATAGTATCCAGTTAGAAAATATATATTGATGATCATAATTTTACGTATTTTTATTATCCTTCACTATGCACCGTAACAAGATATCACAGAAGCCATATGAGGGTGAGGGGGTGCATCTTGTCCAGTGATTGTAATTTAATGTAAATGCATAATTATGCCATGAAATTCAACTATGTACAGGAATAAATCATTACAAATACAAATTATATTATATATACAATTTGTACCCCTCACCCATCTCATCTCATACCTGGATGCCCAATGATATCTTGTAACGGTGTACAGTGAAAGATAATAAAAATAAATGCAACAATGATCATCAATATATATTTTCTAACTGGATACTATTGGATAACCTATAGTAGAAATTGACCCAAAAATGTACATATTTACAAATGAAAAATATTGTACAAAAACATAATAAAAGAGAATGTAAAGAAATAAACTAGATTTATAAAGTGTAACTTTTGCTTAATTTTCGTCACTGCTCTTCTATTCACTGATCTTTGCCTTTTTTGCCACGATTTTCTCACTTCCACCTGTAGGCCGTTTAAAAAAAAATGTCTAAGAAGGTTTGTTTATTTCTCCCTTTCAGAATAGTTCGGAAATGAGTTAGGCAAATGTCATTAAATAGCTCTATCTCAAATTTTGCTCGTATTTCAAAGCAAAAAATCGCTCGCTCGACGGCTCGTATCTCAAAAAACTCGTATCACCAGGGCTGTTTTGCTTGTGATAACAACCATAAAGGTGGCATCACACCCACTACAGATTAATTAAATAATTTTACGTAATTATATACCTACTTACTCGCAGAGGTTAATGCCCGTGTTTGTCGTCATTGCACAATGTTTGTTTATGTACATAAATCTACCGCAGGCTGCGGCTAGCTATATACTATAATGTTATGTACTTGCAATTATGCAGTTATTGGGAAATAAATAATAGATAAATAAATAAATTTATTATACAAGTAAACAAAATACTTGTTTTCCTGTGCCTACCTGCTTGAAGGTAGTGCCAAGTGTGAAAAATCAGTTTGATGTCGACATTAAGTATACCTACGTTTAAAACAAATCATAGAGTTTCGCAAAATTTTGGTGAATATATATTAATTAATTTATTTACATATCCACGGCGTGAGCTTTTTACATGTTTAAGAATACACAATATTACAAATAAAATTTCTCAATCACAACATAGTTGAAGCAAGGCAAGAACAAAAATTGGCGAAGAACAAAACACAAATGGGAATCAATTCATAACATTAATAACTTTAGTCAAATCACAAAATATTGGAGTGTCAGTATAGAATGTCAATGAAATGTTTAGTATTTAATATGTCAAGAATTAAAATTGTAATAAAGGTAGGAGATGTCTAGTAGATAGAAGAAAAAATCTATAAGAAATAGTACAAATAATTTAAATGTCATAAGAATCAATGTTATAAATAGTTGAAATGTCAAATTGTCTATAAAAATTTAAAATGTCAATAAACAAGTCAGAAAAATGTTAATTCTAATTTCAATTATCGATAACGTTACAATATCACCAGACGAAGGAATAATCGAATTTAAATAAATTGATTTAATTTGTTAAAAATGTTTTTTTTTATCAAGTAACAAAATTAAATTAAGAATATCTCTCAACAGACACCTCGCCTGCAGTAACAACAGGCTGTGCAAACTCCCTTTAGTAGAATACAAGAAAGGTGTTCCGATGCTTACGAATCGGCTTAGGCTGGTATAAGTGCACTTTAACCCTAGGATGGTAACAGGGGTGACGCATCACCCCACGTTCTCATTAACACACCGATATCTCGAAAATTATTTGTTGTTTTGCACCAGCATTTTGTGTATTCTTTTCCGGTTCCGTGCTTTATCAGTAGCCATTGCGCATTGACAGTGGAAGCATGCTGATTCCCAGATACGGGAACGTATAGGGTGTTGCGTCACCCCTGTTACTATTTACGTATGTATTTTTTGTAAACATAAATTAAATTATTGCTTATTTTCAATATCATTCAATATGGCTTTTCTTGATGATGAAGAGCTCGTTGTGCCTTATGCCCAAGGAAAAATTACAGAAATGTGAAAATTTTTTGCTCAAAATGTTAAAAGCCTGTTTGCTCGGAACATCGTAATTTTTTTGTCTACATTGTAATTAAGTAAGCATGTTGTTAATTTTAGTTTTCCTGCTACTTTCAAAACCGATTGATCTCATGCTAAAGGTTTCATATTATTTGTTTTTCTAGTAGAAGTTATTTTTTTTTTTTTGTAAAAATCTTTTTTTTTTTCTTCATTCCTTCACTGAGGTGATATGGCACCCCTGTTACCATTTATGATCGTCTAAGATGTGTTACCATCCTAGAATTAATCCTTAACCACTGACGTGTCATTTTGTTACACTGCCACTGACGTACGTACGGTATACGTACACTACATAAGACCTCCTGATGCATCAATACAGTGGAACTCTGGTAATTTTTACATTCCATTTATTTAGACATTAAATAGGGAATAAAAAAAAACAGTTCTTATATTTATAAAAAAAAATATAGGTATATTAATGTATAAACTTGGAGGTGATGAAATTTACATAGACATTTTTTTTAAATTAACACAAAAATAATCTTTGAAAATAGGAACTTGTTTTTTTGGTTATATTCATTACAAAGGATTGTTTCAATTAGGAAAAAATCACAATTGTAAAAAATCATAATATAAGACACTTTTTAACAACAGTTGATGCAGGTCGGCTTAGAGCACTGCAAGCAGACCGGTTTACGGTAAACTTGACAGCCATACTGGGTTTGTATGCAAACGTATGACAATGGAATGTTGTCTTCAGAAGAGGCAGAATCTGAACCATAAGCAGGAGCCTCTTTATCATCATCCTCGGAAGACACAACGAGATCCGACTGAATGAAGTTATTTTCATCCGCTGATGATTCTTCACGGAGCCAAGATTCGATCCTCTCTTTGTTATTGGCACTATTCGCCCAAACTCGTATTTTTCTAGTAGTAGACGGCTCAGAAGAAGAATTAGGCCGCTTGTTTTTCATTTTTCGGCGCAAAATCAGTAATCGCTATCTTTAAAAAAGTCACACTTACACTGACGCTACGTACCACATACGTAGGGTCATCAAAATCAGCCATTTAGGGACGTGCCACGTGCCCACTCTCTAGCACCCCACAAGAGTCTCTGGCATATAGGAAACTACCAAAAAGGACGTGCAAAAATTCCCGCGCAAAATAAAGTTTTAAACGAAAAACCGTTTGCATGACGTACCACATACGTACGTCAGTGGTTAAGGTTAATTATTTTCCCATGGTACTTTCATCAACCCCACCAATCACTGTTTCAATCATAATACAACTTTTTTTTACAATTTTACATTTATTTGTATTTTATACATTTTTATCATTTTTTACATTTATTTTCACTATTTTACACTTTCACATTATTAAATTTTACTCATTCATTAAATTTTCATATTTCTTTTACATTTTTAAGTACCTATTCTTCTTCTTTTCGTGTCGGTAAGCAACGACAAATAATAAAAACACCAAATTCACATCTACACTCCCATTCCCTCCCAGAAAGCAACGACCTCTCTTGCAGCTCCCCCCAGGTGAGTTCGTCTCAAGAATTTCTCCCAGTGGCACTGTCTGGGAGCCATTGGGCATGTCAGGAGGTGTCCAGTGTCTTGCTCCTCTCCACAGTCACACGCCGTGTATTTTGTATTTTAAGTGTTTTATCATTGTAAGTCTCAAATTTATGTTTATTAGATTGGTAATAAGGGGATCTTAATTGGTTTGCTCATTGTTGTCTTTTAATGTTTATACTAATTGTTTTGACTGTCTGATCCTTTCTGAATAAATAAAATAAAAAATAAAAATAAAATACTCTACATACTTAATTAATTAAGAATGCAGCCCTACTAAATACTAGTGATGTAACGAATGTGTGATTTTGGATATTCGCGAATGCGAATGCGAATGCGAATATTTGTTGCCGACATTCGCGAATGCGAATGCGAATAGCGAATATTGACTTCAAAATGGTATAGGAATTTGAAATATTTCAAAACTCCTCGGTTTTCTTAAAGAATATTTTTTGCAGTACCTTTTTCCACAATGTACCGGGTAAGTATCCGGTACTTTCACCGAATTACAGATTTTTTTCTTCATTTACCTACATGGTACACAACAGATGAAACACATAAAAATATAAACATGTAAGCGACAAAAACATTCCAATAGTCTTACATCGAAACAGTGCACACTTCAGCAATAACACACAAAACAATTATAGAAAATCTTACACACAATACATTAATTCACAATACATCCACTCACCCAATTTCGCACACATAATACATTCATTCGCACGAACACATTCACACTTCACTGATGTATGCAATAACAATACAAAAAAAAACTATAAAAAAAGAAAAATCAAAAATTTAAAAAACAGACTAAAAATAAATACTATCCCAAACACTTCACATTTTATCAAACATATACATTTTTTTTTATATTAATTTCATCATATTCTACTCTCAACTCTCCTTTCTCACAAACCTGACGTAATTGGCATTTTAAAATTCTATAAACAGGGTTTCTTGAGTCTTCGTTTTTGTTTTTTTTTTAATGTAGAACGGAAAACAAGATCTTGTTAAAGGAAGCATTCTAAAGTAAATCCTATCTAAAATATTAGGCACATCGTATTCGGACAAGCATATTTTTCTCAGGTTGCATGCATCCAGCAAAACTCTTCTTTATTCCAATTTAGGCAAATCTTTAATAAATACAGGATAATGCAATCTCTTCCTAACCAAACGAATGAATTTAGACTGAGTTCTCTCAACTTGATCGACATATTTTTTTAAAATGTGGATTCCATACAGAGGAACAGTACTCCAGCTTGGAGCGAATCAACGATAAGTACAAGTACAAATACGATTCATATAACCTAAATGACTTTGTAGATCTCAGAATAAATCTCAGTATTTTATTGCTCTCTTCGATAATTTTGTTCACGTGATCATCAAAGTGAAGTTCAGAGTCAAACACCACACCTAAATCTCTAATCTTATGTACTTCTTTTAAATCATGATTATGGATATTGTAAATTTATCGAATTTTGTTTCTATTTTTGGTAAAAGAGATCAGATTACACTTCTCTAGATTCAAGTGCAAGTTATTTCTGTTACAGTACTCGTGTAGTCTTCCCAAGTCCTCGTTAACCATTTCACAGTCAAACAATAATTGAATTTGACAGTATATTTTTAAATCGTCCGCAAATAATAGAAGTTCTGAGTGTTTAAAGCACTTTTTTTATGTCGTTTATGAATATCGTGAAAAGTAAAGGACTCAAAACAGACCCCTGAGGGACACCAGATGTAACACTGACACTGTCAGATGAGTAACCGTTAAGTTTAACTATCATCAATCTATCAGAAATATATGAGTCAATCCACCTTAGAAGATTCCCATGAATTCCATGAAATTCTAACTTCTTAATCAAAAGTCGATGTTCTACTTTATCAAATGCCATTTGAAAGCCGATATAAATGGCATCCAACTGTATACGATTGTCCATAGCTGAGAAAAAAAAAACAGATTTGTTACTGTCGATCTTCCACTCATGAATCCATGCTGCTCTACAAGAAGATACGGCTTCAGGAAAAAAGTCATTTCTTCACGAACAATAAATACCCTCAAATATTTTTGAAATAGGTGAATTGAAATTGGTCTGTAGTTACGAACGTCCGATTTGCTGCCAGATTTATGCAAAGGAGTAATATTAGCCATCTTCCATTTGCATGGAAAGCACCCTTCTTGTAAACTCCTAATAAATATCAGATACAATGGTTTGGTTAAATGACTTACACACATCTTTTATATTATTGGTGCTATACCATCAGGGCCAACTCCTTTTGTCTCATCTATACCTAATAAACGTTTATGAATATAATATTTCAAGATATTAACCGTGGATAAACATGAGTTAGTTAAAATATTTTCCGATTCTTCAGTATTAGAATCATGTTACACAATTAGTGAAAATACAGAACCAAAAAACGACGAAAACAAGTTCGCAATTCCCTCTGGATCGCTCGTAGTCTGGTCACCGTCACCCGTTACCCTTGGATAGCTTCTAGATTCTTTAAGGGAATTCACGAACGAAAAGAAAGACTTGACAATGCCCTTAAGTGACTTCTCAGTGTTATTAATAAAAGACCTATAATCGTGATTCTGCGACAACTTCAACTGAGCTCTTAGTTGAAAAAATAAATTGTAGTTAGAATCATTACGGTTCATCTTCCAATTACGCCAAGCCTTGGACTTTCTCTTAAACAACACAGTTCTATTAGAGAACCATTTGGGAAAATTATTAGGTGCCACCCTCTTCATAGGTGTATGCTTCTCAATTATTGGCAAAACATAACCATAAAAAGATTCAACCATCTCATTCACCGGTCCGTTTCCCAAAACGCTGACCCAATCAACACTTTGTAGTTCAAAATTTATTTCCGAAAAGTTTGACTTAAAGTATATCAATTTCTGGATCATATTTTGAGACAAATCCTCAGCAATTTCAAATTCATAATCTATCAACAGTGAAGGATAATGTGAATCCTTACCAACCAGTGGAGAGTCACATCTGGTAACAGAACACGGAATAGTTGAAAGAACTAAATCCAAGTTAACTTGATTGCTGTTATAAACTCCGTTAGACTGAAATATATTGAGAAAAGATATAGATTCTATCAAATACTGCGCAACAGGACCCGAATAAGAATACGGAACAAAGATTGACTCAACATCGGGGTTTTTTTTCCATTGGATTGTTGGGATATTGAAATCTCCAATAAGACAAATATCCGTTTTGTCGTAAAAGCTGATTAAACGTTCAGATATACTTTTAAAAAAGATGTTTTAAGTATCTAAGGATGTGGAAGGCGGTATAATATATACTACACCTAGTAGCAATGAGCATTTTTCCATGGAACTATGTGTAACCGATGAAAAACGAATACTGGTCAAAAAAACTTTCACCAAATCATCCCAAACAAGAGTGGGTGAACATCCTAGTGTCCGATTTACAGCAATTAAGACCCCACCTTCATCCCTTTTACCACTCAACATGAAATCCCTATCCTTCCGGTAAACTGTATATTCGTTTTGAAAAAGTTCGCTATCAAATATCCCACAATTTAGCCAAGTTTCCGTCAGAACAATCATATCATAATTATTTGCAAATAAGTTTGCTCTAAACTCCTCGATCTTAGACTTCAAGCCCTGAAAATTCTGAGAGAATACTTTAGTGTGGTTCACCTTGTAGTATGATATAAATATTCCCTAAATAGAATATAAAATTATTGTAGGGCCCTATACTCATAGCAGTTGTACAATACTTAAAACAAACATATAAATTAAATCTCCACAAATGCATACTTCTCCCAATAATAATAACATCATCAAGCAAACGAACACATGAAACAATACAACAAATGCGGCCAACACGGAACAGACCAGATACTTTATTACTAAAATAATATTCGCAAAACATTCGCATGTTTTTTTGCGAATGCGAATGCGAATGCGAATACTTTGAAATATGCGAATATTCGCGAATGCGAATGCGAATGCGAATATTCGTTACATCACTACTAAATACGCAAATTCTTAACAAGATTTTTATTTCGTATTTTGTTTCAATTATTAACATTATTATAAAATTAGTGAATGTTTTTAGAGTTGTAACATTTTTGTCATTTGCGGTTTTCATAATTAGGTGTTGGTACACATAATTCTTTTAGGAAATGCGTTTAATTATTTATAAATTAAATAATATTCATTACCCACTTAATAATTATTTAAAATTAACTGTAGATTGCTGAGTGCTAGGAATATTTTGCTCACGAACTGTTTGAACCGCCATTCTGAGTGGAGAACCATAATAAATCAATGTAAAGACATCGAATTTGTTTTGAAAGTATTTGATACAACCGGATTAATTAACACAAATTTTCTAAATGATTTCATTCCCAATTATATTTTGCTCTTCACCAATTGTTGTTCTCGTCTCGCTCCAACTATGTTGTGAATGAGAATTATGATTTGTTTTTATGTATAACTAGCTGACCCAGCGAACTTCGTACCGCCTAACAATCAATGAATGACAATATTTAGGTGGAAGAAAATAAACATTGACTCTCTATCTATAAACCGTAATGAATAAATGCATTTAAAAATAAATAATTTCTACAAGAAAAGAATATGTAAGTACCTGTATGTATAGCGAAAACAATTTTCTTCGTAATTTTTCTTCCCGTGAATTTGTAAGATATTTTAATAGCTAATCGGCTGGTGTTACCATCCTAGCCTTTTTATTTTTGATTATAAGGAAAAAGGAACCGAACTTGGCGCAAAAAATAATGCTTGATTTATTAAGCTCGGCGTAAAACGACACAGATTTGAAAAGTTCTACACATACCTATTCCCACTGTTTATCAGTGGCGTAGCTTACATACAAACCGAAAAGCCGTGCTTTACCTGAACTTTCAGATAGTAAAAATAATAATATTGTACAACTATACTAAACTATACCCTCACGCCGTGTCCCAGGTGGGGGCAGGCAGAGAGAACGGAACGCCATATAGATCTATCCTTACAGACTTCTTTCCTTTCCTCTTGGATTGGTGACGATTATGTAGTAATATACGGAATCAAACTGTTATTTTTTTATTGCCCTTTTTATACGATACAACTTTTAAGGTGAAATGGAACTTCAAATAAATAATCTAATAGACATCACAAAAATGCGTAAATAAACAGAACTAGCAGGAGAAATAAAAAATATTTGGCATTCTATCTAAGTCTGTTTAAAAAATACATTTAGTAATGTCAGCTACAACAGTAGAGGTAGGTCGGAAATTTTTATTAATAAATAATTTACAAAATTAGATATTCCGGTTAATTTATACCTACATAAAAAATCAAAAATCTATTATAATAAACACTTGTTATAGTTGTTAGAAAGTTTTTAAACGCAGATATTTCAGGCACAATACTGATATTTTGAACCCGCTGCGTTTCTAGCCTAATCCTTTGATATCCTGTAGTATATCTGGAAAGGTGATTTTTTCCCGGCATTAGACTGTTAAATCATCTCCGTCAGTCACTCAATCCTGAGGACCGTGACCATCATGCCTCGTTCTGATGATCATCTGTCTCCACCTTGAGCGATCCTCCGCCATTTGCAAAGCCCCGTGTAGTGAACTCTGTGTGGGCTTCTTAATTTGGTCGCTCTATCTTGCTAGTGCCGGCTGGTGCTGGGGCTCGGCTCCCCTCTACAGCTCCAGTTATAATTACTCTTTCCAAGTTCTCAGGTGCTCTTATTGCAATGTGCCCGAAATATCGCAAAACGCGCTGTCTGTAAATCGTTGAGAATCGTGTAGAAATAACTCCCTGAAGATGGACTCATTGGTCCTTATCTGGTTATATAATACTGAGAAGTGGGAATGTCAAATCTGCAGCCGCGTTTAAAAGAATTATTGCGAGTTGGTCTACCCAGCATGAAAACCTTAGACGAGCCACTGATGTCTATGCCTACAAATCTACCTAAAATGTACCTATTAGGAACAAAAACTTTGTGTTGCGAACAATTTAGGTGTATCGAGGGGATTATATGAGCACCATTTTGTTTTCAACTTTTTACAATCCTATTATTAGACTTTATCACTAATAATAATAAGAATAAAACTTAAGGGGCGTTCACATTTGTTCAGTGATCACTCTGGATGATCCTCCAAAATGAAAAGGTGTGAACGGGCGTTTCATCAATAGTGATCACTAGCGATGACGGATGAAAACGATTCTACCCGACATAATTTTGATGAAAGGTCGTTTCACTGAAACGACCATAAACAAGTTTTATCCTATTATTTGTCTTATTCTCTATGAATTTGTATTGAATGTCAGAATCGTGTACATCATTATCATTCTGTCGAGAATTATAATATATTATATAATATTTATTTCTTTTAATTTTTAATAAGTGTTATTTTTCATTTATTTAATTATTTTGTAAGAAAATACGTCAAAATACATACAACATGACCGTGAGTGTTGACATGGCAATGAAAGCATAGGATGAATAAGTTTGAATAGATGTTTTCACTTTTGATGAACAGGTTTGACCCTGACACTCTGGATGATCATCCAAAGTAAAGCAATGTGAATGCTACTTTAGCAAGTTTTTAATAAGATTTTACTTTATAAGAATGTTTAAGATACTTATTCAAATCTTAAAATTTCAATTATGTATTGAAAATCATGACATTAGCAGGGTTACTCTTGACACAATCTAAATTTTGTCTTGATCTTAATCATACGACGCACGAAGGGACTATAGTCAAAAATACCGAGTTACCGCTACTGCTAAATGGGTATTCGGCGTTCACTTTTTTCATGGAAAAAATTAACATGCGCATTTGAAAATCTATGTGAAAATCACTCAACAAACACTCCGTCTGCACACGTGTACGAGTATTGTGTAAACATTATTTTGAAGGATACAAGAAAGATATCCCGATGCTTACGAATAGTCTTAAACTGGTTTAAATATCTGGACACATTTCTTATTTTCTCCTAAAACGAATTTGCACAATCTGTGAAGGTCTCCCAATGCTTACGAATCGGCTTAAACTGGTTTAAATATCTGGACACTTTCCTTATTGTTTTCTCCTAAAATGAAATTTGCATAATCTACGGTTGCGAAGGTCTCCCAATGCTTACGAATCGGCTTAGACTGGTTTAAATATCTGGACACTTTCCTTATTGTTTTCTCTTAAAATGAGTTGGTTTGAACAATCTGCTGGTTGTATAGGTATCATTATGCTTATGAATTGGCTAAGTCTGGTTTAAACATCCAAATATCTTTCCTGATTGGCCCTAAAAAGAGTTTTCACAATCTCCCGGTTGTGTAGGTATCCCAATGCTTGCAAACTGGCTTAGACTGCACACACAAATGCATAAAAACTTTTGATAGTTTGTAATAATAAAAATGTGTGAGCAACTGCCTCGTTAGAGAATATCCTGCCGGTCACCCTTGTTTACGAATTATCCATTTTATTTATTTATTTATTTTATTTATTTATTATTGAGGTGCACAACAGATGTTTGATACATACCTATTATAAGTTGAATCATCAAAAAAAAACAGACAAATAATCAAACATTCAAACCATGCACACGACTCTCCCAATCTGCTTTTTGAACTTATAACTTGTGGTCTCAACTAGCTCACATTGTGAAAAGATCTTGTTATAAATGTCACACATTCCTATATACTGGATTTCTAGACCCTGCAATTCTGCTGCTTTCTGTCCAGAGTATCCTGTCATGACCACTTTAACTATGCCACTCTATAAATTGAACTGTGTATTTAATTATTTTCAGGTATTCCATCGCAGATTCTGCTTTGCTTCTCTGCATTGACCAACACTGGAAAAATTATGAAGACTGATGATGGTGGAAGCGATGCTATCAACTGTATTCATGGGTTGAGGTAAGTCTTACCAGATTAACTATAGCAATCATTGAAGAAGATTTCTAGATGAGATATGTAGTATACCTTGATGATTACCAACAGAACACACATGAAGAGGGTGGTTTGACGAAAAAGAAAAAAGGTAGGGGGGAGTAGAGCTGCTCAACGTGAATGGACACTCGAAAAAAGTTAATAATACCTATTCAAATAGGTTGACTATCGTTGAGTGTAATCAATTGGAATGATTAATCTAGAGTGGTTCAAAATATGATTAAATATGTTTGATGTTCTTTTCAGGTTCCTATCTTTGGGTTGGGTGATCATGGTTCACACCTATCTCCAGATGTTCTCTGTTGCTGACAATAAGACATTACGTGTCATCACCGAGAGGAACTTCTTCTATCAGACAGTTGGCAATGCTTCTTACTCCGTCGATACTTTCTTCTTCATCAGGTATTTTAGGTTTTTCTTTTTTCTGTTGTCCCTTTAATCCATTTGTTTTCTTATGCACTTATCTAATATTTTTATTAAGAAACACTTTGTCATTAAATGTGTTGATATAAAAACTACATAATTGGATAAAATGAAACAAGCATTGACGCAAATTCTACTTTATCGATTGTCCAGCTCCATAATCAAACGAGATGAAAATTTCTTTCTTTTTTTATTAACTGGTAAAACACTCAATCAACCCCTTTACTTTATTTGATTTTATTCTACTTTCAAACGTTATCACCCCCATCATTGTAAATAGAATAACTCCCCATTTGGTAAATTCGAATTCTACCAATAGTTTTTACTATATTTCAAGTAACCTTAGACTATGTAATGAACTTTTTGACACAATTGGATGTCGGGAACTGGATTTTACCTACTAGAAGTGTAGATGTAAATCATATTTTTGAACCACTCTAGATTAATCATTCCAATTGATCACACTCACTTATAGTCAACCTATTTGAATAGGTATTATTAACTAGGTAGGTATGTTGTGTATGGTACACATACATATTATGTGAACTTCTTTAAGGAGTGCACAACACAGAGTTTCGACGCGTATGAATCGACTCTAGGCTTGGTTAAGAGTACTCTTTAAACCTAGGTAACATTCCCAATTCCTCTGTGTCATGCTTATCACATGACTTGAAATTTTGGAAGTTGTATATATAGTTCAATTTTTGAAGGAAGTTCACATATGTATGTGTATCATATATAACATACCTACCTAGTTAATAATACCTTTTCAAATAGGTTGACTATCAGTGAGTGTGATCAATTGGAATGATTAATCTAGAGTGGTTCAAAAATATGATTAAAACCTTAGACTGATTCTGATGTTTTTTTTGTTACAGTGGTCTGCTTTTAACATATTTATACCAAAAGGCTCTTGAGACAAGAAGAAGGAATCTGACAAAGAAATACGAAAAATTACGATTGGAACAGACGCCGTCAACAGCCAATCATTTTGTTAATCAACAGACGAATGGAAATCGTCTAAAAATAACACCAAACAGCCAATACGAAAGCGCGACAATAAACAATAGCTACTTTCCAAATTCAAATAACGAACAACAAATTCATCAACTGAATAAAGCAATGTTCAAAAGGCAAACGTGTGCTAAAGAAATTAAAGAAAGCATTGAAGAATTTTTCACTCTACTATTCAACAGATTTGTTCGCTTGACTCCAGCATATTTATTTGCAATTGGTTTGAATCTCCTGGCTACGAAATACGCGTATAACAATTCCGTTTTTGAGCCGATAATTCAAGAACACAAAAACTGCGATGTTTACTGGTGGAGAAATATTCTTTATATCAATAATTTCTATCCTGGAGACGAGATGTGTATGAAGTGGTCTTGGTACATGGCGAATGATACACAATTCTATGTGATTGGAATAATACTTATGATTTTATCGAAAAGGTACGTCAAAAAGAATAATTTTCAAAAAATAATCTATAAAATAGCAAAGTTATGTAATCTTGTCACAATTTAAATACGATCTTAATCTTGTCTCTTGTGGTCTTGCCATTTAATCCTGCCACCATTCTTCTCTGCCATATATTATTTTTTCTTAGTCATTCTGTCCTTGTTCATTCAGTTTGTTCACTTTCATTCTTCAAGCTTTAATTCCACAATCTTCGAAATGAAGCACTCTGTCTCTACACACTTCTGAATGATCTCATTTCAAATGCATCCATACCATTTTCATCCTCCTTCAGCCATATCCAAGTCTTGCTTGCATATATCAGTGTTGGCACTAAGATAGCCAAGTGCACCAACCTTTTGGCTGTGATAGAAATATTTATTTTCGCGACTGTTGGTCAAATTGCGCCGTTTACCTTGTTGCCAGCAACTTTTCTACTTTCAATATCGCTATCCTTCCATCTCTCGAGAATAGCTTTACTTTTATCAATAATTGTTGTTTATATTTTCAGGCACGCCAAATTGTCCCTGGTAACTATAGGAGTGCTGATGATCTCGTCATGGCTGACAACAGGATATGTGTCCATATCCAATAACTACAAAGCCAAGATACAACTGCCTTTTGAACTGTTTGACCAGATTTATGTAAAGCCGTGGTCTCGACTGGGTCCATATTTAGTCGGTAAGTTAAAAACTATTACTTATACAACTATTCCTGTCCATTGCTGAACGTAAGCCCTTCCATATTTCTCCAGGCATCTCTGTCCTGGATTATTTTGCAACCAGTCATCAGGGATTCTTCTTATGTTATCAGACTATCCTGTAGGTCTTTCTTTACTTATTTTTATTAAAAAATCATAAAAGGATACCCACACAATAAAAAAAAATAATGTAGGCAAAAATGTACTAAGTCGGTAATTAAAAAAAAAATCGGTCATGCAGCCAATCAAATTTTGCAACCAGTTTTAAACTGACGTTGGTTGTAAGACAATACATTGCTAATGCTTGAAGGACATCGATGTTGGAATATAAAAATTCCGAAATAATGTACCGCGCTGCAAGTCTAGTATGTCTATGAATGTAGGTAGGTACATAATTTGTTTGGTCGCATTACCAATTTTTCCTTAGATTTTTTAGTCTATATACAATATAAGATGAAAAGTGTTTTTAACCATTTTATTTTCCAGGTATGCTTACTGGATGGTATTTGTGGCGTTGGAATGGAAGAATCTATCTGCCCACATGGGTTCTGTTCATTGGATGGCCAAGCGCGCTGGCTCTCATGGCCGCTCTAATATACGGAATGAAGGATGGATATTTGGATCTATGGCCAACCGCTTTCTACATCAGTGTTGGCCATACAGGTATAATAATTTTGTAATCATTTAGGTAAACAACTAATACGTAGTAAATAATTACTTACTTACTTATGCAGCTATTCTTGTCCACTGCTGAACATAAGCCTCCCCCATATGTCTCCAGGCATCTCTGTCCTGGGCTTTCTGCAACCAGTCACCGGCGATTCTTCTAATGTCATCTGACCGACGTGTTGGAGGTCTTCCTCTACTCCTTTTATCTTCACGAGGTCTCCAGTCCACTACCCTTTTAGTCCATCTTGAATCTTGTCTAGCAACATGTCCTGCCCATGACCACTTCAAGTAAATAATTAACTCTAAGTTAATTTAAAGTTCTTTATTGTAAAACAATGGAGTCGGTGGACATTAACGGTTGTATTGGACATCTTGAAATCTTTATTATTATATTGTACTATTTTTCAGCTTGGAGCGTGTCTGTAGCCTGGGTGGTGATATGTTGTGTGGCCCACAGGGGTGGTATCATCTCCAGGATCCTGTCATACAGAGGAGCCTTCCCATTAAGTAGATTGGCATACTGCGCCTATTTGGTGCACGTTATCATTATGATATACACTTCCTACTCTTCAGACGGACCTGTGCATCTTCACAATGGAGTCGTGGTAAGACAAATAACTATTGTTTTATTTATCAATATATCAACGATCTCGTCTGTACTGCATTTATGCCACTTTCATCCTTCTTTAACCATGTCCACGTCTCACTTGCATACTTACATAATAATAATTAATATCTATTTTTTTTGTACTATATTTATTGACATTCCAATCGTCCTAAAAGCATATTAACAACGTATTATCCTTGTTTTTCTGATCGGTTTTTTTTTTCTTTGACATAGGTAGGTATTCATGCTTGTTTGAAATGACATAATTAATGTAATTTATTTATCTTAGACCTTTTGTTTCCTATTGACTTCTTTTGTTTTGCTTTTTTTCATATTATTGACAGTTCCTTCATTAATTTATTACTTCAAATCTATATAATAATGTATTCTTGACCATTATGTCTGTTTGTGTTTGTTATACTGCTAGATTAACATAAATAAATAAGTGTTGGCACTACTATGATAGCAGAGTGCACCAATCTTTTAGCTGTTAATTTATTCTAACACTGTATTATTTTTTATTTCAGCTGATAATGTACGCTGGCCTATGTGTCATGAGCTATCTGCTATCATTTGTGATGTCCCTTTGTTTTGAAGTTCCAATCGTCAGAATGCTCAAGTTAATGGGACCAGTCAAAAAGAAAAATGTATGAGCATAATAAAAAATACAATCAAACCAGCAGCAGGGTTACTACTCGTATTGTCACGATCTTATTAACCCTTTTAGTGCCAAGGAGCGCCATCGCGCTCCTGTGTATACATGCCAAAAGTGCCAGGAGCGCGATGGCGCTCCCGATATCAATATGTGATAGGCGTGCAGCGGGAAGGTCACATGCACCCAAAAATATTTTTTTCACTTAATTCGTATTGTATATATAAAGTTCAACATGGGTAAAAGCTAAATAAAGATTAAAAAAGATCCTGGTTAAAAAAAAAATTGAACCCAAAATGTCAGAATTTGAAAATAGTTCAAATAAGACTGCTCATAGTTCAAGTTGTGAAGAAAGTGATGGCAGAAGCGACATTGTGGTCCTGTCAAATCGCATGATGCTACTTTGAGTGAGAGTGACTTAATTTGTGCCCTCTGCAAAAAAGGGCCCCATGGGGTCTGTGGGAAAAAGCGCGTATGCACATTTTTTTTTTTGGATTTTTATTTTTTTAATAATTTTCTTCCACAATAATTTTTTCCATCATTTTTTTTAACTTTGAATATCCATCTTTGAGGTTTCTTGAAGGAAACACTGAAAGAATTTTGAAAATCGGGTAATTTTCGGAAGATACATTAAATTTCTTTTTCGAGATAAGGGTAAATGACATCATAAACTACGGTTTTCTTTGGCATTTTTAAGTATACGTGAGAAAAAAACAATGGCACTAAAAGGTTAAGATCTCAATCTTGTCTTGATCTTAAACTCTGCAATGCGTGAAGTGATTATAGACCATTAAAGGATGACGTCACAGAAAAATCATTGAGGGGCATCAGGCATCCCAACACAACAGACGATTACGATGTAGTATTAGGTGGAACGCCTAAAGAATACCTAATAATCAAAAAAACTGTCAGTGTCAATTTTGTTATTATTTTGTCGTCTGACTTTCTTTTATTTCTCTTATGGCATAACATCCTACAAGGATGATTTGCGCAATCTGACTGTTTGCCCCCCAAGCAAAAGCAAATCCATAGACAAGACCACGTGACCTTTAATGGTCTATAGTCAAAAATACCTCTGTGCCAATCCAGAGGCCTGAGTCAATAACACACTTTCGCGTCACGTTCCCGCTCCGTTAGCGTTCGGGTGCAGACGATGTTGCGCCAAAGTGTTAATTTTCGTAACTACTGTGTATCTTAGCAACGAAATTGACACTTGCTTGCAACATCGTCTGCACCCGAACGCTAACGGAGCGGGAACGTGACGCGAAAGTGTGTTATTGACTCAGGCCTCTGCTGTAGCTGAAAATAGTTGTTTTCAACATTTACATGAGAATTATGGTTGTATTATATGTGACATAACTCCATTAATGTACCAAATATTGATATAGGTACACATTAAAGGGCCCCTTTAGCAAAAACAATAAAACATTCAATTTTGAACAAGTTTGGTACACAAACTCTCAAAACTTGTTGACCCTACGAACATTTTGATTTGATAAAATATGAAAACAAATATTAATTACCAATATCAAACTTTAACTTTAAATAAAAAACTTGATTTTAGCTTCATAGTATTCGTTTATAAAAAAGTATATTTCTAAAAATCGAATTCGGGGGTGTGTTTGGTATATAAATGCAGGAGAATCCTACAAATTTTCATATATTTTTTTTAATATTACGAATATATAGATAGTTATTACAATTATAAAACAAATAAATTATATCCCGTGGAGCACCCGGTAAAGAATTGGTCTCCCACTCTTCTGCGTAAGTTTTCGAGTGCCCTGTAAAAGGCAGGTGTTCGAAAAAAATAAGACATTTTACATCTTAAATTCAGCGATGAGGTTTGCCACCCATCCTGAATGTCTTGATTTTATATTGGCACGAAGAGGACAGTTTGCATGTTTCTTACATGCAGCTGATCTGCTGGCTACCCCACTTGTGGGATATGCCGTGATGGTATAGTATAGTATAGTAGTAAATTATATTTTTTTTTTTTTTCATGGATATTGACCGATTTAAAAAATATTTTTTTGATAAAATTTCTCATATTTTGGTTCCAAAAATTACCACATAAACTCGATTATTTGTATACTAAAAAAGTTTGCTAAAATCTATAGTATTTATATGCTAGATAAAATGAATAAAAAATATATTTATTTTACAAATAATTTGTATTTTGATATAACAAAGAGTACTTAAATATATCTCATCAGTCTGCGATTTATTTATTTTTTAGGAAAAAACTAATATTGTTTTTTTATTTTATCAAATCAATATATTCGCATGGGTCAACAAGTTTTTGCAGTTTTTCTATCAAATTTGTTGAAAATTGAATATTTTACCGTTTTTGCTAAACGGGGTCCTTAATATTTTTGTGATATTTATCAATTTTTAAGATATATATCTTCTAATTTCATTTGAAGAAATTATCAGACATTTGATAAATTATTTTTTGTGACAAGACTAATATTGTGACAATTATATTACCCCCTATTCTATATTGATTCAAATTAAAATAAGAACGTTCCAAATTCTATAATCAAGTTCACTTGAACTAACATTCGTATTCTATATGATACAAGTTGTATATAATTCTAATTAGGAACAATTTTAGAGTTTATAGAATATCAATGTAGACTAACTTAAATTGGAACGTTCTTATTTTAGTTAGTGCACACTAAAAATGAAATAGAATCGGGCGTAATGTAGCCCTGCTGAGGTAATGTGTACAGTTAATAATAGATATAAACAGGACTAAGTTAGTTATTCATTCATCTGTTAAGGAATAACATAACTTTGTCACTAAACCGTGAATAAGACAGACTTTAACATATACCTACAATTCAGAATAGTGATGATGTGGTATATATATAGGTACTATATATAATATTTATATGTAAACAATTACACATACATAATACTGAAAATGTCTTAATATATCGTAGTTACATAATATTCAAAATGAGATATGTGCGCACATTTTTATTTGGGCAGACTCTTTCAAAACTTTTCATTAGGATATTGAAATTGTAGTTTTGACTTTTTATTGGCATGTGATATTATTGTTTAAGTATTGAATTTTAATATTTGATACTAAGAATCACTTTATAAAATGGTTATGATGTCATTATGAGCTGTTTATTCTAGAAATGTCAAAACATTTATGAATTCACACGTCCCTTTTTGAATATGCAACGACGATATTTATAATTTGAACACCATTTTTAAATAAGGCACTAATGGCCGGTTTCAATAATCTATCTATCCGCTACTGTCGATTGAAATCTATTGTGTTCTATATTTTAAATCATACATTTCAATCGACAGTCACGGATAGATAGGTTATTGAAACCGGCCATAAGTGCCAGAATATTGAAATAGAGATAGAAGGTAAAATGTAATTATGAGCTTAAAAAAATTGTTTTAAGGGAAAAAACGTAAATTCTAAATAGACATGAAGCTTCACATTTTTTTTTTATTAAAATTACAACTGCAACATCTATTGAAAAAAATTATAAATAAAAAAATGAAGAAGGATCGAAGAAGAATCTCCCGTGGAGCACCCGGTAAAGAATTGGTCTCCCACTCTTCTCCATAAGTTTTCGAGTGTCCTGTAAAAGGCAGGTGTTCGAAAAAATAAGACATTTTACATCTTAAATTCGGCGATGAGGTTTGCCACCCATCCTGAATGTCTTAATTTTATTTTGGCACGGAGAAGACAGCTTGCATGTTTTATATGCAGCTGGTCTGCTGGCTACCCCACTTGTGGGATATGCCGTGATGGTATAGTAATAGTAGATAGTAGGATCGAAGTGCCGACTTCAAGATTTTTGAAATGCATCAAACTTAATACTTTGGCAATATTCATAGTCACCGTAACATAACATAACACGCATAGACGATTTACACAGATTGAGCTAGTCCCAAATCAAGATTGAATCTTGTATTATGGGCACTAACGCGACGATACACATATACAATGCACTGAACACATATACACATGTAACACCCAGACCCTGGACAATTTGAAAAAGGTCATTCTTCATTTTGCCCTGGCCGGGAATCGAACCCGGGACCTCATGACTCAAAGGCAAGAGTGTAACCTCCACGCCACACTGGCCGCCTTAGGAAATAAACACAGATAACACCTTTGTACGTTCTGTAGCATTGGCAAAGGTGTATACTGTATAGAACAGATCTTCATACTTATCTCAAATTTTTGTTTTTGACACTTAGTGCCTTATTTAAAAATGGTATTCATGTTTTATTGATATTTATTTTGTTAAACTCCATATCTTAATGAATAAAAATACGATTTAGAGTTTTACAAGTTACTTTATTAGTTTTCAAACTCCTTTTTTTCAAACTCTTTCTTTGTAAAGTTTGAAAACGACATGACATGTGGAAACCTGTCACTATATATAATAAAGTTACTGGTAAAACTATTTTTAACACGAGAGCACACGCGTGCGCGGGGAAACCTTCACATCGACAGTTTTTTCGTTATAAAACAAAATCAACGAGATTGTCGAGTTTTTCCTTCTATGATATCCTACCCATCAATAAGCAACATTTATTTATAGTGAAATCAGCTCTTTAAAATCTTCTTAAGAATACTTTTTGCCAGATTTTTGCTGTTCTGCGGGGATTCTCCCACTACGCGTGTTACGGCGTCACTATGCAAGTACTCAGTCATAAAAAATATCTGACGGTGTACGGTTCTAGGTTTCGTTTTGTTCTTTTTTTCTTTGAAACAAATAGGTGAATATTATAACTGTATACATAATAATTGTCCGAACAATATTTTTACTATTTTTTTTAACGTAGGTTAACACACATTCAAAACATCAATTTAATATCCGATTTAAATACAATTTCATTGCAATTTTTTAACCATTTATAAAATGTAATTGTTAAAAAATTGTGTATTTTAGATATTGTGTTTTGATTTTAATTAAGAACTGGTACAATTTTTTTTTCACAAGTGATACAAAAATATTTTTTTCAATAATTCTTTGAATATCATTTTTTTGGAATAACATAATATAGCGATATACTTTATATAGTACAGAATAATATAGCGATGAGGTTTGCCACCCATCTTGAATGTCTTAATTTTTATTGGTACAGAGAAAACGGCCAGCATGTTTATCACATGCAGCTGTTCTGCTGGCTACTCCACTTGTGGGATGTGCCGTGATGGTGTAGTAGTATTGGTAATAACAGTTATTATCAATAAGTGAATAAGTAGTGAAATATAATTAACTGTTGGGTACAAACATCGAAATAGAACTATAATAATAATAATAAATATTTATATTGCAAAAGTTAATCCGAAACGAGATGACAAAAAAAAAACAGTTGTGTTTGAATGGCGACAAAATTCAATAGGAACCCTAAACTACACAATGTATCTTTTTACCTGAATGCGATCCTTACGTACATGGCAATAAAAGTGGGGATTGCCTCACGACGCGTGTTACCATGGTGTACTTTTTATTCGAAAATATAGGTGATGTTATATTTTTCTATTTTCGAATTAAATAAAGAAATTTCCAAAAAAACAAATAATACAAATTTGTTGCTTATGTTCCAAGGTACATAATGATGTACTTTTGATAGTTTTATCTTAAATAATAACAGAGTTATAAGCATTTAATTTCATGTAAAGGTTTCCCTCGCGGTGCGTGTGCTTAAGTTCTATTTGGAGCGCGTGTGCTCTAGTGTTAATTTGTTATTAATTTATATCCATTCTCTCTGCTTACCCCACTTGGGGATAGGGGCGTGAGGTAACAGTATAATATAATATAGTTGTATATTTTTTATTTAATATTGTATTATTCTTCTGATTAAAATAATATTTAATATTTAAGAAAACTAAAGCAGTTACCATACATAGAATAATTTAGTATCTGAAGCAGTACTGCATGTTTAGTAAGATGGCCCAATTATGTAAAAGAAAATTGCTGGGTTACCATTACAGGAAAGAGTGAGGTACTTATATTTGCCCTGCTAAGTAAAAACACAGTAATCACCAAAACACACATGTGTCAGAATCACAGTCCAAGTTTGAAACTAGGTACCTTTTTGTGTGTGTTTTTGAGTATTAAAAAACAAACATGCGACAGTCGTCACAAATGTCTCAGGTATTCAATAATTTTCGAAATATTTTTTATATTAATAATCTAATTTAGATATTTGTGACAACTGTGGCATGTGAGTTTGGAACATCGCCGAGATGTATTCTTTGCTCGTCAATTTTTCAAACTACTCAACGGTATCATATTTATTTAATCCAATAATACTGGAAAATTTCAATACCTATATATGTTCTAGATGCATATTTTGAACGTCCTCGGCATTACAATTTTTTTTTACCAGCCTCAAAGCAGAACAAACATAATATTGACAAACTCCCCAGTGGGAAGAGATATTCAAATGTTTAATGGTCTGGCTAGAGAAGTCGATATATTTAACGTAACGTATGCAGAATAAGGAAAATTGAGGATATAATATTGTAGTTGTGTTGTCGTTTGGACGTCGTTTAAGACTTTCTTCTGGAAGATAGTTTCAAACTTGGACTGTGATTCTGACACATTGATACCTTAATTCGCAGATTGTGTAACTCCAAAATGGTTACTATACAAAAAACTACATAATTTTCATGTATATATTATTATTTTCTTTATTCTAAAATATCTACATCATGTAGATTCATGTTTGTATCACAATAACCATGACATAATTATGGTTTTGTAGTCTTATTTTTGGAGTTACCCATTTTACTGTGATAGATTTTATAAAATGAATTCTATAATTGATGGAGTTACCCATTTTGTTAATAAGTATTGTATACTGTTTGGTCTCATAATAACCAAAAGCATATTATTTTTAAAGTGTTTTATATAAATATAAAATAAAGTTGAAGTAGTAGGTATACAAGATAAACACTTCAACATCATCAACGCTCCTCTCGGGAGCACAGACAAATGTCATTTGTGTTTTGGTAATTACTGTGTTTTTACTTAACAGGGCAGTATTCAGCACCAAGAACTTATTTAAAAAAGTTTTATTTTATAATTTGTTACCATTGTACATAAATTAGATGATTAAAGTATTCATAAAAAAAAACTGTATTTTTATACCTATAATTTTTATAAATAAATAAACCATTACATTTCAATAAAAGAATATTTGTTTCTCTTTTGACTATCTTTCCATACCAGAATTCCATACCTCCCTTTCAGAATGTTCCAGAAATGAGTTAGGGAAGCTAAGCAGATTGCTCGTATTTCAAAGCAAAAATCGCTCACTCGACAGCTCTTATCTCAAAAAACTCATATGTTGCGGCACTCAAGGTTACCACTGTATATAAAGTTGTATGTGAAATATTAACAATAACAATAAAACTAAATTTGGATTAAATAAAATTTTATTCATTTTAAAATATACAGACAGTGCAACATAATTGAAAACAACACACTGACAACAGGTTCTTAGCGATACGTAGTATAAGAATCTTTGCACAGAGATATGCTCCACCTTCGTAGCGTAAACACATAGCTCGCTTACTATCAAACTCATTAACAAAATAGAGGTGTTTTTTCAATAAAAAGTAAAAAAATGGATATTTTTAGGGCCCTCGCAACTCTTGGTATCTATAAATTGTAAAATTGTACCACCAACGACGCAAATACGAATGTCAAAATATAGCGGAAAACCTGACATTTCACGCGTGACATTTATCAAATTGTTGCCAGAAATGTAAATCCGAACGTGAAAAACATTTTGTATTGCGGCATCACCGACTAATATTAGTTTTTCCTTGATGGTTATCGAGTTTATAGTTCATAAACTGTTCCACATCCCTTACCCTTTTCCCTACATCCTCCACCCCCAAGTGATCTCATATGTTTATTTTTCTATCTTTTAGTAATAGTTTTCTTTTTCTAACAATACAAATTTTTGTACGTTTTTTCTTCTTCTTTTCTGCTTTTTATGTTTCAAACTGTATTTTTGTATGTTAGCGATGGCTGCTTGTGTGATATGCTAGTGAGAACAGATGAATAAGCGGAATATGTGATACTTAAATAATTTACTTATCTGTGGTACATGTTTTTGGATGACAGCTGAGTTATGAACGACCTTTTTCTATTTTGTAAACCATATTTATAGTTGTTATCTGTTATGTACTTTTACAAATAAATAAAATAAAATAACTAATGCTGGAATTTGTACTATAATAACTAATATTAGTCAACTATTATTAGTTAGTTTAGTTAGTTCATTATGATTCAGAATTGGCCCTTATATGACAGCAATACCTATTCATTAAAGGGAAACTTTAGAATATCAAGAATTGGAATTTTTCATGATTATGTAAACACTGATTATTTAGAATTATTTTTTATGTAGATATGTAGTATTTCACCTGGAGAATAAAAATCCAATGAAATTTTGTAATTTTTTAAGTGCAAAATTAATTATTTGCATTTTTTATTTTATCACAAGTACCTACCTACTTAATTTCTTACATTTGACTGATTTGTAGGTTAGGTTAGTTAGGTAGTCTGGTGTTATTTTATGCTACAGTACATTTATTGACAATCATTTCATTATCATATCACCTCTTGGGTGAAAAACTATTAAATTACGTGAATATAAGTAGAAAACAAATTTAATTTTGATGTGGTCACCTCATCAGGATTTTTACCCAAGAATTTCACATTTCAACGGCGTCATACAAATTTATTACAATATAATTACATATTTAATATAAATTTATAATTAATATAAAATTACTATGATTTATAAGAAAGGGACAATTATTTTTATAGTTTTTTTAAACACCTCTTTTGCTTTGCATTATATTTCACTCCTGTGATGTCACAACTTCCATGGAGCTAATTCTAAATTTAAAATAGGAATGTTGCCATTTAAACAACTTCGTATTTCTCAGGAATAAACAATTTATCCGTGGAGAACTTGATTGAATTATTATCATCCGTGGCATCGTTGTCTGAGAGAGTAATGACGGCGTCGGGTGTGATGAGAGAATATGGAGTGTCGGATGTGAAGTTCACGTTCAGTGGGAAGAAGTCATTGGGAACTGAAGACGCAGCTCTGAAAAAAATAACAAAATTTATTTATATATTTATTTTAACACATAAAACAGCCATTTAAGCCATTTTACATTGTATTAAAAAGTAAATTTGATCATGTTTACAATTTTTATAACAAATTATTCTTTAAGAGTTGCTTAAGTGATCACTTTCGGTAAAGTAAAGTACAATAAAGTATTGAACTTAATTGATCCGGCGCCATTTAGACGGGAGATCGCGATCCATTTGAGATCTGAAAAATGAGATCCCAAAAAGATGGTTGCTTCTAAGGTTTGCATAAAGCGTCTCTCGATTGGTGGACCTTAAATCGTGACAGTGAAAATGGTGGAATTGGTGAAGGTTGTCCTTGGACACCGAAAGTGATCACTTAAGCGAGCCTAGAGCCAATTCGTAAGCGTTGGGACACCTTTCTCACTTCTTCCGATTAGATTTTACACAATGTTGCATTGTGTAGACATGGTTCTCCAATTGAGGTTTCTGATTGGTTAGAAAAAGTTTCCAAGTTAACGATACTGAAGATGGACTAAGTCCGTGAGGCCTCTGCCAAAATAAAACTTATACAGTGAAAGTTATAGTGTTTCAACTTAATCTTTTTATTTTAATAAAATATATTGTATTGTATATATTTTATAGTTCATATTATTTGCTTTGAATATTTATATTTGTGAAGAGTGACAGTATTATGCTGATTGTAAATAATAATTTTGGAATGAGATTTGTTTTATTATAATATTGTTGAATTAGGCCAGCTTCTATCTCGGGAAATGTGATCGGGGATTTAGGTTAAAAACACGCGTAGAATCGGAGAGAACAAAGTTTATTCACAGAAGTTTGAAGTGACAGAGAGCTGATACATAGATTACAATGGCTTATATAGATGTCACAGGAAAGGTGACCATAAACAAAAAATTCTATCATAGCCAATTATTAAGCTGGCACTTACATGTTTTAACAATAATAATGAAGATTATTTTATTTATTTATATCTATATATTGAACCCAGATTATTACAGATTGAAAATCCAAGACTCTTACCATCAGCGTACTGACCACCTCCAATTGTCAGTTGACAAACTCTTTAATTTCACAGCATGACAATTTATTGTAGTAACTTACGTGAACTCCAATGTGCCAGTCCTCTGAGTCTTGTCTATGACCGGTATAGTCCACACCAAATGATTCTTGCCTTTCTGATAGTTGTACGCGCCATCGCACTCATTCACTACAGGAGCGCAGCTCATACTGAAACATAAATAAATAAACAATTATTTTAATTTTAATATATTGGTTTTTGTAACTTTCTGAAAGATATCGTCGCTTTCTACTGGATAGATTCGCTGGCCGCGTACCGTCAGTGCACATGTACAGTGGAACCTCTCATAACGAGTTTAATTCGTTCCAGAATCTTACTCAATAAGCGAAACATTTTGTCCTATAGAAATCAATGTAAAATATGATAATGCGTTCCATGCCAAAAGAATAAGTATTCTAGGAGTACCTATAAAATGTTTTTTTTTATTAACGTTTATTTAAATAAAATTACTCGTAAAGGAATGTAACAACTTGTAATACAATTTAGAGTTAGAAAAAAACGTAAATAAAATATGAATTTATGACAAATAATTAATCATCACGCTAATGGAAAATAACAACCAACGCACTAACGGAACGAGTGCTAAACACAGACTGATGTACTGGCGCGGAAGTCCCGACTCACAAGGTCACAAGTGAATGTCGTGAAAAAGGGCCTTACCCTTTCTCTGTAACTCACTATGCAAAATTTTTCTCGTTAATAGAGCAGCTTTTTCACAACTTTTTTTACTCGTTATGCGAATTACTCATTATGAGAGGTTCCTTTGTACTACAATAGTATGTATAGCACGAATTATTTGACATTTTTGACTGAATTAAAATAGTGCATTGTTCAAATTTATTTTATTAAAGTTATGTAAATAAATGTGTTTTTTTTGTATTAATAATAATAATATTTTTTCCTTGTTTTTTTTGGTTTTTGTTCCTGTAGCTCTGTAAGTGATCTCCCATGATTGTATGTATTATTAGTTACATAGGACATCATGGAAGAATCAACTGAAATAATGTTGGGTTCTGCATTTTGAATACAAATTTATTTTATTTTATTTATTTACAACTATTAACGGCCAAAGCCTTTAACATGTTAAACCTTTGTATACATACAAAACATGTAAACAAAGGAAAGATCTGTTACAAAAAATACACAAAACAATTAGACTAAAGAAACGAAAGTTTAACAGACAATTTAACATTAATCATGTTATAATTATAAAAAAGATACAAAATTGTTAAAAAAAATTAATAATAATATTTTATTGTTTTCATTGTTTAATGTTATATTTAAATTTAATTGTTAATCTTATATTGTGTTCAAAATGTAGAATCTAATACTGTTTTGTTAAATAAATGAGATATGAGATAATAATAATAATAAACTTTATTGCACAAAATATTTAGACAAAAATAATAAGATTACAACATGGTATATACCAGGGGTGGCCAACTTGATTAGATCCAAGATCTACTGTTTACTGAGGAAGCCCTGTGCGATCTACCAATTATTTTATTTATTTATTTATATTTATACATCTTCTTGTACATACTATAAACAAATATAACTGTACACTGGCGGGCTTATTGACATTAGGCGATTTCTTCCAACCAACCAGAATTACATACATCTTGAAATTTTAAATGAAACAGCATAGTTCAGTACACAATTAAGTAGTATTTTTATTTTATTAAGAGGGAAAACATCAAACTGAAAATGATTCTTAGTAACTACTTATGTTACGTTGCGCAGCCTGTTCTACGTATTTATGTATGTTTATATTTTTGCTTTGCCACGATCGACTGGATTAATTGTCGCGATCGACCGGTTGGCCACCCCTGGTATATACAAATAATTTGCACAATGGGCGAGTTTATCATACATAACATACATAGAAAATTCACAGACCGAGCTATCCCAAACAAAGATGAATCTTGTATTATGGGTACTAACGCGACGATACACACATATACAATGCACTTAACACATAATATACATGTAACACCCAGACCCAGGACAATTTGAACAGAAACCTCGATTGGAGAACCATCTCTACACAATGCAACATTGTATAAAATCTAATAGGAAGAAGTGAGAAAGGTGTTCCAACGCTTACGAATTGGCTCTAGGCTGGCTTAAGTGATCACTTTCGGTGTCCATGGACAACGTTCACCAATTCCACCGTTCTCACTAACACGATATAAGGTCCACCAATCGAGAGACGCTGGACCTCGTGATTCAAAGGCAAGAGCGTTACCTCCGCGCCACACCGACCGACATTGCAGTTAAAGATAATGGAATTTTATTTTTTATAAAACTGAGTGTAGGTAGTACTTACGGCAATGGTATAATGATGAGTACATCTTGTAGTGTTAGATTGGGATGATTCAGTTCATATTCAATATTCACATCACACCCGCCTTGTCCGTTCTCAGAGGGCCAACAGTTCACTGCAATAACATACAAGCACACAACCAAAACACATTAGAACAGTGGTTTTAAACCTTTTTGGGGGTACGATGTTGATAGGTTTGACATACTTGCAACACTGGATATGAGTATTGTCATCAGTTGCCTATGGAATACATGTAGAGACACTTGCTTGCAATATGTAGCATTAGTAGTATGGTGTAAAAAAGTAATCTTTGTAATAAAAGTTAATCATAATCAAAATCTTTTATTTAAACAAACTGACCCAATCAACATTGTGAAAGGAGTTTGCCGGCACCTGAGATAGAACCGCGCAACTCTTGTGCATGAGGCCACGACTCTACCTCCAAGCTACCGATGAACTCTGTTTACAAAATATGTTTGTTATTAACATGAATTTATTGTACGCAAATTTCTTTTTTTCGTCCTTCGTCTTATAAGGACAATGTCAATCCTTATGAGAGGAAAGACGTCTCTCTTAAAAATAAACAATATAGTAGAATAATAGTAGAAAAAATAATTTGACGGCTTAATCCGCAAACAAGATAACTCCCTTAAACCAAACTTTTCAGGAGCAACATAAAACCTTATCATTTATCAATAAATACATTAAAATGATTTTTCATTGCTGTTTTTTATTGTTTTTAAGTTCAAAATCATTAATAAATAATAATAAATTTCAAAATTTCTTCTAAAAAAGGAGTTAGCATTTTCGCTAACCATATTTTCATACAATTTCAATGGAGTTAGCGTTATTTCAGTTTCATGGGTGCGTGTCTTCTAACAAAAACGTCACCGCACACTGACAGCCGTCATACCAATGGCGGTAAAATGACGGAGTTAGCGTTTTTACCAAATTGCCAGATGTTTGCATGGAGTTATCTTATTTTTGTGTTGCATTTTTTGTTAGTTAAAAAAAATATTTGGGAGTTATCATTTTAAAGGATTATGTGTTACATCTAATAGAACTTGTTAGCGCAATAAAATCAATTTGACAAAAAAAGGAGTTATCTTGTTTGCGGATTAGGCCGTCGATTTGTTTTTTGATTTCATTAGGTAAAGTATTTTACTACCTACCCAAACACCGAAAACAGTGATTATATAAATATACTATACTGTCTTTACCCTCACGCCGTGTCCCAAGTGGGGTAGGCAGAGAGAACGGGATGCCATATATATCTATCCTAACATACTTCTTTTGTTTCTTCTACATTTGGTATAATTTCTGAAACACACGTCGATTTCTCTTACTCAAAACACGGCCGTCTTCAAGAATTTGATCCACATGGTTCTCGACACCCGCGCTTCCTTGTATCCCTTCTTTCAGCCATGTTTATCATCTTTGTTAATAATTAATTGTAACTTTTTGAGAAATATTCTATGTGTTCTATAAAACGGTCAAATATTCAAAATTTAATTGGTTTGTTTAAATATAAACATACCGTTGAGTGGTATAGCACTATCGGCCGTGGTGGTCCATCTCCACTTCAAGACTCCAACATCCGTGTGCAGAGGGAATGGTTTGCCGCGATTTTTCAGACCAACAAATCCAGTGGCTCTGAATAACTCTTTATCAACGTTGGGGTGAGTCTAAAACACGACAAAAAAAATTACAAATATAACATAACATGATATAGACAATTCACACATATCGAGCTAGTTCCAAACTAAGATATTATGAATCTTGTATTATGGGTACTAATGCGACGAAACATATATATATATATATGAGGTGAAGGTTTTACTCCATTTCACTGCGTACAGTCGGGCAGAGACTTGGCTCTGTGTCGGCCATTCTGCGAGATGGTCCTGAAGAAGCACATGTATACACAATGCAGAAACACAACACCTATTCTGCAAATCCAATCTGCATGTTCCGGTGACGGGCCGTGTCTCGTCCCACATGCAAAGGCAAGAGCCAAGTCTCTGCCCGACTGTACGCAGTGAAATGGAGTAAAACCTTCACCTCATACTATCTCCTGCGTAAAATCAAGTGATCTTTCATTAATGGAATGCATGTTGCACATGCATTTCCGATGAAAATTTGATCACACAGTCATTCATATATATATATATATATATATATATATATATATATATATATATACAATGCACTAAACACGTGTACATACATGTAACACCCAGACCCAGGATAATTTGAAAATGGTCATTCTTCACTTTGCCCTGGCCGGAAATCGAACCCAGGACTTGAACTCAATCAATACCTAATATTTATTTATAAGTAATACTTCTTCTTCTTCTTATGGGTTAAACTCGTCATACTCGAATCTCAAGTCCTCGTAGCCATGAAATCGCAGCGTCTGACCCTAAACTAAGTGCTTGCACCTGCCAACGTATGAATATTTGGGATATATGTTCACCACGTGTCTGTTGTCTGGTCAGTAGGTACCACACACACATAACGGAGAGTCTGCGAGTCCCCATTGATGTAGGTGTGACCTGTGCATCCGACACCATTCCTTAGTATGTTCAGAGTGCACTAGAGTTTTCTAGACTAACCTGTAACTGTATCCCTCTTGTATCTTCATTATTGATGTGCACTTTAATGCGGCCGAACTGTTCATTGGATATCCTCAATGTCAGCAGACCAGTCAACTCAAAGTTCTGGATGCCTCCGTCTCTCCCAATCCTCAGGGACAACTTATCCTCCACCTTCAGATGGACACTGTAACCAGACAATTTTATTTAAGTATATATTCATATCTGTATAAATCGTTTTAGAGCAAATTTTTCTGACGTCATTCCAAAACAACAAGTACATTACAAAAAAAATGCATGATTTTGTTAATCCAATTATGGAATACTCTTACTTGTGCACTAACACAATAAACAAGAAAGAAACAAACTCGGAGGATATAACTTTGGATGAGCCAAGGTATGCGCTAACCTAAGTAAAACAAGTCTCAAAGCAGTAACAGGCTTCCTAACGGGTCACTGCAGGCTCAAGGAACACTTACGCAAACTGGGACTTGAAGAAGACGGTACTTGTAAATTTTGTGAAGAAGAGTCCGAGACTCCTGGACATCTCCTAGCGGAATGCAATGCCGTGGTATTCTCGAGAATCAAAGCCCTAGGCAGGCACTGGGTAGAAGTGGAATCTCTCCACACCTTGGCTACTCTCAAGATCTTAGACTTCATAAGATGTCTGGGACTTGAGCAACACCGGAAAAGCTGAATAGGGGGAGTACAATAGATCTTATAGGTCGCGGTGCATATTCTACCCCAACTAACAAAATAAACACAATAAATATGTCCACGAAAATTGAGTCCGTTGAATTCTTAATTAAATATCCTATAACTGTAGAAAATTGTTTCTTTCAAAACACTCACCATTTGTACAAAAAAATAAAAATAAAATGACGATGAGAAAAGAATCCCGCTATATCCCTTCATGTGTCTTTTAAAAACCTCTATTATAACTCCCGTGTCAAAGAACATTCCAGAGCCTTTAGAGGGTTGTCCTGTTACTCGGAGATGGCAGGTCATTGTATGGAGCTTAATCAATCGTTTGATATGCGCGGTGTAAAGGTCTTACATTCAGAAAACCAATATAGCAATTTATTGGCTCTGGAAACACTAGAGATTTTAAAAATAAAGCTAATGGCAAGATTGTAAACATACAAATCCCCCCCTTCACCATTATTAAAGCCCTTAGCCACACCCACTCCTTCCACTACTATCCCCCCCCCCCTATTCCTACTTCTTAACTTAGATTTATATTTTTTTCCTATCAGTCCTCTTGATAATGTCAAACTGAGCTATTAACGAAAGCGCTCGAGTTTTATAAAAAAATCAGTGAAAAATTTACTGTGTTTATTAATATTGATATTATAGCCGATTTTGAAAATCGGTGACGCAAATGACAATTGAAGTCTGATGAGGTGTATACTAAATATGAGCATTAAATTCGATAACAAAATAAGTAAGAGTACTGTTCACTCACTCCATCATATTCTCCGGTCTGCTGGGCATACTCTGCGCTGTCACATCTCCAACCTTTGTCGCCGGAGCTGTCACTAACTGTTCCCCTTCATTCTTCAGTTGATCTACAAAGTTATCCACGTCGCGAGACTTGGAACCCAGCTTCAGGGCGTTGCGAGACTTCCTGAAATAAGTAAGAAATATTATTTTACACAACCAGATTAAAATTTGAATCTTGAAAAATCTTACAAACCTTTGGCTTTAAAATAAAGTATGTAATAATAAAAATAACTAGACAACTTATTTAAGATGCGCCATTTTGTGGAAAAACCACCGCAAGGGCCCATTCAATGTAATGATTGTGCTAAATGCTACTTTAATCTTCAAACGCAGTCGACAGTAAACAGTTAATGAATTGTGGAAAGGTTTTGTTAAGGGGAGCTCTTTGGGCAATCTCTGATATCAAATCAAAAGATATGTGTTGAAGTATTTCTGTACCTGACAACACTAATAGTACCGGAAGTACTCGCTTACTTGCCCACTATCTAGTGGTAGCTTTCTTAACCACGCCACTTGAGTCACTGTGTGGTAGAGGTATGTTGTGCAGGCATCCAAAATAAAGTATTTTGTGTGTTACATTAAAACCTGCGTTGTAGTTCACAACCTTTAACCCTTTCGAATCCACAGCCGTGACATCCACGTGTGACATTTCCTTACCTTAGACATCCACACCCGTGATATATCGTTTTTGATTTTTCGACACTCCCAGAGACATCTGTGTTGAATTTTTTAAAATTTAAATCTGTACTGATATATACCTACATTCATCCTTTATCCATTCCTGTGAAGTCGGTAAAGATGTACCTACGAATTTCGTCACAATGACGATTTATAAAAGTACTGACAGCGTACATGCCGGAAATCAGTCGCCGTTCATTACCATTATAGTACGTTCGCGCGAAATGTATCATACGCGTGGCATTTTTGATACTCAATCAGTTATATTGTTTATATTATTTATTTTGTCACTTTTTTTTACTGTGGATTGGTTTAATTTAATTATTTAACCTATATTTATGTTCAATTGATGTTATTGCTAATTTTATATTTTATTTTGACCCTTGACAAAATTTGAATACTACTTAGTAGTTCCTACACAAGTGTAAACATTTTTTCGATTACGAAATTTATGAACAGTTTTGATTATTTTTATTCTCAGTGAAGTTTTGAAAAATAACTGTGTATAAAACAAAGTAAAAAAATTAAATAAAATAAAAAACTGTGTGCAGTACACTGAAAAAAAAATCAATCGACCATTGTTTTCATGAACAGACTACTTCTTCTTCTTATGGGTTATACCCGTCATATTCGTATCTCAAGGTCCCGCAGCCATGAGATCGCGTCGTCCGACCCTAAACTAAGTGCTTGCAACCCGCCATCTTTGTTATGTATGACGCAGGCTAGGCGAGGACACTTGAGGTTCAAATATCCCGTGTTATGGGAGTGCGTTGAGATTTTAATGACTTATTTGTTTACATGATGCTAGTAGAAGGATGAAGGAGCTCAAATAACCCGCCAATGTGACTATGATATGCAATTTTATATTAAATAAAGTAAATTGAAACTAAAAAAGTGGATTACAAATATCACGCGGTATTGAGGGCACGATTCCAATCGGGAGGGCTCGGAAATCAAAAGGTTAACAATATGTTTAACTTTTTACTTACTCTCTGGGTGCGCTGGGCTGTGGACTACTATATCCCGTATTGACTCTTATCTCACTGATGTGCGAAGATAGATCATTCATGGAACTGTTATTGGACATATTGCTGCCGCCACTGCTGCCGAAAGCCGATGACGATGATGATATACCACTACCACCAATGGTTCCCTGTCTCTTTGCCTCCAAACGTTCTCTCTGTAATTCTTTTGCTTTTTCGCGCATCTTATTCTTGGCCTCACGCTCTTGAGTCTAAAGAAATAAAAAAAAAATGTTATCATCGTCGATATCACCATCCTGCCGACGCTTTCCTCGGTACAAAGAAAAGATCGAAAAATGGGCCGATGAACCTAATGGTATGTGCTGTACTTCTGGAAAAGTAAGTCTCCCCAATATTGAGAAATCGCCACAACCAATAAAAAATCGTTTTGAAAAATAATCATTCACTATTTAGACATTTTTTAACCAATATACAAAAGTATGATAGTCTCTTTCAAATGATTTCGTTTCAAAAAGGCTAAGATACACCCGTGCGAAGCCGGGGTGGACTGTTAGTCTTAAATATATTTATTTATTTTTATAAAGCAATGAATTCAGACTCACCTGCCTCACAGCTTGATAGACTTTCTCTTCGTGAGAATCCATCTCCACAAATGTACGGATCTAGAAAAAATAATACACAATCCAATAATTACAGTAAATTTAATATTAAGCTTACAGAAAAGAGCGGGAGAATATTCCACTTCAGGAACTCTATTACAAATATTTCTAAAATATTGTTGTTGCATATTCAAAAAGAGACATGTTCGCACATTTTTATTTAGACATACTCTTTTAAAACTGTTCATTAAGGCATTAAAATTGTAGTTTGGACTTTTTATTGGCATGTGATATTATTCTTTAAGTATAGAATTTTAATATTTGATACTAAGAATCATTTTATAAAATGGTTATGATGTCATTATAAGCAGTTTATTCTAGAAATGTCAAAACATTTATGAAATCCCATGTCCCTTTTTGAATATGCAACGACGATATTCATATCTCTTTAATTTAATGAAAAAGATTCTTTATTCTTTCTAATCATCCGTAAGTCATTGATTTGGCACTTAGAATCATCAGGCAATTATTCTCACAAACGATACAATAATCATAAATCACTATGTAAAAAAAATCAAAGAAATTTCGTTGTATCGAAGATTTTTCGAGTGTAAAAGGCCCACAATAACTTCTAGTCGGTGTATACAAATATTCATAGACCCTATGCAGGTTATAATTTTTCTAACTCTCACCTGAGCTAAGTTGACACTTTCTCTATATCCAAGAGCTACTATCTCGTCAAAGGCGAAGATCAAATTGAAGGCTTGATCCAAAACCTCAGTCTCGCTGAGAGATGAACAATACTCCGGAATCTGAAATGAGAAATTTAAAATATATACAGTATAGTGGAATCTTAATTAGGATACCTACAGATTTTGTGAAGAGGAAGCCGAGACTCTTCAGCATCTCCTAACAAACTGCAATGTTGTGGGATTTGCAAGAATCGAAACCCTGGGCAGGCACTGAGTACAAGTGGAATCTCTCCACACCTCAAGATCCTAGACTTCAAAGATGTCTGGGACTTGAGGGTTCGCTTTGACTGGTAACGCCAGGAAAGCTAAGTAGGGGGAGTACAATAGATCTTATAGGTCACAGTGCATAATGCATCCCAAATAAACAAACATACTGAATGAATTTAAATATTTATTGAGTTAGAGAATCACAGAATTTTTTGATATTACAACACAGAAAACACGAGGCAAGTGCACAGCGTACAAAGTCAAACAAAAGAAGACTACATGGTTACTTAAATAATGTGTCACTATCGACCATAATATGGTTGCTAAATTGTTGCAAGATAGACTGAAGAATGAGCAGATGCGTAGAGAGTTGTGGAAATAATAGGTGTGTGCAAAATAAGTTGCAATACGAGGGTGGGGTGAAAAGTTCTCGGCCTGACAATGAAAGACTGTGGTTTTCAGATTTTTTTTATTTTTATTTTACTACATAATCTCCCTTGACTTCAAAACACTTGATCCAGCGTTTCCCAACATCAGTACTCCTTCCAGGAAGTGAAAGTCTGGAAGGTTGCGAAAATATTTATCTACAGCCCTTTCAAATTCTTCATTGGTTACGAAGAGCTTCCTAGAAACGAATTTCTTGAAGTTTGGGAACCAAGAAGTCTGAGGGGGCCAAATCAGGAGAAGAGGGGGGATGGACGAGCAAGTCATACCCCAAATCTTGCAGTTTTCCCATCGTCAACACACTCTTGTGTACGGGTGCGTTGTCTTGGTGAGAGATGATTTTTGTTTCTTCATACCAGGCCTCTTTTCGCGAATTACGCTATCCAGATTGGTTAAAAAGTTTGGAGTAATATTTGTTTGTGATTGTTCTACCTTTTGCAAGGTTATCAACTACCAGGATACCTTTTCCATCCCTAAACAAGCTAGCCATGACCTTTCCAGCAGATGAAATCGACTTCGCTTTCTTTGGAGCTGAACCAGCTTTCACCCATTGCTTGGACTGCTGTTTTGTTTCTGAAGTGTAGTGGTGGACCCATGTCTTATCCATGGTGACAAATCACTGCACAAAATTGGTCGGATCCCTATTCTATCGGTCCAAAAATTGCTGCGAAAATCATTTGCGAATTTGTTTTTGATCGGCATTCAACAAATGCGGCACCCTTTTCGCGCGGAGCTTTTTCATCCCTTATTCTTTGAGCCAAATGTTTCCGACCCTTTTTTTCGATATCCCTACAGCTTCAGCTATCTCATGCACCTCAGTTGCCTGTCGGCCAAGACGGAATCATTCACTTTTTCGATGGTTTCCGATATGGCTGTGGTTTTTGGCCATCCTTCACATGGGTCATCTTCGAGGGGTGTGCGACCACCTTTAAATTCAGCTGGCCATTTTTTAACGGTTGACATTTAAGGAGCAGAGTCCTCGTAAACTTTTGTCAACTTTGGATGAATTTCCGTAGGGGTTAATCCATCTAAAGCGAAGAACTTTATGACCGCACGATACTCAAATTTATTCATTTTAATGAAAAACAAGCAAGACGTCGACTGCAAAAATTTGTGTGAAGAAACTACTTAAGAGAACAAGTTGAAATTTGTCATATGAACTAATGACACATGCACCCAGGTAAGGAATACAATTTTTTGCTGATTGGAGTAACATCTCTGTGTCAGGCCGAGAACTTTTCACCCCACCTTCGTAGTTTGTTCATGTGAAACAAATGCACGATGAAACAATGACGAAGAGAGTGAATAAATGCAGTGGAGATGCAATTCATGAGAAAAATGGTTGGTAAAACATTGCGTGACAGAGTGACAAATGAGGATATTAGAAGAATGTGCGGATGCAATAGAAGTGATATGGATAGAATGTATGGAAATAAGTTACGATGATTTAGACATGTAGAACAAATGAGTGATGTAAGGACGACGAAGATATACTTATCTGCATGAAGGGGTGTGAGAAAACGGTTTAATAATAATAATAGAATATACATTGGAAAGTAATTCAAAGTATATATTCCTTACCACTCTGGAGAATAATCTCAGTGTCTCCAGATCCTCTAGGATGTTACTAGCCTTTGTGGTGATGAGGAGCATATAAAGTTTGTCCAGAGGCTGGTACACATACCTATAATGCACGACATTTTTTTTAAATAGAATTCAAATAGACCGTTGCAACACAAAAACAATTACATGGATTTCTGGGTACAGAAAAGGTCTCTAGAGTTTTGTAGCATTTCACAGATTCAATTTTGGTAGTAGAGTAATTTGAAGCATTTTATTGAATATTGTCAAAATTCCTTTTATACTAGAGACACACCCGCGTACTGCCAAATTGCATATTAGCATATGCAGACAAAAGAATTTGAAATCATTTCATTTGAACATCTTATAAATTGATTTTACCTTACAGAATCAGTCTCCACGAATGTGTGTTGCTTCCCCGATGTCATCAGTTTAGGGAAAGCAGCCAGAAGACCCTCGATACGGGCTTTAGCCATCTCCACAAACTGTCGGGACAGCAGGGCTAAAAGCACGAAAATAAACAAATATTAAAAAAATTACTCATCAATAGTAAAAAACAAATACTGAAAGAAAGGGTGTGAGGAAGCGTGGGCGTCCGAGAACTACGTGGCTTGATCACGTAGGTCAAATTCTCTAGAAATCGATATGCACACGTGAGAGGTTGCATGAATGTAGAGGAGGCGAAAGAAGTATGTAGGGCTGCAGATCTATATGGCATTCCATTCTCTCTGCCTACCCCACTTGGGATGTGGCACGAGGGAATAGTATAGTATAACATAGTACTTATCAATGCCGTGGAGCATCCGGCGATTGGTCTCACGCTCATTGTTCCAATTTTTCTGGAGTCCCACAAAGGTGTTCGAAAAATAAAGACATTTTACATCTTAAATTCAGCACCTGGACCACTTTGGGAATCACTGGTGTAGATATATAGATACTTTTTTCTTAGATTTTTTACTAAGATATGAATCTGGATTTGAAGTAAACTCAAATAATAATAATAATGACTTGTACCCGTTGCCGGGTATTATTGAGAGACTGAGTTTGATCGAGCATTCTGCCGACGGTGCCATCTAAGGTGACTGTGAAGGCTGATTCTGGACAGGCACACTTTGTCACATTCGGGACAAGGCTGCTCTTCGTTTATGATAGGTCTGCGAGTTGTTCGATTTTGCAAACTCAAATACACCCCCAGACACCCTCACAGTAAGTAGTAATATGCTTGCATAACAATAAGAAATCAAAATAAGAGAATAGTTGGTAAAACGTTGCATGATAGAGTGAGGAATGAGGATATTAGAAGAATGAGCTGATGCAAGAGGAGTGTTGTAAATAAGTTACAAATGGTTTAGGAAAGGATGAATGTGAGGGAGTTCACATCCCTTCTACAACTTGAGAGGTTCAAATGACAGCGCACCACCTAAGACGATTGTGCAATATTCAGATAAAATAGAGGAGTATAATATAGTAAATAATTCCAATACTTTGAATTGAAATCATAAATAATTACCTGCCCCAGACTTAGTACACACCGTAGCGGCTATTAGCACCTAAAAACAATGAAAAAATACAGTTAAAATCGACATTCAAAACATTGCCGAAAGGCTATGGATCAAACCATAATTACACAATAAATACTAAATAAATGGAACGTAAATAAGAAAAAAACATAATATTACCATTTTAATAATAAGTTTATGTAGTTTTAATTATGCTGCTTCAATCGATACACCTAAAAAAACAACACAAAATAAATATTCGCCAATAGGTGACGTGTAAATTGTGACAGTGAATTCAATATGGCGGTTTATTGAAGTGTCAATTTTACTATATTTTTTTTTTATTATGAATGAGTAAAATCATATGCAGCCAATATAAATTTAAAAATAATTTTAGTTTTATTACAAAGACTTTACGAGTTATTTCAAATTTTTTCGGCAATGTATTTTTAAAATTAAATTAGTCTGTACTTTAAACACAAAAAAAATAATAATAAACTATTTAAAGTCTTAAGAATATTGTTCTTAAAAATAAAATAATTGTTTATGGTTTTCAACTATTAACCATAGAGATTATCTTGACGTTTGACGCACGTGTAGTTGACATAAACGTGTTTATAATAATATTTTATTTCAATACACTAAAACATTGATTTAATTGCAAAGACTAAGAATTTGATATTTAACGTGATCATCAATACATATTTTCAAAATGAAGCGACTTTCAGAAGAGAGAACAAAAGCGTTATTTGAAAAATTATCTAAATAGTGAGTGTATAAAATACTTGTATTGCTCTTGTTTGTTATTACTATTAAATAATAATTAATTATGAATGAAGGGAACATTGTGGGAGACTGGTGCTACGCTAGTGAGATGTAAGCATAGGGACAGAGATATAATGCAGTATATATTCATTTATTCAAGCAATAAACAGCTTTCCTCTATTAAGGCGGCGATACACATGCCTGTAAAATGGAACAGTATCTTGCATGCTTGTTAATGGCATGTAGAAGTTACTGGCGCGATGTGGATACATTTGCAAGTTAAACTTGCATGCAATTTGCGTCCTTGCATGCCTGTATTTGCAAGACGTGTACACAAGCTAGCCACGAGACAGTACATGTTTCAAATCATTCATTCTCAAGCTTTTTTGCAATGGAAAACATTCGAAATGAATTAAATATCATCATATTGCAATTAGCAGTACAATGTGTGGCTAATTTACCTAATGAGAGAAAAAAGAATAGTAAAAGAAGACGAATTTGAGTGAAAGATTGGATTAGCAGAAGGAAAAACTTTGGGGCAAGTAGTTGTCTGCTTACAGAAATGCGACAAGAAGATATAAATGGTTACAGAATTATAAAAAAAGAAGGTCAGCTACTAGCATGCCTGTACCTGTCGCGACGTTCACACATGCCGGTTTCGTAGCCCCCCGCGTCCCCTCCCTCATGTTGCATGCCAGTAAATCAAATGTTGTGCTATCTACTTGCGTGGCAGATACAGGCATGCCAGCTAGCGTATACACATGATAGTAGGTGGCATGTGCAAGGAGCTGTTATAAAAGTGTGCCTGCTACAGTCATGTGTATTCCCGGCTATACAGTGTTATCACAGTTCAAAATAAGACAGTTATAAGTACATCTGTTATTTTTTATCTGAAGAATAAGAATCCCGTGGAATGGGAAACTTTTACAAAAAACATTTTCAGCTCAAAAAATAGTATCTACAGAAAATTTTATTTATTTATTTATTTATTCAATATACGGCAATTGCCTTTTACAAAAAATTATATTACAAAATAAAATAAAAATTCACATTTCACATCTGTTATAAAAATTTCAAATTATAAAAAGATATACATCTTACATTCAACTGTATAACATAATCAAGTGCTTCATACATACAGGTATACATACAACAACATTATGCATCTATAGGTATCATTGCTACTATAGCAAATTCACCGAAATCGAAAAAAGAAAGAAAAAAAACAATTTCTACCCAACTTGTGACAATAATATTATAAAAAAACATCAAAATATATACTACAATCGATACATGCTGAACTTGTATTCATTAGGCACTAGTGCGCTTAGCATTAGCGAGGAACAACATTCAAAATAATTATTATATAATAATACAGGTATGCAGTACAAATACTCTATAATCTAGACGTAAAATTTAAAATCTATCATATACTAATAATAAGTCAAGTATGTATGTGTTAAAAAAATCCACCTTGACATTAAATTTAAATAAAATACATATTAATAAAATAAGGAAACCCACAAACAAAATACAAATGAAACAATTATGCAAAATTTGGCACAGTGTAATGCTAGTTATTACCAATCAATACGCATTATTATTATGAAGTATTCTGCATTAAAAGACAATGATTTAGCAAAAATCAATTTCATGAAACAAATATATCCATGTGTATGTGTAAAGAAATAAAAGAAAGAAAAATTATAGTGAAGGATACACACAGATAGAAAATCCAACATCTCGATATCATATAGTCTGGGAGGCAACTAAGTCTTACAACAACAAAAATTCTAAAGAAGGCAAAACTGATGGTACACAAATCCAAGTACGACAGAAATTCATTGCAAAAGCGATTTAAACGGGGGATGACTGTATGTCTAACGTAGTTAGTCGTATGGTTGTTAAATATAAAAGGGTATCACGACTCTTCGTACATCGCCCAGGCACTCGGAAATTAATAAACAGAATTAAGTCAGGGCTGTCAAAACTATATATTTATGTCCTTTTATCAGCTTTTTTATTATTTTCCACTATTTTAGGAGTTCCATTTACAAATTTCACCGTAATATCATCTTCACCATCCCTTCTTCTCAGTTCTACCTCTTCCCATAGTGATTTAAGGTGAGTTCTTTGTAGTTCGGTGAGATCTTGCTTAACCTTAATGTGCTTCGGCAATTTAAGTCTATTAAAGAGAACTTCTCTAGCATCATCGCGGCTACTCAGAGTTATTTTCAAAGGTCTGATTTTGTCACTTTTCCTTACTCCCAATCTATGCACCTTTACTATGGGTAATCTACTCAGATCTTCTATATCATGAATTAATTTTGATCCCTGATTCAAGTCTTTTGAGATCTGGTCGCGGCTCAGTAAATTAACATCCGTCTCCGGTACATTAAATAGTATAACATTTTTTGCTCGTGTGTTTCTTTCCTCTAGTTCTGCCAAAGTATCACACATGTCAAGGATTTTAACGCCGGGTTTACCGCTTTCGAGTTTTTCTACCTTCTGTTTAAGGATCCTTATCTCAGTTTCCTGACTGGCAATTTTTGCGGTAGCGATACTCATCGCTGACATGAATTCTAGTGAGATGGGTGTTATCTTTGATATATGATCTCTAGTGAATTTACTGTTATCTGTGACCAGTTTAGACAAGGCACATGCAGCGTTTTTCACCATTTCAATTATATCTAGCACTTCCATCTTTTTTCTTGTAAAGATTTTTTATGTATATATTTTTTAACAATATATTGATGAGAAACTAGAAAATAGACTGAGAAATTAGAAAAATTATGGTGGTTTTTATATTTTTAAATGTACATTTTTAAGGTTTTTATCACCATTTGAAAAAGCAATTTTCGAACTTCGCCGCAAAAAGGTTCACCCGTGGCGGAACACTGTGTGTGACATCATCAGCCACTACAGACAGAACTGAGAGTGAAATGTGTGCCAATACAACATAGCGCCTAGCAATGTCATACCGGACTAATTCAATAACAGAAAATATGGATCTATAAAATGAAAATAATGAACGAATAGTTTTATCTTATGGTTTCTTATTAGGATATTCGTGATCAGTGTATATTTATTAATATAAATTGATAAAATTTATTCATATTCCTCACACATGCATGTTCCTCATTTTGTTGATTTTTTTAACCACAAAATTAATAACTTGCATATTTCGTACGTCAAGTGTTATTTTATGCTACAGCACATTAATTGACAATCACCTCATTGATATATCATTCCTCAGGTGAAAATCTACGTAATTACGTGAATATAAGTAGAAAATTCATAAACTTGATTTTGATGCGTTCATTGTATGAAAACCTGCCTATTACAAAATGCTTGAAAACTTACAGATAAAAGGGGAAATTTTATTCTTTGGTTGGATGCTGCTAAATTTCTAAACACACCTACTGTGTGAAGAATAGTCATAAATAATTAATAGATATGAATTAATTCAAAAGTGTATGTTTTTTTTTTTCAGTATTGGTTCAAATCTTCGTTTACTAATCGATAGGCCAGACGGCACGTATTGCTTCAGAGAGAAAAAGGACAGAGTGTACTATCTGTCGGAGAAACTGCTCGGACTAGCGCAGACAGCTGGTCCCAGTCATCTTATATCAGCCGGAACTTGTTTTGGGAAGTTTACCAAGTCTAATAAATTTATATTACACATCACGGCACTTAATTATATCGCACCGTATGCCAAATGCAAAGTTTGGCTCAAACCGTCAGCGGAACAACAATTTCTATACGGACATCATGTTTTAAAAAGCGGTAAGTTGAATAGAGAAATCTCCATCAATTTATACTACAGTCAAACTTGATTAACTCGAAGTTCAAGGGACCGCAAAAAATTCAAATTAATCAAAATTTCGAGTTAAAAATGTTTATAGTACCTATATCATTAAAGAAATTGACAATTTTTTAATTGCATATTTGCTTTCATTTTTTTTTAATGTGAATACTATTAAAGTGCGCGTAGGGCTTTAAATAAAAAGAGATCAACATTTTCGTGACCCTCCACATACCTGCGCATTTCGGCGAGGTACTTAATTGCAGTCTTATGTTGAAGGAGGGGGGGCTGTTGTATGGTTCTCTTCGTTAGAAGAGTCTTCAGAAATTCGAATTAAATCATTTTTTTCAATGATGCGTTTTTTAAGGGACTTGAAAAAAAATTTAATTATCCACGAATTTGAGTTATAGAAGTTCGAGTTTATCAAGTTTGACTGTATAGATTATCCATTAGTTCCCATCATTAAAATATACATATAGTCGTTGCATATTCAAAAAGGGGTATGTGTATTTTTAGATGTTTTGACATTTCTAGAATAAACTGCTTATAGGCTTATTTCACCAAGCCTAGGTAACCCATCACTTCCGATTTTCTTTCTTTCTTTCATACCCTGTTAGATTGATCTTTAAGGTACACTTACAAGGAAAAAACAATTTGGTAACCATACTGCCTCTCCTTCATATTTAACTTTGAAAAAGTCATGTTTTCTAACCTAAAAATTTGCGAATAATATTTATTTAATTTTTTTTAAAGCAACATAACACGTCAAAATATTATTCTATATCATAAGTACATATCACAGAATAAATGGTAAAAATATCACAAGTAAATATTAAGGATTAACTGAGCTATAATTTTTTTCTCTTGAGCGGCACAACGTCGATGTTGACAGAAACGGACCTCGCTGGTAAGCTTTGAACCCCGATAACTTGGAAAGTATTTGACCTAGAACAAAAAAATTTGGCAGTGTTTCATATCTTGGTCATAGAAACTTGTAAATAAAAAATCGGAAGTGATGGGTAACTTTTTGCATTTTTTCTTGGTGATTTGAAAAGAAATGACCCAATAGTACTAATGACATCATAATCATTTTATAAAGTGATTCTTAGTATCAAATATTAAAATTCAATACTTAAACAATAATATCACATGTAAATAAAAAGTCCTAACAACAATTTTAACGCCCTAATGAACAGTTTTTAAAGAATATGCCTAAATAAAAATGTTCGCACATACCTCTTTTTGAATTGTCAGCGACAATGTAATGATGACCATAGTTGTACATATTTTTATTATCCTTCACTGTATACCGTAACAAGATATCACAGAAGCCATATGAGGGTGAGGGGGTGCATCTTGTCCATTGATTGCAATTTTATGTAAATGCATAATATTATGCCATGAAATTCAACTAGGAAGAAGGATAAATCATTACAAATACCCCTCTCACATCTGGATGCCATGATATCTTGTAACAGTGTACAGTGAAAGATAATAAAAATAAATACAACTATGATCATCAATATATATTTTCTAACTGGATACTTTTGGACAACCTATAGACCATTAAAGGTCACGTGGTCTTGTCTATGGATTTGCTTTTGCTTGGGGGGCAAACAGTCAGATTGCGCAAATCATCCTTGTAGGATGTTATGCCATAAGAGAAAAAAAAGAAAGTCAGACGACAAAATAATAACAAAATCGAAACTAACAGTTTTTTTGATTATTAGGTATTCTTTAGGCGTTCCACCTAATATTACACCGTAATCGTCTGTTGTGTTGGGATGCCTGATGCCCCTCAATGATTTTTCTGTGACGTCATCCTTTAATGGTCTATAGTAGAAATCGACCGAAATCTCTATTGAATTAATTATAAATAAAACACTTTTTTAAAGTACAGTCGATTCCGCTTAATTGGGACACATCGGCATTAGGCATTTTGTCCCAATTAAGCGAATTTCACTTTTTTTTTAATTAATCTAATTGGTTTTGGCAACTAAGGCCATTAATCAGTAATACACACATAAAATTAAACAATGCATATTTTTTTCAATAATTTTATTATATAAACTCTTGGAAACTGTAAATTACATATAGGTTATATAAATTATCATATAAATTACAAATATTCAATCAATATAAACTTTTAAGAAAAAAAAACAAATTCCTAATTAAAATAATAAATGGGTAGGTACATACAATAATTTTATTTAATTCAATGCAAAAATGAGAATTATTTGTACATATTTTTTCTTGAGAATATGTGTAACATAATATGTGGTGTGATCTTAAATTAACTGTCCCAATTAAGCGGAATGTTGTCCCAATTAAACATAAATAATTACTATTGGTTTCTTGGTTTGGTTTCTGTTCTTTGAGATTTGTCCCAATTAAGCAGAATCGACTGTATATCCACGGTGACTTTTTATTGATATTAAATTTTATTACATTTGTTGATCTGTGGACTTTGAAACAACTTTTTGCGTCTCCTATAAAATTTGGTTTGGAGCTCATAAGAGGTTTCATAGGACCTATGACAAAGTGTTTTTATTTTTAATAATTTTTATGGCATTGTATTCTAGGTCTCGGTAGGATAACAGAGAATACACCAAAACATCAAGGTGTCATAGTTCTCTCCATGGCAGATCTTCCCCTCGGGTTCGGAGTTGTTGGGAAGTCCACAGCTGAATGTAAACATGCCGATCCCTTATCTACGATATGCTTTCATCAAGCGGACATTGGAGAATATGTCAGAGATGAAGAAAATCTATTGTAATATAATTATTGAATAAAATTATTGATGTTTTACATAAATGATGTTTTATGAATAACAAGAAATTATCAACGAAATTTCAAAAACGCTCATTTGACCACGCACGGTAGGTTTAGTGTTAATATAGCAGAACATAAGGATTATTTTTGCGCAATGCAACAGGCGACGTAAAGCACTAGCAGCGCCATAATTCTCCAAATTGTTTTTACTTTTGTAATTAAAAATGTATGGAGAAAATAATTTTCTTCATAATTTATCTTCCCGTGAATTTGTAAGATATTTAAATAGCCTATCGGCTTTTCGGAGCGGAGAAGAATCCAACAAATCAGAGATCATTCAAATCGGTACAGCCATTCTTGAGTTATAAATGGTGTAATACACACGACTTCCTTTTATATATTAGATTTATTAAATTTTAAGTAGGTGCATTAACGTTGTGAACATTCATTTTAATATGAGTTTTAAAAAATGTAAAACTAAACCCTGTTTAATTTTCACGTATGATTATTTAGTCAATTAATATAAACTAAATTCTAATTGCCGAGCGCTTTCGCCTTGCGGCATCTTCAGGACAAGAGTTACTTAAAACTAAAGAATAGAACAAACTAACCAACATTATATAGTCTAAGGGTTGGATGGAACATTAGGAATTTTAACACTAGAGCACACACGCTCCAAATAGAACTTAAGCACACGCACCGTGAGGGAAACCTTCGCAGGCAATTAAACGCTTATAACTCTGTTATTATATAAGATGAAACTATCAAAATTGCATCATTATGTACCTTGGAATATAAACAACAAATCTGCATTATTTGTTTTTTGAAAATTTCTTTATTTAATACGGAAATAGAAAAATATCACATCACCTATATTTTCGAATAAAAAGTACACCATGGTAACACGCGTCGCGAGGCAATCCCCACTTTTATTGCCATGTGCGTAAGGACCGCATTCAGGTAAAAAGATACATTGTGTAGTTTAGGGTTCCTTTTGAATTTCGGCGCCATTCAAACACAATTGTTTTTTTTTGTCATCTCGTTTTGGATTAACTTTCGCAATATAAATATTTATTATTATTATAGTTTTATTTTAATGTTTGTACCCAACAGAGAATTATATTTCACTACTTATTCACTTATTGATAATAGCTGTTATTACCAATACTACTACTACACCATCACGGCACATCCCACAAGTGAAGTAGCCAGCAGAATAGCTGCATGTGATAAACATGCAGGCCATCTTCGCTGTGCCAATAAAAATTAAGACATTCAAGATGGGTGGCAAACCTCATCGCTATATTATTCTGTACTATATAAAGTATATCGCTATATTATGTCATTCCGAAAAAAACGATAATCAAAGAATTGTTGAAAAAATTAAAATAATTTTTCGTTAAATTTCTCGAAGTAGAGAATTTTTGGAGATTTTTTTATAGTTTTTATTTAACAGTTTAATAATAATAAATACTTTATTCAATCAATCAATAACAATGTACAAAAGTTGAGACAATTTATCACCAATATATGGCTACAATTAATTATGGAAACAAAAAAATGTTAGGTACCTATATAGAAAAAAGTGCTAATAACTGATGAAAAATCTTGTTGTTTGACACCCCACATGCCCATATTTAAGTTAAAAAAAAATGCAGGTACGTACATGGAAATAAGTGTTAATAACCTCTGATTTGGGCCTTAATCAGCCCCACAAATTTTTGGATCAATCAGGTTGGCTGCGAGGTGTACTGGGCGAAAGGTCTTAATACCTAGAGTTGGTCGTTATAACGAGGAACGCGTGATATATTTAATTATTTTTACGGAGCTTGGTAGCAGAATATCAACATATCACATCACACTATTATCGAGTGATTTCTGACGACGGCCCGGTACTTTGTTCCGAACGACGTGAATTATCACAGATATCAAATTTTCTATGGAATCATTTAGGTATTAATAATAGTGTTACTTATCACACCGCCATACATTTTACTATGGACGACCATTTAGGTATTCCCGATGACGTTACAAATCTAATATTTAGGTATTATTTGAAAAGGAACACTTTCTTTTTTTAGTCTCAAAACGGTACTACTACGGACATCTGTTGATTGACACAAAAGTAGAATGAGTTCGAGATACGGGTAGATAATTATTCATAACCCTTTTATCACCTGAGTGCTCTTAAGGACTATCTCCACATGATTTTACATGTTTATTTTTCATAAAATTAAATTAAAAACTTTTAATCTAATTAATATAGTAAAAAATCTTTTACTGTATTAATTTTATGATTGATGTAATTTAAAAGAGATTATTTTAATCTTTTAATTATAACTATTTATATTATTATTAGAAAAGTTGACAGACAAAAATATAAGTCAGTCAGGATAGGGGACAAACCTCATCACTGAGTTTAAGATCTAAAATGACTTTATTTTTTCGAATTTTTCTTTTTTATTTGCGCGTTTAATATTGCGTATTTTATTATTGTTCTTCGCCAGATAAAAAATATTTTTGAACATAACCAGGTCATTTTTTTTTTTTATGGGTGGGGATGATAACGGTAGCTTTTCTAATAAGTAGCAGAATATAAATAAATAACAGTCGCTTACGTTCCATTATTTTCAAAGAGCCGTTATTCCCAACTCAACATATAATATTATACCATGGCCACACTAGATATTATCTTTAGTGTGGCCATGGTGCCTTAGCGGCAACTAGCGTCTAAAGGTAGAAGCGGAGGGATGAAAATACACATGTGCAGAAATACTGAGTTGTGATTGGCTGCTGTTATATTATGTGTAAATACAAATTTGGCCGCCAAACAAAAATCAAAAACCAGAGAAGATTGTTTTCCAATGAACAAAAAATATATAAAAAAACACCCGTTCAATACCTTCCATTAAAGAAACAGAACAAATAGCAGTTAGTTACTTTAGTGCATTTATTATTCTATGGCAGTTAGCATGATATTAAATCACAAAAAGGATTATGTTGATGCTTGTCACAATGTATTTGTTTTCTCTTCAATTTATTTGTTGTTTTTAACAGGGGCGGATCTACAGTATCCAGCGCCCTGGTGCAAGAATATGACCCCCCCCCCCACTAAGTATTGACCTTCTATCTATTGACCAAAGGCGTCATAAGAAATTCTATGATGAAGAAATAGTCTTCAATATAATTCAGCCCGTTGAGCAAGTCTTACCAACATCATTCGAAGAAAGAGAAATTGAAAATTTATCTGCACAAGAAAATGATACGCTGAGAAGATCTAATAGAACAATATATAAAGACTCCATCTTATTTAAAAGATTACGAGTTGGCAATGATTCCTGAGCATGAAAGTTACTTAGCAAATATTGAAGACTCTAGTAAATATCCAATGATATACAAAGAAGCATTAGAAAGTTCAGATGCTATTAAATGGAAAGGGGCAATTATGGAAGAAATTGAATCCCATCAGAGAAATGAGACATGGGAAATTGTAACCTTACCTGCAGGACGTAAGACAATCAAAAGTAAATGGATATTATAACACCACATAATTTCAACATAGCATAACAACAACATAACCTGCCAATGATGACTGACAGCCGCTGTCAAGGTACAGGAAGTACCTGATTATTTAACAGGATCATCAATAGATGTCTCATTGATGGAAGCCTCCAGAATGTTCCCGAATGTTCTAGAAACTTCTAGAACAATCCGAGCGGAAATAGATAGGCGGAGTTCAGGAACAGGTACCTCTCCCACTATCACACCGTCCACTTCCAAGGTATCCATCAGCTGTTCAGTACTGACTCAAGGGTATAAAAGACGGAGCCCGGCATACTGAAAGGCAGAATCGCGGTGGCTCTTCCAGGGCCAAGGTTTCCTACCTACCGTTACTCCATAGCTGTCTAAGAAGTACCTACTCTTATTGCTATGAAGTGATTCTCCTTACCTACCGTTACCCTCTATAGCTGTCCAAGAAGTGCCTACTCTTGTTGCTATATGGTAACTTTCCTAATACCTACCCGCTACTCCCTGGCTGTCCGAGATGTGCCTACTCTTGGTGCCATACAGTAGTAGCGACCCTTATTACCTAGTCTCTCTCCGACTACCTCAATATCCATCTAACCTAGCCTGGAGGTGTCTTCGTTATTGTTTTACTAATAGTGTTACTTTCTTTATACAGTATTGTACCAGTTGTCAAGTGATTGTAATAAATTGTGAATTTGCTAAACAGTGTTTTGAACTCTCTCGGTGTACCCCTTCAGGAGTACACCTGGCGCCCAAATTAGTTTTAAGTGTTGACTCTCTACATTCCCCTTCAGGGAATAAAACAAGTAATATTAAGTGTTACAAATGGCAGCCCAACTCGTGGCGAGAAGACGACCCTGTGAAATCTAGTTATATTTCATTATTATGTGTGTGTATTTGGTGGACTTATATTCAAAGCAAACCTGTGCATAACATTAATTGTGAGCTCTTCGTATTTCATTTTTATATATTATTACCTATATGTGTTTATTGTTGATGGACTGTTTCACAGCAAATCATATTTAATTATTATATGTGTGTACTTGGAGGACTTATACTAAAAGCAAACCTGTGCATATCATTACTCTTTCATAACATATTGTGTTACGTGTACTTTATTATTGTTTATTATTGTTTTTGATGAACCTTCCAAAACAATACAGTGTTTATATATACATACCTTGTTTGTTGTGTATTGAATAGACTCCTCTCAGAGCAATTCAGTGTGTATTTTAATTTGGTAAACTCAGTGTTTCTTCGTTTGTGTTTCAAACTGGAGTCCAAACCGAAGTACTTCACCCGTAGTGTGACTGAATCCTCAGAAGATCCTATCAACATGTCGGTCAACCTAAGCCAGGAACAGTTCCAGCACCTGATGTCCATGGTAGCGCCAAGATCCGGCTCATTTGCAAGCTGCGCTGCTTACTATGATGGCACTCGTGACATGGAGATGATTGAGACGTTCTTGGATACGGTGAAGGTGTTCAAAGCCATTGAACACATTGAGGATCAAGATGCACTTACTGGTGTCACCATCCTGCTGAGGGGCGAGGCTGGCAAATGGTGGCAAGGAGTGAAACACGAGGTTCGGAGATGGACAGACTTTGAGGCACGGATCCGGGATGCATTTGCTCCTAAGAAGCCTGGTTACGTCCTGATCCAGGAGATTGTGAATATTAAGCAGAGACCCGATGAACTGACCGATACCTTCCTGACCAAGAAGCGAGTCCTGTTGGCCCAGCTGCCTGGACCAACTCTTACGGAGGAGCAACAACTTGACATGGTATATGGTCAACTGGATCTTCAGATTCGTGACAGGGTATCCAGAACATCGTTCAAGAGCTTTAATACACTGATGACAATGGCTCGGGAGGTGGAACAGTTCCTGAAGGAATCTGGAGAACGGAAGGCTAGGCCACGCTGTGGGATCTGCAGAGCATGGGGCCATACTGATGACAGGTGCAGGAAGAGGAAAGGGGTGGCAAACCAACCACCCAGGTTCAAGAGTGGAAGACAGAGTCACTCGACGAACACTTTCGCACCCAAGTTTGCTTGCTACGGCTGCGGTACCCCAGGAGTGACGCGCAGCAGGTGCCCTAAGTGCAGCGGAGGCAAACCTCAGGGAGGAAGCCATGAGATGTCGTTCTGCTCTCTTGATTTCACTGATGCTCGTGATCGACCATCCGTCCCCATCCAAGTGAGAGGATATGAAGGAACTGCCTACATCGACAGCTGTGCCAAATCCAGCGTCGCTTCATATTACTTATACAACTGTCTGAAGGACAGTTGGGCACAATTTCATAGGCAGAGGATCACCGCCGTGCTGGCTGATGGCTCTGCCAAGGTCCAGGACATCCTGACCACCAGGGTACCAGTGACACTGCACGAGGTCACTGTACCAACTACATTTATTGTATTCCCAGAGTCCCGAGATAACCGGACTCTATTGGGAGTGGGATTTATTGAAGATGCAGGACTGGTACTGAACCTACCACAGAGGGCCTGGTACTTCGTAGAGTCGCCTGAGATAACCCGTGCACTGGGGTATGAGGGCCATCCCTCGCCGCAATCAGCCTCAGGTAGCGACTATAAACCAATATGCGCAATCGCAAATGTCCTTCGCGAGATGGAGGTGCCACCACTGCTGTCCCCAGTGAAGACCACACCACCTCCTGTGGCACCACGGACTGACCTGGTGCCGAGCCCAGTGCGAATGGTTAGGCAGAAGATGGATGTCCCTCCTGCCATATCTCCGATGATGATCACACCACCACGGGAAATCCTGGCGGCCAAATCAGTGCATGTGATCCCGCAGACTGCGGAATTTCCAGCTGCAATGCTGACGCCACCTCCGACTCCTCCTCCAGCTGATGATCCTGTGTGTCAAGTGCCCATAGAATCTACAGGACAGCCTAGCCAGGAGTGTTCGTGCAAACCAGGAGTCTTGTTTGATGGCTATTCTCCCAGACTAGCAGATAGGATGTTCAGAGATGCGCAAATAGCTGTATTTAATGCCGACCCCACACTGTCACCACGGTCGGAGAGTTTATTCGCACCAGAGCGCCTGGACATCTGCAGCCTGGACGTCAATGAGAATGTACTCTCTGCGCAAGAGAAGGACTCATTGGATCGCGTGTTACAAGAACACACTGAGGTTTTCCAATCTAATGGACTACCATGTTCACTCCCCGAGCACTATATCGACACAGGTGAGCACGCACCAATTGCTGTACCACCATACCGCCTGTCTCCTCCGCGCAAGGAAGTGCTCAAAAGGGAAATAGCAAAGATGATAGAAGATGACATCATAGAACCATGTTCATCACCTTGGTCTGCTCCAGTGGTTCTAGTACCTAAGAAGAATGGCGAATTACGTTTTTGTGTAGACTACCGTAAGCTGAATAGCATTACTGTTCCAGATGTCTATCCTATACCAAGAATTGATGACTTACTACACGAGGCCAAGCCAACGCCTTACATGACCACCTTGGATTTGAAAGCCGGTTACTGGCAAATCAGGGTTAGGCAGAAAGATCAGGAAAAGACGGCATTTATTTATTTTGTTTATTTATTTATTTATTAATCAATAGACGGCATAAGCCTTTATACAATACATAATAATACATAATATCAGTTAATACATAATAGCAATTCTAATACATAGTTAACAAAATTAATAATAATAATATTTGGCTAGTACAACTGCACTCAATGAGTGCGGCCAGGTACCCAAGCAGTGTAACACAATAAATAATAAATACTATTGCAACCCTCAATACTGGTCACGGCCCGCTGTGAATCTATATCAATATGTATACATAGCGTGTATGTATGTATAAGTGCAAAGATTATAATGGCCCTATAGTCTTAAACACATGGTGTCAACTGTGGTATACGGTACAGCGCAGTGCACACTATAACCTGATCATACGACATTTCACATTAAGTGCGGTTGAACTGCCAATGCGGTCATAATTTGTAAATCAATACAAACTTAAAAAGAAAACAGGTATTAGAAGAAGTAGGAAGTTAATCAATAAAAACTTATTAAAAAGTGGGTTTAACAATGACAATGTCATATCATAAACTCTTTTATGAGGTTGTATGTTGAAATAGTTAAGTTTATTAATTAAGATACGTTTCATTTTTTATTGAAAATTATTTGATAAACAAAAGTTGGTTTACAAAATAATAATTACCAAGAAGTGAAATTTAATTAATTAGGATACAAAACAATTTTTATTGAAAATTATTTGAAAAACAAAAGTTGATAATATACAAAATAATAATTACCAGAAAGTGAAGAAAAATAACGTCGAGAAAATGTTACTAAAACTAATAACATTACTACAAATAAATGAGTCAAAATATAAAATAATGATTACCAAGAAGTGAAGAGAAATAACGTCAAAAATTGTTCATAGAACTAATAAAAACATATCTGTTATTAAAACAAATTGTAACATTACTATAATTGATTAAGTAAAATATAAAATAATAATTGTCAAGAGGTAAAGAAAAATAACGTCAAAAATTGTTATTAAAACTAGTAGAAACATAACTGTTATTAAGACTAATAATAACATAACTATGGATGAATGAGTAAAATATAAAATAATAATTATCAAGAAGTGAAGAAAAATAATGTCAAGTATTGTGATTAAAACTAATAAAAACATAACTATAAATGATTGAGTAAAATATAAAATAATAATTATCAAGAATTGAAGAAAAATAACGTCAAAAAATTTATTATTTAAACTAATAAAAACATAGCTGTTATTAAAACCTATAATAAAAAGTGATGAAAAATAATGTCAATGAAATTAAAACTAATGAAAACATAACTATAAATGAATGAGTCAATGTTGTTAAACTTATGAAAAAGTGAGATCGCATATAAAATCGTTTTTTAGCATTTTTCTTAAAAAGTAGTGTGGAAAATAGTAATTACCAAGGTACGAAGAAATTTTTGTATGAATTCCGATAAATAACGTCAAGGATTTGTTATGTAGGCTAAATATAAAAAGACACATGTTATGAAGTAGGTTTAAAAATAGTTGGCCAAGACAAACAAAAAAAAAAAAAAAAAAATTGATTATAATATTGGAAAATATCAGAAAAGAGATAATGCACATATAGTTATATAACAAATTAAAGGGAAAATAAGGGTATTTGGTGATGAGAGTAAATGAATACCAGATTTATACATAGGTAGATTTACAAGCAATACAAAGTAAAACAGACTTAAATTATTAATTGGAATTCAATACTTCTCTAATATCACGAATATTACAAGTAAAAATATCAGTCTCGGAAAGGTGTTCATTATAACGTCATGTGGCATCTACCGGTTCAAGCGCATGCCCTTTGGCCTTCGTAATGCCCCTTCCACGTTCCAGAGAATGGTAGATCACATTCGGATCAGGTTGGATGGCATAAAGATGCTAGCATATTTGGATGACCTGGTAATTCTCTCTTCAACCTTCGAAGAACATCTCACTCACCTCAACGCAGTGTTTCAGGAGCTGAGAAAGCAGAATCTTACCGTGAACAAGGAGAAGTGTAAGTTCTGTTGTTCTACCATCAAATACCTAGGTCACTACATCACACCTCAAGGACTTCAAGTTGACCCTGAGAAGACAGCAGCCATTAGAGATCGGTCTGCACCTCGGAACATCAAGCAACTCGTGTCATTTCTGCAAACATGCTCTTGGTACCGTCGATTCATTAGCAACTTTGCAAGCATTGCTGAACCACTATCGAGATTGGTAAAGAAAGATACCATCTGGGTATGGAACGACGAGCAAGAACGAGCTTTCAATCATTTGAAGGATGCACTCACCACTGCCCCAATACTTCGACAAGCTGATGACAGTAAACCATACACTGTCAAGACAGATGCAAGTGGCTATGCTCTCGGAGCAGTTCTGGTCCAAGGGGAGAGGGAAGAGGAGCACCCAGTCGAGTATGCCAGTCGCCTGCTGACCCCAGCAGAAAAGAACTATTCTACAACGGAACGAGAGGCCCTTGCAGTTGTGTGGGCTTTAAATAAGTTCCGTGGTTATATAGAAGGATTACCTGTCACTATTGTGACCGATCATCAATCCCTGAAATGGTTGATGACTCTTAAATCACCCACAGGAAGATTAGCCCGGTGGGCATTGCAGATACAAGCATATGATCTACACATCAAGTATGTGCCCAGGAAAATCAATGTAGTAGCTGATACACTATCAAGACCAGTCTGTCTGGAAGAAACCGAAGACGTGTGCAGTCTATCAGTGGATATTCCAACTCATAGCCCAGATCCCCGTTATAAAAAGGGAGATCTAGTGATGGTGAAAGCTCACCCACTCAGTAAAGCATCACAAGGATTTAGTGCGAAGTTAGCGCCAAGAAGAGATGGACCAAACGTCATCGTCAAGTCCCATGGAGCAGCCTCCTACGAAATTGCAGCAGCAAGCAATCCTGAGGTCCTCATCGGAGTACATCATACATCGGCATTACAACGGTACCACGGAAGAGAAGCTGAAGTACCAACGCCCATAATACCTATTAGACAACGAGGACGTCCGAAGAAAATAGCATCCAAGAGGTCAGGGGAACCAGCCCTTATATTGGCAGGACAGCCTGACTTGCTATCATCAGATTCTAAACTACTATCAGGGGAACCTGCCACGCAACCGGCAGGACAGCCTGACTTACTACCAGCCATCACCCATCGTATTCAACTTAGGAGAAAGGCAACCCATCGACTCTACAATTAGATGCTGGATCATCGTCGGGGCGCCTTCAGATCCAGAAGGGGAGATTGTAACACCACATAATTTCAACATAGCATAACAACAACATAACCTGCCAATGATGACTGACAGCCGCTGTCAAGGTACAGGAAGTACCTGATTATTTAACAGGATCATCAATAGATGTCTCATTGATGGAAGCCTCCAGAATGTTCCCGAATGTTCTAGAAACTTCTAGAACAATCCGAGCGGAAATAGATAGGCGGAGTTCAGGAACAGGTACCTCTCCCACTATCACACCGTCCACTTCCAAGGTATCCATCAGCTGTTCAGTACTGACTCAAGGGTATAAAAGACGGAGCCCGGCATACTGAAAGGCAGAATCGCGGTGGCTCTTCCAGGGCCAAGGTTTCCTACCTACCGTTACTCCATAGCTGTCTAAGAAGTACCTACTCTTATTGCTATGAAGTGATTCTCCTTACCTACCGTTACCCTCTATAGCTGTCCAAGAAGTGCCTACTCTTGTTGCTATATGGTAACTTTCCTAATACCTACCCGCTACTCCCTGGCTGTCCGAGATGTGCCTACTCTTGGTGCCATACAGTAGTAGCGACCCTTATTACCTAGTCTCTCTCCGACTACCTCAATATCCATCTAACCTAGCCTGGAGGTGTCTTCGTTATTGTTTTACTAATAGTGTTACTTTCTTTATACAGTATTGTACCAGTTGTCAAGTGATTGTAATAAATTGTGAATTTGCTAAACAGTGTTTTGAACTCTCTCGGTGTACCCCTTCAGGAGTACACCTGGCGCCCAAATTAGTTTTAAGTGTTGACTCTCTACATTCCCCTTCAGGGAATAAAACAAGTAATATTAAGTGTTACAATATTTAAAATAAAAGAAGATAATTTAGGAAATACACAGAGATACAAAGCACGACTTGTAGCTAAAGGCTGTGCACAGATTCCAGGAGTAGACTTCACAGAAACATTTTCACCCGTAGTAAGATATGACACATTACGAGTTTTGATCGCCCTAGCAACAATTCATGATTGGGAAATGGATCATGTAGATGCCGTAGTAGCATTCCTACAAGGTGACATAGAAGAAGAAATTTTTATGGAACTTCCAGAAGGCTTAGAAGTCTCCAAAGAAAGGGGAGTTGAGAGATTAGTTTGTAGACTTCAGAAAGCAATGTACGGGTTAAAACAATCTGGAAGAAACTGGTACAATAAACTCGATGAAAATCTCAGGAAACTAAATTTAAAATGTGCAAATTTTGATAGTTGTGTCTATTACAAAATTCATGAAAGCGATATATTGATTGTTGCTGTTTATGTAGATGATTTGATAATATTTTCCAATTCCAAAGATTTGACAAAATGGATTAAACAAAAATTGTTTGAGAAATTCAAGATGAAAGATTTGGGAGAATTGAAATTCAAATAACAAGAGATAGAAAAGAAGGAATAACAAAGTTGGATCAGTCTGAATATATTGAAAATATGCTGAGACGATTTAATATGCATGAAGCAAATCCGATCACAATACATGCTGACCCAAACCAGAAATTGTGTAAATCTCAAGAAAATTCTGAAGATTTAGAAGATATATATAAATCTGCCGTTGGAAGCTTATTGCATACTGTTAAGGCGACACGCCCAGATATGGCATATATCGTTGGAATATTATGCCAATATTATTCCAATCCGTCCGGAATACATTGGACTGCTGCAAAGAAAGCGATGAGATATCTTCGTGGCACTACAGATACAAAGTTGACATATACATCAAATGGAAACAGTGAAATAATAGGATTTTGTGATGCTGATTATGCAGGATGTCCTGATGACAGAAAATCTACAACGGGATTTATTTTTACTATTGCTGGGGGTGCAGTAACATGGCAAAGTAAGAAATAGCCGACTGTCGCAAGTTCTACAGTAGAGGCTGAGTACATGGCTCTAGCTGCGGCAACAAAGGAAGCTATATGGCTCAGAAAGATATATCAAGAACTAAATATATCTTCCAAGGATGAACCAGTGTTGATATGTTGTGATAACAAAGGAGCTGTTGACTAAAGTAAAGGCAACACCTTTCATGCTAGAACAAAGCATATAGATATCCATCACCATGTAGTAAAGGATGCAGTGAAAGATGGACAAACAAAAATAAAACAAATTTCAACAAATGATATGGTAGCCGATTCTCTTACTAAAGCAGTTACAAGAGAGAAGAATATTAAATGCTCCAGTGGAATGGGTTTAAGCTTAAAGACTGAGAAATCAAGGGGAGTGTTGGGATAAGAGATTTACTCAGTCTATGTGGAATTGTTTATGGTCTTTTTATCTTTGATTTTTGTTGTTGTTGTCACATGTGTAGTATGTCCTGTTGCTAAATAAAGTGTGGTATTTTAATAATAAAAAGGTTTTTATTAAATAACTTTGCTAACAAATAAGCAGACATTCTAGAATATTCATTTTAAAACAATTAGTCGAAGTATATAATAGATGTGGCTCTTAATCCTTTGTCGAATTATTATTTTCATTTCTTTTGTTGCTATGCAGGTACAAATTTAAATAAACAATAATATTATGAATGTAGGTACATAGATTAGCAAACAAATAAGAACAATATTAACGCAGGTACCTTTTAAGTGCAGGAATATTTTTAATGTCGGGATTTTCAGAGTTCTTATGAACTGCATTGTCTTATATTGAATTCCCGTACAACCTTCTAAATAACAATTACTTTTTTAATGATAACTTTTCGGCACAATAGCCAACTACACCGGGCATATCAAGGTTATTACAAAGTGATCACACGGCAACAGATTTGTTTTAGTTGAAAAAAAATATATAACATAGACTTTTCATTACGAATGGCAAACCTTATTTTTTTTTAACACTGAATCTAAATTAAAAAATAGACTAAATGTTTTAATGAAAAAGTTACACTATATGTTACCACTGTGGATCTTTTTATGTCTGCTTAAATCACTGGATCTATTAAACTTTTTCAAACAAATATTACACTCAAAAGGTTTTTCACCACTATGAATTATTTTATGAATTTTTAAATAGCTTGATCCCTTAAACTTTTTTAAACAAATATGACACTCAAAAGGTTTTTTACCACTGTGAATCCTTTTATGTGCCGTCAAATGACTAGAACAAATAAATTTTTGCATACAAATATTACACTCAAAAGGTTTTTCACCACTGTGAATTATTTTATGACTCTTAAAATGATCAACCCTACTAAACTTTTTCATGCAAATATTACACTCAAAAGGTTTTTACTACTGTGAATCCTTTTATGTGTCTGCAAATGATCAGATCTTTTAAACTTTTTCAAACAAATATCACACTCAAAGGGTTTTTCACCTCTGTGAATTCGTTTATGAGTTTTTAAATGATCAGATCTATTAAACTTTTTCAAACAAATATCACACTCAAAAGGTTTTTCACCACTGTGAATTCTTTTATGAATTTTCAAAGTTCCAGATAGAGGAATTTTTTTCAAACAAATATTACACTCAAAAGATTTTTCACCACTGTGAAACATTTTATGAATGTTTAAAGCACCAGATTCTCTAAACTTTTTTAAACAAATATTACACTCAAAAGGTTTTTCACCAATATGAATCGTTTTATGAGTTTTCAAAGTACTAGACACGCTAAACTTTTTCATACAAATATCACACTCAAAAGGTTTCTCACCACTGTGAACCCTTTTATGAATTTTGAATTGATCAGATCGATTAAACTTTTTCATACAAATATTACACTCAAAAGGTTTTTCACCACTGTGAATCCTTTTATGAATTTTGAAATAATCAGATCGCTTAAATTTTTTCATACAAATATTACACTCATACCGTTTCTCTTGCTTACACTTCTTTACATTGCCTAATGAGCTGAAGTTCTCGGACGTACTTGTACTAACTTTTAACCTTTTTACATTATGAACATTTGTACTCCCCGTTTTCTTTACATGAGTTTGATTACTTGGACCTGGAACATACTCTGCTTCATACTCTGCAAGCAGAGAAGATGTACCGGCCACTGTCAAACTGTTGGCTCTCTCGCATTCAACTTTTATATCAGGTTGATGTATATCAATATCACCATACGGAACTGCAAATCCAATGTCACAACTTTCTTCCTCCACAGGTTCACGTTTCACTTTGATATTCGCCAAAAAGGCTTCGATTTCATCATCCTCAGTTACACATATTTGCATCTCACACAAGACGCACTTATTCTGTCGGCAGTCTGCAATGTTGTGTTCCTCAGCACTGGTTCTCTCCATCATGTCCTGTGATCTGATGCCGGGCCACAATATCAGTACCAGAATGCACTCATCCAAACGTAGGAAGACACAAGAATATTTATATATCTCTCAAGAACAGGATACAAAATATGTCACCTCTTTCATTAATATGATTATATTATTTTTTACACTACATCTTAAAGAAAGTAATTCTTATCGGCTGTACCGTAGAATAATATATTAAAGTAAGTTCTACAGTTTGCCCACTCGTGTGACCTAAATTAATGATGAAATGTAATGACATTTGATTAAATGTTGTCAGCTACTCTATTGGCGCTAAGGCACCATGGCCACACTAAAGATAATATCTAGTGTGGCTATGATTATAATACCTATTATATGTAGTAGGTTTAAGTCACGGGCATAAACACAATATTTTTAGGATGCACCCTTGAAGTGAATATATTCCACAAAACAGCGCACTATAAATTGTCTAGTTATTATTATTATAAAACAAGAATAGAAGAGGGAAGCGATGTTATGGTACGTATGTATGTAAAGGGCTTATAAAAAGAAAATCCTTTTGAAGGTGAAAGGAAAGAGTTACATTTTTATTCTATTCATCACTAGAGTGCTGCTGTACCGTGTTTTCGTTACATATATTCTATGCAACACTTTATGTCACTTTGTAGCAAAATTCACGGCCTGACCCATTAACAATATTATACAGTCTTCAAACATCAAAAACGCATACATTACAGTTAAAACAAAACAAGTCTTACAAAACTTATAACAGTTCAATAGAAATACAATTCAATACTATAGGTATCATTCGGATAATTAGTGTTGTTCACCGTTGTGTAATAATAGTGTGTTCACAATAGTGTAATAAATTAATAACCTCTCTTGCTATCTCTATTTTCTGGCATTGCAACCGATGTTATATTATTGATTAATTTAATTTTTGTAATGGATTACTGTATAATTTTCTTGAAAATATTGAATTGTAAAACGCCGTATATTTTATGAATAAACAAATACTATAACTTACCATGTGTATTAAAAAAGTTTCCATTTTCTTAAAAAAGCAACTTCTGCGCTCCATCACTTGTATATTCCCATAGTTAAGATATGGTGTAAGTAAGTATGTTTTAGGTTTTTTAAAATAAAATAACAAAATCGCTTTTGTCCTTTGTATATATTGGTTGTATGAAATTTAAATTTACCGTGAAGTGCCTTGTTGGTAAATCAACAATTTTTCACAGATATTGCAATAGACTTATCAAAAAATTGCGTAAATATGATGAAATACAATATACAACTAAAAAGCGCACTGCTAATCATGGATTAACATATTTTAACATTTATTGAAATGGTGCAGGTTTAATAAAACTATAATAATATTTGGGATGTAGAATCATATCAACCCAAGTGTTATTTTTTTTTTAATTATTTAATTTAATTACGTAAATACGTCAAACTACATACAACATGACCGTGAGTGTTGACACGGCAGTGAAAGCATAAGATGAACAAATGTGAAAAGAATTTTTCACTTTCGATGAACAGGTTTGACCCTGACACTCTGGATGATCATCCAAAGTGAAGCAATGGCGATGTAAATTATTAAATGTACATATTATTGTATTATTCAAAAGTGCCATGGTGACAATGTAAAAGAGTAGCTGGCAACATTTGATCAAATGTCATATTTAATTTCATCATAATTTTTGGTCACACGCTTGGGTAAGCTGTAGAGCCAAGAGCGATTACTTCCGTTAAGATATAAAGTAAAAAATAATAATATATTTCAATGAACGAATTGACATTTGTTTTGTCTTCTTCTAGAAACACTTGGATGAGTGCATTCTGGTACTGATATTGTGGCCCGGCGTCAGATCACAGGACATGATGGAGAGAACCAGTGCTGAGGAACACAACATCGCAAACTGCCAACAGAATGAGTGCAACTTGTGTGAGATGCAAATATGTGTAACTGAGGATGATGAAATCGAAGCCTTTTTGGCGAATATCAAAGTGAAACATGAACCTGTGGAGGAAGAAAGTTGTGATATTGGATATGCAGTTCCGTATGGTGATATTGATTTAAATGAACCTGATATAAAAGTTGAATGCGAGAGAGTCAACAATGTGACAGTGGCCAGTACATCTTCTCTGCATACAGAGTGTGTTCCAGGTCCAAGTAATCAAAAACGTGTAAAGAAAACGGGGAGTACAAATGTTCATAATGTAAAAAGGTTAAAAGTTAGTACAAGTACGTCCGAGTACTTCAGTTCTTTAGGCAATGTAAAGAAGTGTAAGCAAGAGAAACGGTATGAGTGTAATATTTGTATGAAAAAATTTACCAAGTCTAGTTCTTTAAAAACTCATAAAAGGATTCACAGTGGTGAAAAACCTTATGAGTGTAATATATGTATGAAAAAGTTTAGATATTCTTCTAATTTGCAGACACATAAAAGGATTCACAGTGGTGAAAAACCTTTTGAGTGTCATATTTGTTTGAAAAAATTCAATCGATCTTCTCTTGTGCAGAGACATAAAAGAATTCACAGTGGTGAAAAACCTTTTGAGTGTAATATTTGTATGAAAAAATTTAAAAGGGCTGATTATTTAAAGAGTCATAAAAGAAATCACATAGGTGAAAAACCTTTTGAGTGTGAAATTTGTATGTATAAATTTACCAAGTCTAGTTCTTTAAAAACTCATAAAAGGATTCACAGTGGTGAAAAACCTTTTGAGTGTAATATTTGTAAGAAAATATTTAATAGGTCTGCTAATTTAAAGAGTCATGAAAAAATTCATAGTGGTGAAAAACCTTTTGAGTGTAATATTTGTATGAAAAAGTTTAGCCAATCTAGTGATTTAAAAAGACATAATAAGATTCACAGTGGTGAAAAACTTTTTGAGTGTGATATTTGTTTTAAAAAGTTTATAGTATCTAGTAGTTTAAAAATTCATAAGAGGATTCACAGTAGTGAAAAACCTTTTGAGTGTAATATTTGTATGAAATTGTTTAATAGGTCTGCTCATTTAAAGAGTCATGAAAAAATTCACAGTGGTGATAAAACTTTTGAGTGTAATATTTGTATGAAGAAGTTTAGCCAATCTAGTGTTTTGAAAATACATAAAAAGATTCACAGTGGTAAAAAACTTTTTGAGTATAATATTTGTTTGAAAAAGTTTAAAGTATCTAATAGTTTAAAAATTCATAAGAGGATCCACAGTGGTGAAAAACCTTTTTAGTGTAATATTTGTATAAATTTTTTAATTTAAATTCACATAGAAAGATTCATTGTGGTGAAAAAAATGAATGTTCGCCATTCAGATTGAAAAGTACATGTAATAGGACTTCTTCAACTGGAAACAAATCTGATCACTATTATTTTATTTTACTAATCCTTTCTCACTCTTAAATAACATCTACTGCTGCTACTACTATTGCGACAGATCCCATGAGCGAGATAGCCAGTGGACTTTCAGCACCGACAAAACAAAACACCGGCACCGACACCGAGAACCACGTGATCAAGCCACGTGGTTCTCGGACGCCCGCGTTTCCTCACTCACCTCCACTCCTGCCCATCACGGAGACACAGTCTTTGTGTACCCGGCTCTCTGGAGTGAGCCATTGTACGGTACAGGTTTTTTAAAATAAAATAAAAAAACGCTTTTGTCCTCTGTATAATATTGGTTGTATGAAATTTAAATTTACCGTGAAGAGCCTTGTTGGTATATCAACAATCTTTCACAGATATTGCAATAGACTTATAAAAAAAATTGCGGAATTATGATGTAATACATTATACAACTTAAAAGCGCACTACAAATAATGGATTAACATAATATATTGAAGAGATTAGTTATAATAAATTTATTTAAAAAAAAAAACACATTTTTATTGAAATGATACATTTACAGGTTTTATACAACTATTTTAATATTTGGGATGTAGAATCGTATCAACCCATTTACAGACTGCGCATGTGTATTGGAATATACTTATAAAGCTATAAAGAATGTTTAAAATAGTAAACCAAACATTCAAATTTGTAGCAAAAAAAAAACACGAGAGTAATCACCATGTTCATCTATACTAATATTAAAATGAGGAAAGATTTGATTGTTTGCATTGAACAGGCTTCGAAACTACTGAACCGATTTAAAAAAATCTTTCACTGTTGGGAAGCTACGATATCCTCGGGTGACATAGGCTTTATCAAAGATCATTACTCTATGGGCTATATTTTATATTCAAAAAAGTTAGGGATCCTTACTAAAACTCCAATCTACCCGTGCGAAGCTGGGGAGAACCGCTAGCAAACAATAAAAGTAATGGCTATCATTTAAATGATCAGCATAATATTGAAGTTATGTTTAGCAGAAAAATGTATTCTGCCGACAAATATATTATCATGTTGATAAATTATTAATGTTGTTGACCGAAGGTACTTGTAGGAAATCCATTTCAAGATAAAATTGAAAAAAAAAACATAAAATTGAAAAAAAAATATGTAGTTAACTTTGTTAACTTCCAAATGACTTTTATTAAATTCACATACTAGTATTCGGAGACTCTCGACTCCATCATCAGGCGATTAGTAAAAAGTATTTAATTTTTACTAATCGCCTGATGATGGTGTCGAGGGTCTTCGAATACTAATAATAATAATAAACTTTATTGTGCTTAAAAACATACATATAAACATATTATAAATACCAATAATTAACATGCACAGTGGGCGAGTTTATCGCGTGTAAGCGATATCTTCCAACTAACCCAAAAATCATAAAAGAAAAGAAAATAATATATATTAGGTCCTTACATATGAAATTGGCGTTTGGCGAACTGGCAACTTTGATTCAAAATATGTGGCGTTCGGCTAGGAATTCCAAATTCAAATTTATTTCAAATTTAAGACCATGTATTTCTGTGTTCGAATTACGAAATTTATTTGTTATCGCGTCATTTGTTTTTCTTTCACATCGTTCTGTTCACAATATGGAGAACTTAAAATATCGCTATATTTACGAATATGAGTTTCACCTCGGCACTAGTGCTGCAGAAACGGCTCGTAGGATTAACAATGCGTATGGGGAAGCTACTGCAAAAGAAAATACGGTACGTTATTGGTTCCAACGTTTCCGTTCTGGAAATTTTGACCTACAGAACAAGCCTCGTGGACGGCCGGAGACACAAGTTGATAACGAAGAATTAAAAGCAATTGTGGAAGCAGATCCATCGCAAACCACGTCAGAGTTAGCGGCAGGCTTCGGTGTGAGTGATAAAACCATTTTGATTCACTTGAAACAAATTGGAAAAGTGAAAAAACTTGAAAAATGGGTACCGCATGAATTGGTACTGCTGCTTCAGGACAACGCTCGACCACATACGGCACGTTTGACGACCGCAAAACTACGGGAGCTGCGACTGGAATGTCTTCGACACCCACCATACTCCCCGGACCTTGCTCCAACTGATTACCATTTTTTTCGGAATTTGGACAACTTCATGCAAGGAAAAAAATTCAATTCTCACGAGGCTGTCCAAACGGCCTTCAAAGATTTTATTGATTCTCCCTCACACACTTTTTTTAGTAAAGGAATCAATGAACTACCTTCGAGATGGCAAAAGTGCATAGATAGCCATGGTACATACTTTGACTAAATAAAAAAATAGTTTCATAAAAAAAAATCGTTTTCATTTCTGCCATATGAAACGCCAATTTCATATGTAAGGACCTAATACAAACATAAAAAGTTAAATAAATATACATACAAGCAGGCAAACACCTGCGCACACAATGAGGGAAAGTCCGGATATCGAGGGAAGGGAAGAGAAGGAATGCTCGCCGTGTATATTATACTATATTATACTACACGTGAAGAAAACGTTTCCTCAGGGTTTACCAAGTGAAAATATTAAAATTTTGAAGACTAGCGACCACCGAGCTGCTTCCTAAACAATTGATATGTGAAACAGGTACGGATACTAGGCGGAAGTTGATTCCATAACCTAGCACCGAGAACTGATGTGAAGGAGTATGTATAGAAACCAGATTGGTGTGAAGGAATTGCCAGAAGATTGTTATACTAGTATGCGAATTTAATATAAGTCATTTGGAAGTTCACTACATATTTTTATTTCTTTATTTATTTATTCACCAATGACACACTTCAGATAAAACATGTAAGTTGAAACAATATACAAGAGACAAAAAACATAATATAAACAGTGTATTGTGTTTTTTTTTCAATTTTATCTTCATCTGTTGATATGCTAATTATGCCCAGCGAGAAAATTATATTTCTATTGCAAATAATATGATATTGAGAAACTCTAAATTTAATTGACCGGCAAAATTATTATTTGTCCGGCAAAATGATTATTTGTCCAGCAAAATAAATAAATGACCGGCAAACCGTGAGCTAATTTTAATTAAACTTGTGTAAGCTAAATGCTTAATCTAGTTCAAATAATAAATCTTTGTTTGTGATTTTGTATATAGCATCTGAATGAACGACACTGGCGTTTATCGACATTGCAGTTAGATATTTCGTTGATATAGCAAAGCGGAAACTGGGATTATTTTCGTAGTCATCATTAATTTGGTGAGAAATCACAAAAAAACTTCATGTGGATCCGGAGGTAAATCTGTGTGTGAAAAATATTGTTTATCAATTCATATTTTCTGCCGATCAAATAACAATTCTGCCGGTCAATTAATTATTTTGTTGTGCGAGTATTTATTAAGCCGTTAAAATTTGTCAATTTGCCGATATAAACAAGTTTGTTTGTAAAACAAGTGTTGCGCTTATTTTTTATTTTATGCCGATGAAAACATTGTTTGCTGCGCAAATGACTTAACCCTTTATAGGTCTTAAGCCAAAAACGGTTACATATTGTCATGAAATGAATATATACAAGACGGTATATATTATTTTTATATACCTAGATCGTATATTTGTAGTAGGTAATTAATTTGGGAATGAGGCAATCTCAAGTGGTTGTTGAACACAACTATCTATGTAGGGGACAGATACAGGTATATTTCGGTGTGTGTGTCAGGAAGAGATGGATGTAGTTTTTTTTTGTTGCTTTGGGTCGACATTTTCAGGGTCTGAAGACAGAGTACTTAATACTCTGGGCAGTTTAGTTTTGAGCCTAGGAGAGGTGGGACTCATATTAATCTCTGTGTTTGAATTCGACATATTTTAATATTTTTATTTACCCACCTTCGTAGTAATTAATTCATTATATTTTAGTGATATTTCCACATTTGGGAATATAGGAAGATCATCATAAATTACTTTCAATAAACCTTAAGATCAGTGATGCTGCCCGCTGTCCCAGATAAGATTTTTAATATTATTAATTTATTTATATCTAGGTGCTAGGATACTCTCAGGATGTCTGTTGTCTACAAGGCAATATTCGTACACAAGGATTTATTTAATTTTACAGATTTTGAAAACAAAGGAATTATGTGTTATATATATGTTATTTTCAGTATTGTATATAATAATATGTATGTATGTACTTGTGACCGATTTTATATAGCGCCTTCCGACACACCTACAACTAGACCAGTGGCGTACCGATCTACCCAATAGTATATTTTATTTAATTTATTTTACCAAAACGAAGGATTGTGCAGTTCGGAGTGGAGTTTTATGTTGAGCAGGATATTATTTGATTATTTAATTAATTACATATTTTATCTTCGATGTCATTTGTATTCTACGAATTAACTGGATTTTTCTATTTAATTGTTCTGCTGGAAATTGCCGTGACATTATAGAATGTATTAATTAACATTTTGCAAGGCATGGATGTATCGTATTGTTTATGTATTATTATATTAATATATTTATATTAATACCATTCATCCAAAAATCCCTACATAAACCCTTTTCCTTCTAGGGAATGTAGTTTTGTCCAGTCGTTTGTTAGCCCCCAGACGATTTGGGTACGACGTTATTCCTTTCTTAACAAAATATATGATATTGTAGTATATAATTATGCATGATAATTATTTAAATCAAATTTTGTAAATATAAGTACATAGTTCAACTAACAAAATTCTCTCCTTTCCCTATATGCTGGAGGACCCACAATCCATTATAAGGTCTTTGGGCATTTGTAAATGGATATTATGTTTAATTAACTTTAATTATTATTAACTGGTTGGTAAATCACTGTTCGTGATATTGCTAACTATATTAGTAGTCTATCTTATCAGTTCTGTAAGAACACACCTTGCAATCATTAACCTGGTTGGATGTGCGTAGAGATTGGTGGTGCTTTCTCTGCGTATAAATCAACTTAACCAATGAAAAAGTATTTATTTCAAATGTTCTCCGACTGAAGCAGGTACAGCTCCATTCCTCGAATTTCTGCTAGAGTATAGCTTGAAGGGGTTATCTGCGCCCTTTGGCTGAAGCTCAATGATCAGGAATCTTTAGGACTAATATTATTATATGTTTGCATGTCCGCATGTTTGCAACGGATTGCATGTTCTAATGAGGTTATATAATATATATTATTTTAAATATATTCGCGAGTAGAGTTGTGCACACGGGCTCAAAATGCGGCATGGGACAGTTTGAGACGTGAGGGAGCGGAGGCGGCGCTCCTTCAGCATGGACACAGCATGCTTTTCATGCACTAACATGGTAGTTAGTCTCTGAAAATGATGTCATAGCAATTGTGTTGAAATTTAATTAATATTCAAAAGTAATAAGGTAATGTTTTGGGGTGCGCCACTGTCCTTTACGACGCAACGAATTAGTAGGTATGTTGTAGAACATATGTACATACATCGGCTATAGAAACTATGAAATGGTTATCTTATGTAGGGACATAGATCGGCAACCAGTTACCATACAACATTCTCGTAATGATATAGAATAATATTATTTGAATTTTATGTTATGATGATTGTTATGTTATATTTCGTTATGTTTTATTATGCACTCTTTTTATTATGTTATTTTACAGAATCTCAAGGTAAGTGATCTGACGTCAAAGTTGACCTCAGAGTTAATATGTATCAAAAATTCATGTTGAAATTGTTTTATTGATTTTGTTGTTTCTTTTGATTATTGAAATGTATATTTCAGGTGACTTATTTTGCGTTTAAAAAAAAATACACAACGTAGGTAAAATTATCGTCAAAACACAACGTATTGGGTCCGAATCTATGAAAATAGTTAATAGATAAATCTAGACGATCTCGAAAGGCCAAAATTCGTTAATTAATTTAATTAGGAATGCGATATTTCGTACGTATATTTGCAACAATGCGAAAATTCATACAATTCTTAGCTAGTCGGATAGGGATGTAAATTCTAGTTTGGGAATCATTTATTACAGTAGGTATAGTTAGAAGCTAGGATGTTGCAAATTCGGAGCTTAGAATGGTTTGAATTAGGTAGGATCATCACAAATGGTGCCTAGGACCAGGATATTATGTCTGTCATTGCAGACATAAACTGGGTTTTTACGGAGTAGAAGTGGGTTTTGGGTTTGCGGTGATAAATAACTAAAATCATGAATATTGGAGGGGGGGAAAGCATAAATGGGTTTTGAGGAGTAGAACTGGGTTATGGACAGAGGAATGTGTTTGGTTTTTGAGGGGAGGAATAAAATTTATTCTTGGTAGATGTAGCGAGGAAATTGGTTGCTGATTGATTTTTTACTTCGAGAACCGCGGGTTGGTGATCCATGGATTATAGTGTTAGTCGAATTAGGCAACATGATATTATATTTGTGTTTGGCTATCTATAGGTATATATCTTACATTATGCATAAGAATAGTGAACCCTTAAGAGTTCGTTCGGAATTATGTCCTTATGAATAGTCTAATAAAGAGCGCTTGTGATTCAGGTATAAAATTGGATAGGTATATATATGTTGAAATCCTGAATAGTTCTTTATTTTATTCAATAATGTATGTATATAGGTAGGTACCAAAAATATGTACTTTCATAAGAAGATTGGGTGTTAGAAAAATGGAATATTATATTCCCAAGTAGACTTGTAAACATGGGTATTATGTATGCGAAGTGTATTTTATGTATATGGGTAGGTATATGACTAGAGTTTTTAGGATTTTTAGATATTATAGTATTTGGGTAAGATGGATAAATAATTGGTTGGTGTTAGTTAAATGTACCAAGTGGATGTTTGTTAGGGACAAGAATTGTACCTAATTATAATAGGTATTATTATTTCTTGAGGAATATGGTCTTAACATTTTACAGTATTTGTAAGTTAAGTGTTTGTTTTTAAACTTTTAGAATTCTGTCAAGTTAATTATTTGGGGTGTGAAATAAATTTATTATCGGGGTAAGAATGGTGAATATATTATTGAGTTTGAAATAATATTAGACCAGATTTTATGAGTATCTGATAACATACATAATACAATATACGAATGAAGCGGATAAGTATATAGGCAATAATCGAATGATGAGGTTTTGATAAAATCACGATTTAGGTGATTATTTTTACAGTTATATGTTAAACGGTTAGCTGGAAGAAATAGTGGATATTCGTTCTTACAGGCTAAGGGGGGGAGGGGACAACCTACACTCTTTTAAGCCCGGGGGGGCAAAACCAGGAGGGGCATTCCAGGATCTTGAGTTTTAGGAAACGTTGGAACTCTTTGTATACCCTGAAAGGTGGTATCTATCATTTCAAAATTGAGGACAAGAGAATACTCATTTATGAAAATGTTCTAAGGAGAAAAGAGGTTGATGTTCGCCGATATAATACATCGTCTTCCAAATAGAGAAATAAGATGTACCTACAACCTATGAATCCTAGGATATAACAATGATTAAAACGTTATATTATTCTAAACCAAGAACGAGATAGGAAATAATATTATTACTGGAATGAAAAAAAAAAAAACTATAGTTTTAAATAAAGATGCAAGCAGAAAGGTATACGGGATATTATAGTACCTAACGGGATGTATGCAATCAGTGGTTGTTAAACTATGGGACTGATTTGGTGATATTGTCTGAATGGAACAAGGAAATCTGAGACATAAAGTATACGAGGTTATATAGGAAATATTTGAGTTGAATATCTGTTGGTAGGATACCAACATGATTTACTTGCAAGAAACTTGGTGAAAAGTTTGGACAGCGATGATAGTAGTTTTATTGGAGGCCAGAAGGGTGATGTGATGAGATTATGTAGCATTGGATCCTCTCTGTTAACCCAAAAGAGAGTGGTGTACAATAACATAAATCGCTGAAGAGAACTAATGTAAGAAGAAAGGACAACGCTATGATGTAACAGGTTGGGAATCGCTTGTGGACATATAGATGTCCCAAATGGAATAAACTATTTAATGTGTTATAATTTTAAAATTGTGGTGTCAAATATTATAATAATATTATTCAATAGTGTTAGAGTGAAGATGTGAACTATAAAGTGTTTAGTTATTATTATTTTACAAGTGGAACGAATATTATGATATGTGCATATGGAGTTACAATTGTGTGTATTATATTTAGTTGTGTGTGTGATATAGTTTGAAATAGATAAGTGTTTTTTTTTCAGGACTTTTGAAATGAATGAGGACGATTCATATATATGTACTTAATATGTAGGTATATACATTAGGTGACTGTTATATTGGATACAAGGGAAATTCTATATACCTATTATAGAATAACATATTGGGATGTATTATGTAGATATTGTCAATGCAACTCGTTTAAATATTGTGTTATGTATCTTATATGCTTGAATGTGCGTAAACACATTGAGGGAGGGGTTCCCACCACTTACCCCTGGATGTTCAAGAACATAGTATGTTATCTTTCTCTTGATTATTTGTGGTATTATTATGGGTGATTTATTTTAGGTACATAATTATAGGTATTTTGAGTTAGCTGTTCGCGTTTGAAATTATTTAGGCACATTGTCAACACATTAACACGAATTTTGTTGGTTAGTTGGAGGATGTTGCTCAACTTGCAGAATTATGTGGCTTGATCACGTGGATCAAATTCTTATGGACGGCTGCGTGTTGACTAGGAGAAAACGGGTTGCATTCTGTGAGAAATTGTATGACAGTGGTGGAAACGAAGGATGTAGGCCAGGATGGAGGGATTTGTCAATCGTTTCTCTCTGCCTACCCCATCTGAGACGCAGCGTGATGGTGCTGAGAGATGAATGGTTATTTAGGATGGGTTGCCGGTGGAGAGTTGGTCTCCCACTTTTTTCCGTGAGTCTTCGTATGTCCTGTGGGAGGACGGGTGTTCTAGGAAATTAAGACATTTAGCATCTTGGATTCAGCGATGAGGTTTGCCGCCGTTTTTGAATGTCTTGAATTTGTGTCGTTACGGAGAGGACGATTTGCGTATCTATTTGTGTGCTGCAGGACTACTGGCTGCATCGGCAAAGGAATCATGGATATGAGACATCTGGCGAGTAGTACAAGATTGGTGTTACCAGCGAATTGGATCACCCTGAAGAATGCATATATGGGCTATAGGGAACCACAAGTACTATGGATAATTATAATGATGTGTGAATATGATCACATGAAACGAATTTTAACAAAATGCAACTTGGATATTTAAGTATTGGGACAAACTTGTTATTACTATTTTATGTTCTATAGATGTGATGACATAAAATAATAACGAAACTCGAAATAATAAAATATAACAGAATATTAAAATATTATGTTATGTTGGGACAATAATATTGAACGAGTATTTCTCAAGTGGACGCATCGGTGTATTATGTGCATGCATGTATTATTATTATTGATGACTTGAATAGAGGAGCACAGCTGACGAGGTACCTACGACCTATCGGAATATACAGGGGCGTACTCGAAAGTTGGAATTAAATAATTATGAAAAATAATTAGAAAATAAATAATTGTTTGTGAGATAATGCCTCATCCATTTTGTCTTCAGCATGATCTCAAAGGGGGGATGTCATGAAATGAATATATACAAGACGGTATATATTATTTTTATATACCTAGATCGTATATTTGTAGTAGGTAATTAATTTGGGAATGAGGCAATCTCAAGTGGTTGTTGAACACAACTATCTATGTAGGGGACAGATACAGGTATATTTCGGTGTGTGTGTCAGGAAGAGATGGATGTAGTTTTTTTTTGTTGCTTTGGGTCGACATTTTCAGGGTCTGAAGACAGAGTACTTAATACTCTGGGCAGTTTAGTTTTGAGCCTAGGAGAGGTGGGACTCATATTAATCTCTGTGTTTGAATTCGACATATTTTAATATTTTTATTTACCCACCTTCGTAGTAATTAATTCATTATATTTTAGTGATATTTCCACATTTGGGAATATAGGAAGATCATCATAAATTACTTTCAATAAACCTTAAGATCAGTGATGCTGCCCGCTGTCCCAGATAAGATTTTTAATATTATTAATTTATTTATATCTAGGTGCTAGGATACTCTCAGGATGTCTGTTGTCTACAAGGCAATATTCGTACACAAGGATTTATTTAATTTTACAGATTTTGAAAACAAAGGAATTATGTGTTATATATATGTTATTTTCAGTATTGTATATAATAATATGTATGTATGTACTTGTGACCGATTTTATATAGCGCCTTCCGACACACCTACAACTAGACCAGTGGCGTACCGATCTACCCAATAGTATATTTTATTTAATTTATTTTACCAAAACGAAGGATTGTGCAGTTCGGAGTGGAGTTTTATGTTGAGCAGGATATTATTTGATTATTTAATTAATTACATATTTTATCTTCGATGTCATTTGTATTCTACGAATTAACTGGATTTTTCTATTTAATTGTTCTGCTGGAAATTGCCGTGACATTATAGAATGTATTAATTAACATTTTGCAAGGCATGGATGTATCGTATTGTTTATGTATTATTATATTAATATATTTATATTAATACCATTCATCCAAAAATCCCTACATAAACCCTTTTCCTTCTAGGGAATGTAGTTTTGTCCAGTCGTTTGTTAGCCCCCAGACGATTTGGGTACGACGTTATTCCTTTCTTAACAAAATATATGATATTGTAGTATATAATTATGCATGATAATTATTTAAATCAAATTTTGTAAATATAAGTACATAGTTCAACTAACAAAATTCTCTCCTTTCCCTATATGCTGGAGGACCCACAATCCATTATAAGGTCTTTGGGCATTTGTAAATGGATATTATGTTTAATTAACTTTAATTATTATTAACTGGTTGGTAAATCACTGTTCGTGATATTGCTAACTATATTAGTAGTCTATCTTATCAGTTCTGTAAGAACACACCTTGCAATCATTAACCTGGTTGGATGTGCGTAGAGATTGGTGGTGCTTTCTCTGCGTATAAATCAACTTAACCAATGAAAAAGTATTTATTTCAAATGTTCTCCGACTGAAGCAGGTACAGCTCCATTCCTCGAATTTCTGCTAGAGTATAGCTTGAAGGGGTTATCTGCGCCCTTTGGCTGAAGCTCAATGATCAGGAATCTTTAGGACTAATATTATTATATGTTTGCATGTCCGCATGTTTGCAACGGATTGCATGTTCTAATGAGGTTATATAATATATATTATTTTAAATATATTCGCGAGTAGAGTTGTGCACACGGGCTCAAAATGCGGCATGGGACAGTTTGAGACGTGAGGGAGCGGAGGCGGCGCTCCTTCAGCATGGACACAGCATGCTTTTCATGCACTAACATGGTAGTTAGTCTCTGAAAATGATGTCATAGCAATTGTGTTGAAATTTAATTAATATTCAAAAGTAATAAGGTAATGTTTTGGGGTGCGCCACTGTCCTTTACGACGCAACGAATTAGTAGGTATGTTGTAGAACATATGTACATACATCGGCTATAGAAACTATGAAATGGTTATCTTATGTAGGGACATAGATCGGCAACCAGTTACCATACAACATTCTCGTAATGATATAGAATAATATTATTTGAATTTTATGTTATGATGATTGTTATGTTATATTTCGTTATGTTTTATTATGCACTCTTTTTATTATGTTATTTTACAGAATCTCAAGGTAAGTGATCTGACGTCAAAGTTGACCTCAGAGTTAATATGTATCAAAAATTCATGTTGAAATTGTTTTATTGATTTTGTTGTTTCTTTTGATTATTGAAATGTATATTTCAGGTGACTTATTTTGCGTTTAAAAAAAAATACACAACGTAGGTAAAATTATCGTCAAAACACAACGTATTGGGTCCGAATCTATGAAAATAGTTAATAGATAAATCTAGACGATCTCGAAAGGCCAAAATTCGTTAATTAATTTAATTAGGAATGCGATATTTCGTACGTATATTTGCAACAATGCGAAAATTCATACAATTCTTAGCTAGTCGGATAGGGATGTAAATTCTAGTTTGGGAATCATTTATTACAGTAGGTATAGTTAGAAGCTAGGATGTTGCAAATTCGGAGCTTAGAATGGTTTGAATTAGGTAGGATCATCACAATATGTAGCCACCTCCCTTCTTTTACATTAAGGCCTATATTTCTTCACTTCTTTATTGTATTATGTTCCTTATTGATTTAGATTATGCAGTAAATGTTCATTTATCATATTTGTATCCACCCAATATGAATTTCGCAAAATTGGGCATGTCGTGTTTACAAAATTATGAACTGGATACATTTGTATCCACTGCTCATTTAGCTCCATTGCACAGGTATAATTTACTGGTTCTCTCGTATATTTTTTAGTTTTCTTACTAAAAAATAAGGTTTTTATATGAAATCAAAGTAATTATACATTATTTATTATATTCTTTAAAATGTAATGTTAAATTTTTCTTGAATTAATCTATATATTGTAGTTTATTTTGAATTTTACAATATGGTGGTACCAATATATCACATTTTGGCGGTATTTACATGTCATATAATTTTATTTATTTTCTTTTATTTTTGGTTGCAATCACATATATTTCTGTGATCCGATTTATTACTAAACTATTGCACTGAATTTTAAAAATATATTTAATCTCCTACATAATCGGGCTAACATCTTATTAACAATAAATAGTTACTTCTCTGTAAAAAAGAGTTTTTTCTTCTTCTACTATACCACTTTATTTAGGTATAAAATTCAATGTCTTCATAATTCATCAATATTTTGATTTTAGATGTCGCGAGATAGATTGGATGTTGAAAATATGCCCTATCCTGAAAAAAAAACAACATGCAAACATGCATATTAAAAAAAAAAGATTTGTGCAAAGTTTCCCTTTGTGTGCCCTGTTTTGGTCCATATCATTTGAACAATTTTCAAAAGAAAAATAGTAATTAGGTTATTTTTCTATTTGTTTTTGTGATTTACATGATTTTATTCGTAAAAAATGTTATAACTACGACGTATGTACTTATTTTTTTTATGTTCCTATGATTTTGCATTCAGTATTTTAGTCGGTATGGTTTTTTATAAAAAAAGTAAAAACTGAATGTTTCATTGATATTTTCTTGAAAACAAAATATATTTTATTTTATTTTTTTGAGAATTATAATTACAAAATTGTTATTTTTTGAAAAATAGTCCTTTAATTTTATTCAAATTGAGTTTACTAATTTATCCCTTAGCAGTCATTGGTTACATACGTGCCAGCCACTACTAGTAAGACCTTAGTACTAGTAAGACCTAAATGAGCACTGGTTACATATGTGCTATTCGGAGGAATGCCTAATTGGACAGTGGCTACATATGTAGCCGACAATTTTAGTGTTTTTTACCAATTTAAATAAAATTTCTTATAAAACAGCTTATATTCTTTATCTAAAGACTATTTTTTATAGTAAAACACATAACTTACCTAAATCTTGTTGAAAAAAAAAATTGGCCTATAAAGGGTTAAATGCTGATTTTTCTTGCCGAACGCATGGATTAATAGCCGAACTAATAATTAGTTCCCAAAAGTATGTATTTCTAAACTATAGGCACAGTAAAAGTAAAACCAAACTTAAATTAGTAAAGATAATATAATCAAATAAATCGCAAAAAGCGAAATAATTAATAAATCGTTTTGATTAGAGTAGATATAACATAATTTTTTTTCTAAGGTATCCAAAAATTTTCTCCAATATACAGAAAAAAATTATCGTTAAATAATAATAAAATTTATTTAACAGGGTTTGAGAATAAAATAAGGCAAAGGCTATTTTGTCCGTAATTACATAGAAAAAAGAAAGAAATTATAAAATTTATCTATGGTTAACTTTTTCATAGAGAAATTGCAAAATATGTTTATTGTTAACTATTACACACTTTTTTAATAAAAGTCGGTATAAGTACCAGATACTTTTTTGAAAGAGGTATTTTGAGAAAATACTCTAAAAGAAAACCGAGGAGTTTTGAAACATTTCAAATTCCTATATCATTTTGAAAATTTAGCGACGAGGGGGGAGGGGGCGGGGAGAAGTTTTAAGGTGAAGTTAAGTTATATAATGTTCCATATTTGGAGTATATTGTTGTGCAGCCCGGTAGGAAATCTCATTCTGAAATTTGGCCCGGCTGCTGAAAAGGTTGGCCACCCATGCTCTAATCGATTTATCACACTTTATCCGGTTATGGAAATTACTTTGTTCTCAGACAAAATATAGGAGCTTAATGCTCTTTATACGGGAACATACCTATAAAACATGAAATATACAAGATGACAAATGTTCAAATGATATTGCACTATTCAAGCATTGAAAGTTTGCTTTCTCATAAAGCTAACTAACCGAAAACGTAATAAGAAATGTCATCGGACATTACGATTGCCAATCAGTGTGACCAGATTTTATTTTCAAAAACTACTAAATGGGGAAGTAAAAAACTACTAAATTCTTAAAATGGTATAGGAATTTGAAGTTTTTCAAAAACTCCTCGGTTTTCTTCAATAATATTTTCTCGCAGTGCCTTTTTCTAAAATGTATCCGGTATTTGTACCGACAATTATTTTCGATCAGTAAGTATCGGGTACTTTTCCCAAGTACCCGATAATTTGCCGACTAAATACAAAAACTGCCAAAAATCTACTAAAAACTACCAAAGAAATAAAAACTACTAAACATTCTTGCAAATGCCTCAAAAACTACCAAAAAAGTAGGAAACTACCAAATCTGGTCACACTGCTGCCAATATTGACAGACGTCAAAACAGCGTGGCTTTGTTTATCTTTACATAAAATTCCTTACGAATAGCCATTGAATTGACAGACGTCAAAACCATGCCGTTTTATTTACATAATTTACTGTAAAATACTTCAAGGTCAAAACTGTCATTATTTGACAGTGACAGTAATTTCTGTTATGGGGTGTTCACATTTGGCGAATATCGCCAGGCGAATTTCAAAATATAACGTCAGGCGAAAAAACAAAATTCGCCGTACGCCCATTGATCGTCACACCTGTTCACACAGTCCACCGATTTACAAAACGATCTTTCAGATGCGCTTTGATTTTGACAGTTTTCAAAATGGCGGACGTCGAGATGGAGATCGCGAAGTGTTTATTTTTCGGAGGCGCTATTTTCACCCATTTTTTTTTTGTATACAAACAAAAATATTCCGCGAAAAAGTGGTTATTTCTACCCAAAGTACATACCAACCACAGATAACAGATACCAACTATTTGTTTGACGTTTATACTGTCATTAGACTTGTGTGACGTTTTGTTAGTAATTTCTAATTCGTGTTTTAACTTTATTTTGTTTATATTAATGGATATTTTTATTGCATTTAATTTTCTCTTAAATATTTTCTACAAATTGAGTGTTTTAAGTCGTTTATGGGTTAAATTTCTGGATTGTAAAATGAATTATATCAACATGGGCGGCAAAAAGAAAACCTGACAAAAGCCGGAAAGAAGTGTTTTATGCCATAGATTAACCATAGAGTAGTGCTTTCACAGTTTTTGTTTCATTTAGGAAAAGGACAGAAATATAGAAATATATTTATTTACCTCGGGTTGTTTATGGTAAAAAAAAAAAAAAAAATGGGTAGAAATAACCTCAGCCTTTATTTTTAGTCGAAAATGTTATAGTAAAGGTTATAAGGCGCCTTTTAATTTAGGAAACAAACGCCACAAACCAACAAAAAAGATAACAGCTGTCACGAAGGTGGAAACATAAAATTTATAGGTTATAAAGCCTTTACCATAGATACGAACGCCGCGCATATCTGCGCATGCGCAAATCGTTCAATCGGCCGAGAAAGTTGGGAGGTGGTCAACTCGAGTACAGTATAACATTTTTGATTAAAAATAAACACTTCGCGATCTCCATCTCGACGCCATTTTGAAAACAGTGTCAAAATCATAGCGCATCTGACAGATCGTGTCTATATCGGTGGACTGTGTGAACAGGTGTAACGATCAATGGATGTCCGGCGAATTTTGTTTTTTCGCCTGGCGATATATTTTGAAATTCGCCTGGCGATATTCGACAAATGTGAACACCCCATTTTACTGACGAATAGCCGATGCGATAAAATAATGAAACTACTGCTCTTGATGTCCGTCGGTAAAGGGCAGCGTTCATAGAGTCGTCGAGTGATCACTCGACGACGCTCCAGCCGTTCACGCGCCCGGAGCGAGTCACCCGACGACTCGCACTTTCGCGTTCAGGATGTCGTCGGGCGTACAACCGAAGAACCGAGATCATAGCAGGGTGATTATCGCTCTGACAGTTAACTTGACGTTTGAGTGATGATGGCTGTCAAAACAATTGCGAAGTTAATCGTAATTATGGTGTATTCTTGTCGTATACAATTTTTCAAAATAGAAAATCATGTTTTTTAGTTAAAGAAGTGAAATGGAAGAGAAATTAAAATAGTTAGTGCAGATTTTTCAGATCGCGAATGAATCTTACGAAAATGGCGCCATTACAATGACATTTGGATCATAAAACGCTCAAAGCTGTTCACGATACGACCCTTTATTTTCTCCGGTCGTTCCCATAGAAATAGAATATACGACATCAGCGATGCTTGCCATACGGTTGGTATCGAAATGTCAAACATCCTTCAAGAATATCTGTCAAATACGGTGTATAATCGTGGTGTATTGTTATTGAAGTTGTTATTTTACGGTAATTTTATTTCTCACATTAGAAATGAGTGATTCAAATGATGAAGCAGAAACTCAGCCATCTGGCCCAATTGATAATGCGTGGGCTATGAAAAATACCGAAGTTTAAACCCGAAGACAATCCCAATAGATTGTTGGAAGAAAGTGCATTCGCCACATTATTTCCTAGTTATCGTGAAAAATATTTGAAGCAATGTTGGCCTCTGCTACAGAAAGCTCTTGCTGAATACTTTGTAGTTGGTGAATTGGATCTTATTGAAGGTAGTATGACTGTGAAAACAACAAGAAAACAGGTAAATATTCAAACCCTTAACCATTAAATAAATTTTGCATTACTTTACATATACATTTTATTCATAATTTATTACGTTTAATTAATTTTTAATTCTATTTAATTCACTTATTCTTGTTTATTCGTTCACTTGAATGTATTCATCTTATTTATTTCTTTTAAATAAACTCTGACCGAACCGACCTGACTCCACTATTGATGATGTACTATATGGACCATCAATCTTAAAATCAGAAGTTCTTCATGCTATATCAGCATCTGTGAATAGGAAGGCTTGTGGACCAGACGAAATCCCTACTGAAATATTGAAACTCATCGATGACCAAAACATTGACTACCTGCTAAGGTTATTTAATACTATCTATGACACAGGGATTATTCCTCACGATTGGTTAATGTCAACATAAGTCACACTGCCCAAGAAGCAACACCCTAAAAAGTGTAATGAATATCGTCTAATTAGTTTTATGAGCTATGTACTAAAAGTGTTTTTGAAAATAATTCATGCAAGAATACGAACTAAATGTGAACAAGATCTTGATGATACACAGTTTGGTTTCAGAAATGCTTTTGGTACCAGAGAAGCGTTGTTTGCAATAAATTTTTTACTGCAAAAATGTAGAGATTAACGTAAAGAGGTGTTCGCATGTTTTATTGATTATGAGAACGCTTTTGATAGGGTGAGACACGCTGAACTGATGGAAATGCTGAAGGAGTGTAATATAGACAGCAAGGAACAGCATTTTATCAAAAAATTGTACTGGTTCCAAACAGCCGAAATTAGACTAGGAAGTGAGAAGACAGATTCTATTGCAATACAACGGGGTGTGCGTCAAGGATGCATATTATCCCCTTTGTTATTCAATCTCTACTCCGATAAAGTCTTTAAAAAGGCCCTTCAAAACTCTAGCAAAGGAGTCAAAGTTAATGGTGTTGTGATCAACAACATAAGGTATGCTGACGACACAGTCATCTTGGCAGAGAGCATACATGACTTCCAAGAGTTACTAAATAGTGTAGATGTAGCTGGAGAGGAATTGGGCCTATCTGTAAATGTCAGCAAAACTAAATGGATGTCCTTTGAACGGTTGGATTACTCCGGATCATGCCTTCAGTTAAAGGGCATAAATATTGAAAAGGTGGACAAATTCAAATACCTTGGCAGTATGATAACGCAATCTCTTGACCCGGATACTGAAGTGAAGTGCAGAATTGAGGCAGCCCGTGCTGCATTTAATAAAATGAGAGTGCTCTTCTGCAACAACAATCTTAATCTGAAACTTCGACAGAGACTCCCAAAGTCCTATGTATGGTCTGTATTGCTGTACAGTTCTGAAACCTGGACCCTAAAAATGAATACGATGAATCGCTTGGAGGCATTTGAAATGTGGCTTCATAGAAGAATGCTGCGTATTCATTGGACTTATAGGGTCACAAATGTAGAGGTGTTATAAGAAGAGCTGGAATGGACAGAGAACTCCTGTTGGATGTCAAAGTGCGCAAGATCTCATATCTGGGTCATATAATGCGTGGAATAAAGTACCACATTCTGCGTTTGATTATGACAGGCAAGATAGAGTGGCGTCGAGGGGCTGGCAAAAGGCAGACATCGTGACTGCCCAATATACGAGATTGGCCTGGAATGAGAGGTGCGGAGGAGTTATTCCAGACAGCGCAGGATCGAGACACCTATGTCAGAGTGATTGCCAACGTCGGGGGGACCTGACAGGGCACCTACAGAAGAAGAAGAAATACACTTTATCATTTTTTTTTTACTTTTAATTGATTTTTAATCTTACTATATTCATTTATTCTTATTTTATTCATTCATTTAAATCTATTCATCTTAATTTATTGAGTTAAATACATCTTACTTTATTCATTCATTTGAATCTATTCATCATTCATTTTAAATACATTAATGTAAAAGATGATCATAGTTGTATTTATTATTTTAATCTTTCACTGTATACTGTTACAAGATATCATGGGGCATCCAGATATGAGATGGGGGAGGGGGTACAAATTATATTTATATAATGATTTATTCGTGTACATAGTTGAATCTCATGGCATAATTATGCATGTAAATAATATTGCAATCACTGGAAAAGATGCAACCCCTCGCCCCCATATGGCTTCTGTGATATCTTGTAACGGTACACAGTGAAAGATAATAAAAATACGTAATACTATGATCATCAATATTTATGTTGTCATGGATACTACTGGATAACCTATAGTAGAAATTGACCGAAAATCGTTAGTAATTCGGTACTGTTAGTAGTGTTGATTGATAATGATTCATTTAACTTTGATGTTTTTTTTTGAGACTTCCAGGTAAATTTAGGTCTTTGCTGGTCCACTTATTGAATTCACATTTTGTTGTCATGTTCTACAATTGACTGTCTGATCCTGTGAATATTATAAAAGTAAAAAAGCAAGTAAAAATACATAGAAAACTGTATTTACATTACATCTACTTAACAGCCATATAATATGGAGGGAGAGAATTTTCCATTGAAACATTCCAATCTAAAGCCATTGAGGTCAAACCTGTAACTATCTCATAAATTTAGAAGTCACGATGGAAGAGCCTCAAATCAAATTTATAAACGTAATTACAAGAGCAATGGTCTGCTGATGGTAAAATTATTGTGGATTTCCAAAGAGAACATTATGGCCATTTAATAGATTTGTCAAAAATGAGATTGCCAAAACATGAAAAATAAAATATTGCATCCAAACTCAACAGCGGATTTTTTTTAATAGGTAAGATTTTATAAAACTTTTATAGATATAAAAAATAAGGATATAATATTGCCATGAATGATTAACATACCATAACATGCATAGACAATTCACACAGATCGAGTTAGTCCCAAATTAAAATATGAATCTTGTATTATGGGTACCAATGTGACGATACACATATATACAATGCACTGAACACATATACATGTAACACCCAGACCCTGGACAATTTGAAAAAGGTCATTCTTCATTTTGCCCTGGCCAGGAATCGAACCCGGGACCTCGTGACTCAAAGGCAAGTGCGTTAGCCTCCGCGTCACACCGGTCGCCAATTAAAACACAACTAGTCTCAATTAAGGTAAGGACGGAGGGAGAGCTTGTCGCTTGGTTGGGGTCATGGTGGTCACGATTCTCAGCATTGAGGGACCGACTTGGAAGAAGAAGTCCCAATTAACACAGAATGAATTAACCTAGTCCCAAAGTAATAATACACGCAGCGTATCCACCCGGTGTCCCCCAGAGGCAACATCCTCAATCCTTTCCTTTAGAGTGTCTATTATCAGAGACTGATCGCTCTATGATGTCTATCTGAGCTATTTTGGATTCTAATGTTGATTCCATTGCTTTTGTTCTAGCATTCAAAGATGCTAAGGTATCTCCATTTTGTTCAATGGAGGTTTTGAGACTTTGAAATTCCTTCAGCATATTAATGTAATCCTCACGTAAAGCTGCAATCAACCTGATGATATCGTGATTTGTAGGTTCCACGTCTGAAATCTTGAATACATACCTTTAAATTTTCTGTTGAGATTGTAATAACCAATGTTTTTACTACTGATGTAGTGATTTTGCCTCTTCTGATGTTGTTTGGAGTCTCAGTATTAATGGAATATATTTAACACGTTCACGGTTATGCCGGCTATAGCCGTCAAAATAAAATCACTTGTCCAGAAAATGACGGCTATACCCGTACAACAAAGTAATATTTTTGGTGCAATGACGGCTAAAGACACTTTATAATTCATGTAATCATATGGCGGTAGGAAGAAAGTGTCTCTATAATAAAATGTTTTGAGTAAAAATGTCCAAGTGTATAGCTCGTAATAAAGAGTTGTTTTCGGTTATGCTTGTAAGGTTCAGTTATGCATTTCCTTTAGCATTAATTGTTTTTAGTTTTTTGCATGTTTCAAATATTCATTTTATTTTGTTCATAATATTATCGTTTTTTTTTAAATAAATACGTACAGAAATAAAGTATAAATATTATTTTATTGTATCAGATTGCATTGCCGTCTATAGCCGTCATTTTATGTGTTAGATAATAAATTATACATTCCAATCAAATGACGGCAATTGCAGTCAGTTTTTCATTGTCGGTAATACCCGTCATATCCCTAGTACGAAACAAATTTGGGCTGAAACGACAATGACGGCAATAGCCGTTAATTTTCCATCTGCTGGAAACTCATTTGAATGCATATTGAATACTAACCTTCAATAATAATTCGATCGGAATTCTAACTTGTACTTAGGTAGTTTGTTCACGAGAGATGGGAAGTGTGAAAGCGATATTGAAAGGAGAAAAGTTGCTGGCAATAAGGTAAATGGTGCAATCCGACCAATAATTGCAAATAGAAACATATCTACCACAGCTAAAAGGTTGGTGCACTCTGCTATCTTAGTGCCAACACTTATGTATGCAAGTGAGACGTGGACATGGTTAAAGAAGGATGAATGTGGCATTAATGCAGTTGAAATGAGATCGTTGAGAAGGATGTGTGGTAAAAGTCTGAGAGATCGTGTGCGTAACAGTGATATACGAAAGGAATGTGGAATGAAAGTGGGTGTAATAACAAGGATGAATGTAAATAAGTTAAGATGGTTTGGGCACGTGGAAAGAATGAATGAGGACAGAATGACTAAGAAGATATATTTGGCTGAGAGGAATGTTGCTCGGAGACGTGGACGTCCTAGGATTAAATGGCAAGATCATTTAAATCAAATCCTACAGGACGGTCACGTGTTGAGCACATTGAACAGGAGAGCATGCATGAGGAATTGTATGACAGTGACGGAAGCGAAAGATGTATGCAAGGATAGAAGGAAGTGGCGCTCGATCCTTTCTGCCTACCCCGCGAGGGAAGCGGCGTGATGGTATGTATGTATGTATGTAATTCTAAATTCTAAAAGAAATATATGTCCGCCAATGTGTTAATTGAAAGTAGTCCAACATTATCAGCCAAGAAAGCCATATAATTTGTTGTTTGTAACAGCAGATAGAGTTCACTTAGTGTCGACTACATTAAAAAATATTATGAATTCTAGATATTATTTTCTAGGTTACGAACATCGATGAGATTATAGTTATTACATGATATTATATTATCATATAACATACTATTCATGAGATCTATTTTATGATTGAGACATAGCTTTACGCATAAAGGAAAGGATATATTTTATATTATTAACATAATTATAAACATTTTTAGGATTTGCACAGTCAGTGACGGATAACATTGGACAAAACTCCCTCTGCATGTATGAAGAAAGTACTACTGTATACCTCAGCATTAGTAGGAAAGAGACCATTATCATCTTAATGATGTGGAGTAAGACAGCATAATGTTATTATTAATGCAATTTTTTTATTTATTTATTTATAATTTCATACACGGCACAAGGCCATTAAACATAATCAAATTAAAATAAATCACAGTTTTTTTCAATCGCAGTCACACTTTCTTATCACACACACATATACACACAACTATACAATGCAGATATATAGCTATAGCACCCGCCAGTAAACGAACTTATTTTATTAATACTTATAAACAATGCACAGTAAAGTTTTTATTAGAAATGCATTGTTAAAAAGTGAATAAATAAAAAAATGAATAGTTAAATTTTTAAATTATCATAGTATAATTTTATGTAATATTTTTATAAGTTATTTACTGTTTAAAATAAATACTCATATGATTATAATGTTTTTTTTTCCAATTTGTACATTCTTATATCTAGTGTCATGTTACAAATGATATGCGCCGGCGCACCCAGCAGAGACCTGTAATCTCCGTAATACAGGAGAGGCGATGGTCCTGGCTGGGACATGTTTTGAGAATGCCCAATGGTATTTGGCCAAAAAGAGCACTGTTCTTCCGTCCGCAAGGGTTCCGTCGGCCCAGGCGTCCCTCTTCCAGAATTGGTCTCCCACTCTTCTGCGTAAGTTTTCGAGTGTCCTGTAAAAGGCAGGTGTTCGAAAAAATTAAGACATTTTACATCTTAAATTCAGCGATGAGGCTTGCCACCCATCCTGAATGTCTTAATTTTATATTGGCACGAAGAGGACAGTTTGCATGTTTCTTACATGCAGCTGATCTGCTGGCTACCCCACTTGTGGGATATGCCGTGATGGTATAGTAGTAGTAGTATTAAAAAAAAATTGTTTTCTATGATAATAGAATAAAATAATTAGATATCTGTGATTTTAGAATAAATAAAAATATGTTTTCTGTGATAATTTTTCGTAATACAGGAGAGACAATGGTCCTGGCTGGGACATGTTTTGAGAATGCCCAATGATATTTGGCCAAAAAGAGCACTGTTCTTCCATCCGCAAGGGTTCCGTCGGCCCAGGCGTCCCTCTTCCACAATACACCGTTCCTATGACAACGATATCAGAGCGCAGGGAATGTCGTGGAAAGAGGTGACGCAATTGGCGCAGAGATGCTCTGAAATGAGGAGGCTGGATTCTGCCTTGTGCTCCCGAGAGGAGCGTTGAGGGCGAGATGATGATATCTGGTATGACGCAGGACATATCTCGTTTCAAGAACCAACTGAAGACTTATCTATTCAAGAAATCTCACGGAATAATCCAAGCACAACCTTAGTTAGTAAAGAGCGCCCTTGAGGTGGTTTTTTTTTCACAAAACGGCGCTTTACAAATCATCCAAATAATAATAATAATAATGACCTATTATTAACCTAGATGTTGTTTGGTTTGGCGTTTTCTCTTAAAAATTGAGTGAGATTATCCCGATGGACTCTTAAGATATGTAATAAACTGTTTTTACTTCAGATGTGTGATTAAATTAGTTAAGAATGTTTTAAGTTAATGAAATTAGACTCTGAGAGGGATGGATGTTGGTGTTGAATTGAATGGAATTCGGGTGAATGCATTGATGTATGCAGTCGATTTAGTCTTAATGGCTGAGAATGAAAGTGATTTACAAGATATTGTTTCGTGTGTGTATGATAGCTGTAGTGCAAATGGGTTAAAAATTAATGTCGCGAAGATGAAAGTAATGGTGTTTGAAAGAGAGAGTGAAAGAACGGTATGTGAAATAAAGGTTGACGATGAATGTTTAGAGCAAGTGAATGAGTATGTGTATTTGGGAAGTATGTTTGCAAGGAATGGAAGATACGACAAGGACATATCATACAGTATGAATATGGGCCTGTAACCCGAAACATATGTAACTGGTGAATAAAGAAATTTAAAACTCTTAAGTATTTTTACTTGTAAAATTTTTTAATCTAAAAGCTTGTGTCGTGAAATGGGGTATTGCTGGCACCTGGGATCGAATTACGCACCTCTTGTGCATGAGGCCGAGACTCTACCTCCAGGCTACAATGGAATTATTTTATTACTATACATTACCAAATTGTTTCAAGTTATTCAGATATTGTCAGTGGAATCAATAAATGAATTAGCAAATATGTAGCTGAAAAAAGTGTCTGACCTGAATACAATTTTATATAACTCTGCCTAACTGTCTGACATAGCTACAATTCTATACATAAAATAGAAAACATAGTAAGTACTAATACAATTGGGGTAAGACAAGGTCTCAATGATGATTTATCATCATAACATAACATAACATAACACGTATAGACGATTCACACAGACCGAGCTAGTCCCAAACTAAGATATGAATCTTGTATTTTGGGTACTAACACGGCGATACACATATACAATGCATTAAACACATATACATGTAACACCCACACCCAGGACAATCTGAAAAAGGTCAATCTTCATTTTGCCCGGGCCGGGAATCGAACCCGGGACCTCGTGACTCAAAGGCAAGTGCGTTAGCCTCCGCGCCACACCGGTCGTCATCGTGAGCTCTTTGAGAAGATAGTGATATATTTTAGTTTGATTAATTTAATGCTCCTAGTCATTGATGGAATAGTACCCATAAGAATGCTTAGACAATGAATTAGGCAAATTTAATGGTCATTCATTCTACAGAATATTGTAGTATTGTATATATTTCAAAATAATCTTAAGAGGTCGACTTTTGGTGGTGGAGATTTATCATAAAAACACTTCAATGCTATTGATATTTATTTATTAAGATTAATCATTTAATTAGTGTAATGGAAAAAAGAAAATATAAACAATTTTTTTTCTACATCAAATAAAAATTAATACAGAGGTTTCACAAAATTGAATATTGCTTAAGACGATTTAAATAAACAAATATTATATTTGAAATGTTACATAGGTGCTACTTTGAACTCTCTATGCGCGCTACAATATACTACACTTGTAAGTGATTGGTGTATAGCTATTTATAAAGAATTTTGACAAGCATCTATGTTTTTGGTGCAGTTGCCTTGTTTCCTTTAAAACTGTTTTTGTTTGTAATTTATTTGTTTTAAACTTGCTCTGGAACATTAAATTAATATTAGTAAGAGTTGAAAATTGATAAAAGACCATTAGCATTTTTCTCAATTCTGATGATGTCCCACTGCCTTCCTATATTTCAGGAAGGATTTTGTCAGGGGGAGTCCTTCAGGCGAACCTTGAGCCCTTCCTTAGAAACAATTTTCTTGAAGAGTATGGATGACATAGGAACTGACATTCATGGGTGAGGGAGGGTGCAACCCTTATTGTGCTTCCTATATATGTTTAATCCTTGGGTCAAGTCACCTACATTGTAATATTCATATGACCACCTTCCTCCAAAGTAGTCATTTTGTTAAATAGATTAACACGACAAAGTGACTTGTATTTCATAAAAAATTAAAACCATAACAATTCTGTAAAATTATTGACACTATAACTCACTTTTGATTCTGAAAAGATATTATAATATAATGAAATTAGCGGTACCTCACATTAGGTAAGAAAAAATAGTAAGTCGTGTGCTATAATTAAAACTAGATTTTATTTTTGCCGGAAACGACAGGTTTTCATGAGAAACTTTTTCTCCAGATATACTGATATCGCAATTATATAGAAATATACGATTATTTGCACGTTTTATACCGGGCACACTTTCAAGTATCGCCTACGAGTTTCATTTTGTTTTGACAGTTCAACTTTGTTTTGACAGTCATAGAATAACAATCCAAATCAGTTCTACCCACGGCCGCTAGGTATCGCTGATGTCGTATAATATTTTAGATTACATCTATTCTATTTCTATGGGAACGACAGGAGAAAATAAGGAATCGTGTTCACGATATCCGGGGTGACATTCGCCACTCACTGCAACTTCATGGTCGCTAGGGTCACTCGAAGTCGAGCGATATTTATGCTATCGTGAACCCAGCCAAGGTGCCTTGGTGACAATAGTGTAAAAGAGTAGCTGGCATCATTTAATCAAATGTCATAATTTTCATTTCATCATAAGTTTTGATCACACGAGTGGGTAAGCCATAGAGTATAATAATATTATATTAAAAGGGTAAGCTGTAGAGCCAATAGCAATTACTTCCGTTAATATATAGAGTAAAAAATAATACTACTCGTACATATATTTCAATGAACGAATCAACATTTGTATTGTCTTCTTCTAGAAACAATTGGATGAGAGCATTCTGGTACTAATATAGTGGCCCGGCATCAGATCACAGGACATTATGGAGAGAACCAGTGCTGAGGAACACAACATCGCAGACTGCCGACAGAATAAGTGCGTCTTGTGTGAGATGCAAATATGTGTAACTGAGGATGATGAAATCGAAGCCTTTTTGGCGAATATCAAAGTGAAACATGAACCTGTGGAGGAAGAAAGTTGTGATATTGGATATGCAGTTCCGTATGGTGATATTGATTTAAATGAACCTGATATAAAAGTTGAATGCGAGAGAGTCAACAATGTGACAGTGGCCAGTACATCTTCTCTGCATACAGAGTGTGTTCCAGGTCCAAGTAATCAAAAACGTGTAAAGAAAACGAGGAATACAAATGTTCATAATGTAAAAAGGTTAAAAGTTAGTACAAGTACGTCCAAGAACTTCAGTTCTTTAGGCAATGTAAAGAAGTGTAAGCAAGAGAAACGGTATGAGTGTAATATTTGTATGAAAAAATTTAATCGATCTGATCAATTCAAAATTCATAAAAGGGTTCACAGTGGTGAAAAACCTTATGAGTGTAATATATGTATGAAAAAGTTTAGATATTCTTCTAATTTGCAGACACATAAAAGGATTCACAGTGGTGAAAAACCTTTTGAGTGTCATATTTGTATGAAAAAGTTTAATCGATCTGATCAATTCAAAATTCATAAAAGGGTTCACAGTGGTGAGAAACCTTTTGAGTGTGATATTTGTATGAAAAAGTTTAGCGTGTCTAGTACTTTGAAAACTCATAAAACGATTCACATTGGTGAAAAACCTTTTGAGTGTAATATTTGTTTGAAAAAATTTACTCTATCTGGAACTTTGAAAATTCATAACAGAATTCACAGTGGTGAAAAACCTTTTGAGTGTAATATTTGTTGGAAAAAGTTTATGTTATCAACTGATTTAAGCAGACACAAAACGATTCACAGTGGTGAACAACCTTTTGAGTGTGATATATGTTTGAAAAAGTTTAATAGATTTGATCATTTAAAAACTCATAAACGAATTCACAGAGGTGAAAAACCCTTTGAGTGTAATATTTGTTGGAAAAAATTCTATCGATCTTCTCATTTGCAGAGACATAAAAGGATTCACAGTGGTGAAAAACCTTTGGAGTGTAATATTTGCTTGAAAAAGTTTAGTAGGGTTGATCATTTTAAGAGTCATAAAATAATTCATACAGGTGAAAAACCTTTATAGTGTAACTTTTTCATAAAATAATTTAGTCTATCTTTTAATTTAGATTCATAGTGTTAAAAAAAATAAGGTTTGCCATTCGTAATGAAAAGTCTATGTTTATAATTTTTTTCAACTAAAAACAAATGTGTTGCCGTGTGATCACTTTGTAATAACCTCTTTAAATAAACGGCAACTGAAAATGGTGAGCTTATGTCATAGATTCCATTTAGAGAATATACAAAGTTACCATCACACCGCTTACCTTGCGGGGTAGGCAGAGAGGACCGAGCGCCGCTCCTTCCTGCCATTACAGATGCTCTTCGCTTTATCACATCCGCGCAATTCTTCATACATGCTCACCTGTTCATTGTACCTACTCAACACTACATGTTCGTCTTTTTAGATCTGGCCACGTCTCTAAGTATCCTTTCTCTGATTCATGTATATATTATGGGTCACTCTGTCCTCCTTCATATTTCCACATTGTTTACAAATATTTATGTCCGTATTATAACAAAACATTGATATGAGGTGGTTTTTGGCCGATGATAAAAAAATTATCCAAAATATTTGGTCAGTAATCATAATAATAATAAATTAAAATATCTAGATTTGTGCAAACTTGGTGACACATCGCTAGGCAGGTACCTACCTACAGGACGTGATTCTATGAATCACACGTGGTCAACACTCGTCAGTCGTCGCGGTCGTCCGTATTTCTCGCCGATCCAACTTAATTTACGTTATAATTATATCAGGGTGTGTGTTTGTTTGTATGTACATTGTAATCTAGATGTAAACGTTCCTGTAGATAGGTATAATATCGAAGGTGATATGAAATACTACCTACACGAACGTAGATACCAACAGACATACACTCTCGTAACATTGTAATTAGTATATAAGTGCTAGCTAGGTTGTTGTTAAGATAGATTGGGGTTTTTGTTTGAAAATTGGGGGGGGGGGGATATAAAATAGGATACTGCAGTGAAAATTGACAATTTTTCTTATAATTATAAAATTTGAACTAGCGTGTGATATATGTTTTGCGTGGAATACGCTGGTAGTCTGCGAGTAAAGTACCCGGAGATACTAGCTAGTAACGCCGTATGTTCGGGATAAGGATGCGGAATGATGTCAAAGGGTGCGGTGTGAAGGCAGAGAGCGTGGGGGTTGAATCCTCCAAGCGGGCCATCAGCGGAGACCGCCGACGACATTACCCGCCAGGCCTCCGTGGAGAGTATTGCTCCTGCCCTTGTGTGGCGGAGCCAACGAGATGGAACACCGCCGTTTCCCGCCCAGGACGCCTTGAAGGCCGCTGGCCTCGGACGGGTACCATTCTGAGGACCATATCCCAGAATGCCAGCGTTGGAAGGATTGCGCCTGTCTGCAGTTCAGCGGGCAGGACGAGGCATCAGGGTGGTGTGAGCCGTGCTAGAGTGCCTAGGCTCCCACCCAACGTGAGCGATTCTTGTGCGTCTGTGTTTTTGTTTTGTTTTGATAGTGACAATAAATTAATATAATATAAAGTGAACAGACTGTGAATTGATTTTTTTTTGTGGATAAAGAAAACATTTTATCGGGATGAAGGGGTAGAGTTTTTAATTTTTATTTTAGATAGTTTACATTAGTTTTAAAAAAAAAATGTATTTTGATAATCGTGTGTGTTTTTTTTATAAATAAATAGAAATGTATACCTAACGCTTGTGTTTTCATCACCGCCCCATATCATTGTAGTATGCGAGAGTCTTGTTTTTTTTTTATGCAAATATAATTATTATGAGTAGGTATATGAGATGAGTATTGTAGGTATATGTAGGTAAGTATCTCTTTTCACTCTCTGACTCCTTCCAGCTGAGTCGGGCCCTTGTCAACATTATATTGTTGTTTTATTATGTTGTCAGTTTATTGATTTTAAAATGGAAATTGAGAAACAGATTAAAACAGATGTTTTTTTTTATTTTCCTGATACATTTCTCAATCTCATATAGGTAATATCTACTACTGCTACTATACCATCACGGCATATCCCACAAGTGGGGTAGCCACTGGACTCTCAGTTCTGTCAAAAAATGAGGCATTCAGGATGAGTGACATGTCTCATTGTTGAATTGGAAACTATCGTGGAATAGGGGCGCTAAAACCATAGTCTAATTTTTCAATACAACAGTTTAAAGTTTTTAAACCTAGATAAACACGCAGTGGAACATCACTAATACTAATATTGTGGTATTTGCAATTGCAATGTCTGCCGTTGATTCTCAGAATGTAACACCTGAGGCATCTTATAACGATGATATTAATAAGTATTTTTAAAACACAAACTAGTACATATCTTCATCATCATACGGAACTGAAGGTGTAACATTCTCACTTACTTCCTCCGCGGGTTCTTGTTTCACTTTAGCATTTATTAAAAATACTTCAATATCACCTTCCTCCGTCACACAAATTTATTTTTACGATTCATAAATCTTACTTTGACAGTTTGCCCCTTATTTTGTAAACAGGCGACAAAATTTCTCAGCTCGGGCCTTTGACAGGTTTATAATATTGCTACTGTATTACCATCAAAAGATAATAATAATTTAGTCGATAATTAGAAAAATGGTGTGAGAACTAGGCTATTCATAAGATAACAGTCGACAGTACTACTTTAGTATAATTATTATTCTATGGACAGTACGATTGCCACGCCTCAACTTTTTACTAAGAACTATCGTAAAAACCTGTTGCGCGCAAATGCATCAATGTGTAAGCTTGCGATCAAAAAATACACATAAAAGTACTCAAATATTGTGAAATATAATTATTATGTGGGTCCAAATGGCGTGAGTATATAAATACATGACATTATGGATGCAACCAGTGAAGGTGTATACGATACTGTAGACGGACAACTGGATGAAGGTGTGTTGTGTGACATTCAAGTTTGTGTGACGGAGGAAGATGATATCGAAGCATTTTTAATGAAGGCTAAAGTGAAACGTGAACTTGTAGAGGAAGTAAGTGAGGATGTTGTACCTTCAGTACCGTGTGATGATATAGATATATATGAACCAGATATAAAAGTAGAATGTGAGAAAGCTAGCAGTATATCTAAAGACGCAAATGTTGCGGATGAAAAAAATGTACGTAACAAAATCGAAAATGATAAAAAGAAGAAGAAAATTAATAATAACAAAAGACGGTTTAAGTGTCATATTTGTAAGAAATATTTTGGTAGTACTTCTTATTTAATCATTCATAAAAGGATTCACAGTGGTGTAAAACCTTTTAAGTGTAATATTTGTAAGAAAGAAATCAACGACCCTAGCCAGTTAACCGTCCACAAAAGAATCCACGATGACGAAAAACCCTTCAAATGTGACATTTGTAACAAGCAATATACAGAATCATACAGTTTAACTGTTCATAAGAGAAGTCACACTGGAGAAAAGCCTTTCGTGTGTAAAATTTGCAAGAAATCATTTGTAAATAAAACCGGTTTAGGTAGACACAAATGGGTTCACACTGGCAAAAAACCTTTTGAGTGTAATATCTGTATGAAAAAATTTACCCGTCATACCTCAATGCTCAATCATCAGAAGATTATTCACACAACAAACAATAGCCAATAAATTGTATGCATATTGAAGAATTGAAACGCCCATTGGATGATGATGTTATATAAATTGTTTCTTTGACCGTCTCAAGGGCGCTGGTGGAATAGGCGGTTTTCATTGTGCTTCTAAGCCTGGTGATGTTGCATTGGTGTCGCAGATCGATAGACAGCCTTTTCACGTCACAGGACTTGCGATGCCGAAACCCCTGTAATGGATTGTTTGCTCTTGTATCTGTTGGACTGAAATAAAATAGAAATTGCGCATACTCGTATTTGTACGTGCCTTCATAGATATTTAAGTTAATATATATATGTACCTAAGTAGATTAATGGAAATGGAAAACAAAAACTGTTTCAATTTTACTATATTCAATTATAGGTACAGTGACCTGGTTTCGACTTACAAAATCATTGGCAAACACTTTAGTAAAACTCTCAGTTTTCGTTTGTTTCCATTCATTAATATGGAGTTTTACAAAAAACTTACTTAATTATATTATTTACATTGTTATATCGTTTTATTGTATTATATTCTTAACTATATTATAATATTATATGCTCTCGCCATGTCCCTAGTGGGGTAGGCAGATGAAACGACATATAGATCTATCCTTACTTACTTCTTTCGCTTCTTCTAAATTCATGCAAGTACTTCAATTTCTTTTATTCAACACACGGCTGTCCTTGATTATTTGATCCACACGATCAAACCACGTCGTACTCGGACGACCGCTCTTTCTCACACCCCCTCTTTCAAATTTGTTTTTTCCTCTTTTTCATCATCCGTTTGTCCCACATGTCCTGTACATCATAACTTACTAACACGCATTCTATCCACAACACTCCTCTTGCATCTGCTCATTCTTCCAATATCCTCACTTTGTCATACCATTGCTGACAATAGTTCTAAGTCCACCATTCACTCTACCATTGGCCACATTCTTTCTTTCAATGTCCATATCGCATCTTCCATCGCTCACAAAATATACAAACTCGCTTTCTTGCTCCAGACATTCATGAACAGCCAGTAACATTATTTCACAAAGCGTTCTTTCGTTCTCTCTTTTTCAAACATATTTCTTAAAATGTTATAAACTTTTTATCATCGAATAGATATGGAAATAAATAAGTACAATAAGTATAATTAAATTACAATGTTACATCATAATGCATTCTCCTTCCACACACAAGACTTTTGATCAATTTCCTCTTTACTGAAATGATAAATCTTATGCAAAATTACTGTTTGAATGATTTATTGTACAAATATCATATTGTATATTGTTAATAATGTGGTGTTCTCACTTTGGCGAATATCGCTAGGGCACCAAAATATCGCCAGCCATTTGAACCGTGTGAACAAAATGACAGCTAGTCTGAAACGATAAAAACCAGTAGAAACGATATCGTCTCGAGTTGACCACCTTCCAACTTTCTCGGGCGATCGAACGATTTGCACATGCGCAGATATGCGCGGCGTTTGTGTCTATGGTAAAAGCTTTATAACCTATAAATTTTATAATGTTTCCCGCTTCGTGACAGCTGTTATCTTTTTTGTTGGTTTGTGGCGTTTGTTTCCTTAATTAAAAGGCGCCTTATAACCTCTACTATAACATTTTCGACTAAAAATAAACACTTCGCGATCTCCATATCGACGCCATTTTGAAAACAGTGTCAAAATCAAAGCGCATCTGACAGATCGTTTCTATATCGGTGGACTTGTGTGAACAGGTGTGACGATCAATGGGCGTACGGCGAATTTTGTTTTTTCGCCTGGCGTTATATTTTGAAATTCGGCTGGCGATATTCGCCAAATGTGAACACCCCATAATGTAATTTTGATAATATTTTTATAACTCAGAGATTTAAGATCAGTCTCGTCTTCCAAACACAAGAGGTACTATTTTTGTAAAGAATGTTTACCCAATATATTATTTTATTTTTTATATTGATTTACTCTTTTATTTTAACACCTTAATGTGGTGTTCTCACTTTGGCGAATATCGCCAGGACCCCTAAATATCGCCAGCCATTTGAACCGTGTGAACAAAATGACAGCTAGTCTGAAACGATAAAAACCAGTAGAAACGATATCGTCTCGAGTTGACCACCTTCCAACTTTTCGGCCGATTGAACGATTCGCGCATGCGCAGATGTGCGTGGCGTCCGTAAAAACTTTCTAACCCATAAATTTTATAATGTTTCCCGCTTCGTAACAGCTATTATCTTTGTTGTTGGTTTGTGGCGTTTGTTTTCTTAATTTAAAAGCGCCTTTAACCTCTACTATAACATTTTCGACTAAAAATAAACACTTCGCGATCTCCATCTCGACGTCCGCCATTTTGAAAACAAAGTCAAAATCAAAGCGCATCTGACAGATCGTTTCTGTATCGGTGGACTGTGTGAACAGGTGTAGCGATCAATGGGCGTACGGCGAATTTTGTTTTTTCGCCTGGCGTTATATTTTGAAATTTGCCTGGCGATATTCGCCAAATGTGAACACCCCATAACAATCATGAAAAGAGAAAATAATTTTATTGGCCTATAAATAAATAAATAAAAGTCTAGAAGTTTCTGTTCATTCGATTCAGTGCTAAATAAATCTTAATTACACGTGAAATGCCAAGTCTCCCGTATGTGGTATCTTTTAACTACATTTCCTCTAGCCATGGGTTGCAAAAAACATAATGTCAAAAGAACATTAAAAACCACGTGGTCTTTTCTTAAGAGCTTTCATTTATTTGAGTTTTTTCACTGATTAAAACTGAGTGGAGCAAAGAGACGAATAGACTTAGGGCCGAAATTATAAACGAGGAACCCAATATTCGTAAGTATGTCGACACTTTACGAACGGATGGCGATTCTACTAGATACTGCATTATAAAACTATTTTGACAATTCGTTAAAAAGAAATATTTTTGCCTACTGTACCCATTGTTTTCAACCGGTGGTCACATAAGATCTTGCCTGTCCCTTTTATCTACCTGCTCCCCATTCTTAAAAACTTCACCCAACAATCTCATAATTTACACAAAACAATAATGAGTATAGTAGTCTATTGTTATTTCTTTCTCTCTTCAGTCAAGTAGTGAGACAGCAATGCTAGTCGTCAAAATTAATCCCTGGTCGGTCGGCCAGTTAAAGCCGATGGTAACATTTTACTGAAATAATATCAACGGATGTTTATAATACTGAAAAACGAGTAGTTATATAAAATTTTGGACCATTTTAAAATAACTTGAGCTAACGGACTTTTATAATATTGGCTCTTAGTGTGCAGTCAGTTAAATCTTTAATTCTTACTCAATACAACTTCAAAAACGTGACATGTGAAGATTTTAATAATTATTTGTTAAAAAACCAAGACATTCTTTCCAAAATTGGCAGCACAACTAAATATGATTAATATAAAGGTAGAATATAAAAAATCGTTTAATTTCTAAATGTCTTCCTTTTTTACAATAAAATCCTCCTTTTTAGATCCATAGGTATGTCGATCCTCCTGTATCGACGAATTATCATCTGGCAACCCTAATTGTGCGACAATAGTGTGATAGAGTAGCTGGCAGCATTTAATCAAATGTCATTTCATTTCACATTTCATCCTAATTTGGTTACGCGAGTGGGTAAGCTGTGGAGACGACAGGAATTACTTCCCTTAAGATGTAGAATAAAATAAAAATTATTTTCATGAACGAGGTGAAATTTGTATTGGGTTCTTGTCGGATTTACAAATATTCTTGCCTTCTTCTAGAAACACTTGGATGAGTGCATTCTAGTACTGATATTGTGGTCCGGCGTCAGATCACAGGACATTATGGAGAGAACCAGTGTGATGTGTGACATGCAAATATGTGTAACTGAGGATGATGATATAGAAGCCTTTTTGGCGAATATTAAAGTGAAACGAGAACCTGTGGAGGAAGAAAGATGTGGCATTGAATATTCAGTTTCGTATAGTGATATTGATATACATGAACCTGATATAAAAGTTGAATGCGAGAGAGTCAACAGTGTGACAGTGGCCAGTACATCTTCTCTGCATACAGAGTATGTTCCAGGTCCAAGTAATCAAACTCGTGTAAAGAAAACGGGGAGTACAAATGTTCATAATGTAAAAAAGTTAAAAGTTAGTACAAGTACGTTGGAAAACTTCAGTTCTTCAGGCAATGGGAAGAAGTGTAGGGGTGAGAAACGCTATGAGTGCAATATTTGTATGAAAAAATTCAGACAAACTTCTCATTTGCAAAGACATACAAAGATTCACAGTGGTGAAAAACCTTTTGAGTGTAATATTTGTTTGAAAAAGTTTAGAGAGTCTGGTGCTTTAAACATTCATAAAAGAATTCACAGTGGTGAAAAACCTTTCGAGTGTAATATTTGTTTGAAAAAATTTACTCTATCTGGAATTTTTAAAAATCATAAAAGAATTCACAGTGGTGAAAAACCTTTTGAGTGTACTATTTGTTGGAAAAAGTTTACGTTACCTACTGATTTAAATAGGCATAAAACGATTCACAGTGGTGAACAACCTTTTGAATGTGATATTTGTTTGAAAAAGTTTAATAGATCTGATCATTTAAAAACTCATAAACGAATTCACAGAGGTGAAAAGCCTTTTGAGTGTAATATTTGTTTGAAAAAATTCTATCGATCTTCTCATTTGCAGAGACATAAAATGATTCACAGTGGTGAAAAACCTTTTGAGGGTAATATTTGTATGAAAATTTTTATTTGTTCTAGTCATTTGACGGCACATAAAAGGATTCACAGTGGTGAAAAACCTTTTGAGTGTAATATTTGTATGGAAAAATTTATTTGTTCTAGTTATTTGACGGCACATAAAAGGATTCACAGTGGTAAAAAACCTTTTGAGTGTCATATTTGTTTAAAAAAGTTTGGAACTCATTGAGTTGGTAGGCCCCATGTCAGATATTTGTCAAATATAGTTTTCTATGGAGGAAAATTGTTGCTACAATAATATTATTTGGATTTTTTGGCGAAATATTTCTTTTTTTTTATTTGCAAAAATAAAATCTAATTCGAATATAAACTTAAGGAAATTTGTATTCGAAGTAGATTTTAGGCAAAAATAAAATCTACCTCGAATATAAACTTTAGGAAATTTGTATTCGAATTAGATTTTAATTTTGCCGGTTTTATTTTATTTTTGCTTATTTTATTTTTGCCGGCAATAATAAAATGAAACCGGCAAAAATAAAATTTAACTCGAATACAAATTTCTTAAACTTTGTATTCGAGATAGATTTTATTTTTGCTGGTTTTATTTTATTTTTGCCGGCAAAAATAAAATAAAACCAGCAAAAATAAAATCTAACTCGAATGTTAACTTTGCTGGTGTCGAAAAACTTGGTGCTCAAAAATAATTAAACGTGGTGACCAAAAAATAATTCTACATATGGCAACAATTTTGTGAATATTACTTTTCCTATGAAATCTCACATTTGACAACAGTGGGGCCTACCATGTCATATAGTGCCAAAAGTTTAAGGGATCAAGCTATTTAAAAATTCATAAAATAATTCATAGTGGTGAAAAACCTTTTGAGTGTAATATTTGTTTGAAAAAGTTTAATAGATCCAGTGATTTAAGCAAACATAAAAAGATCCACAGTGGTGTAAAACCTTTAGTGTAATGTCTGTAGGTATAAAAACATTTAATTAGTTATTCTCGTGTAGTGAAGAATCAATCATAAGAAGATTTACATCGGTGGTAAAATAATAAAATTAATAAATAGAAACGATTAGGTTAACAAGTAGGTTATTTATTTATTTATTTATTCATTCTACGGCAAAAGCCCTTATTACATGATACATATATATATATATAAACAATTTCCACAACAATAAAATTGAAAACACAACACAAACACATTCAAATCTCAATGATATAAAAACATATAAAAGACAATGTAATAGAAATTATATAAAAGATATTAAAATTTAAAAATAAAATAAAATTACAGAATATAATTTTTTGAATTTAAAACCACAACACAAACAAATCTAATGTCAGACATGAAATTTAAAATTTAAAACACGTGTAAACTATCATCAATTATAGTTACCAATAAAAATAACAAGACAGACTGGATACAAGAAGATGGATTAATCATAGCTAACAATAAAAACGACATCACAGAACATTACAGCAATTCACACTTTCAAATTCACATCCTCTGGATTCTCAACACGGCTTCTGTCACATGTGACTTATATTGGACTAATGATGAGTGAAATATGTCAACCCCTTCAGCAAATTCATTTCCCAAGTGGTCGAGTCATCAACATAAAATGGTAAGGATTGTCGAGTAACTCTCAATGGTGCATGAAAATTTATCTTATGCAATAGATCTGGGCAGTAAATAAAACCATGTATTAACTTGAACAGAGTCATTAAATCGGTTAATTTTCTTCTCTCTGATATTTGCAATAAATTCAAAGAATTTAAAAGAAAATTGTAGTTCAAATGTTCTCTGGGTATTCCCAGTCTAAAATTTATATGTTGCAGAAATTTTCGTTCAACCCTGTTCAGGCTATTAATGTGAACCTGGAAACACGGAGACCAGACTGATGAACAGTACTCCAAGACACTACGTACCAGAGAAACATACAACAATTTCAAAGTGTGTATGTGGGAGAATTGCTGACACACTCTTAATAAAAATCCCAAAAGCCTCATAGCTTTATTACAAGTGATGTTAATGTGGCTGATGAAACTAAGACGACGATCAAAAACGACACCCAAATCGCGAATTTCATCCACGGACTCCAGCAAGGCACCATCAAGTTTATACTCGTACACTATTGGACTCTTTATTCGATAAAAACGCATTACGTGACATTTTTTTGCATTGAGTGTTAATCTGTTATTCGTACACCAATCATAAAATCTATTCAGATTTTCCTGAAGAATACGGCTGTCACTTTCATCAATAATTGCTTTAAATATCTTGAGGTCATCGGCATACAAAAGAACCTCCACATCAGTGAACACGTTCATTACATCGTTTATGAATAAATTAAATAGGATGGGACCGAGGTGGGAACCCTGAGGCACCCCACTCAGGGCTAGAAACTCGTACGAATATGTGTCACCGATTCTGACAGATAATCTCCGATCCTTTAGATAATTTACAAACCAAGTAAACAGCGAACCAGTGACTCCAATCGCCATTAATTTCTCTAGAAGAATCCCATGTTCCACCCTATCAAAAGCCTTGCTGAAGTCCGTATAGATCGCATCAACCTGGGCTTTATGGGCCAACGAATCAGATATGAAGTTCTCATAAACCATTAAATTTGATTGAGTAGACTTTAAGGGCATGAAACCATGTTGAGACTCAGCTATTATGTTAGTGATACAGGGAGATATCTTACTTAAGACAATCTTCTCAAGTAACTTTGGTATACACGATTGAATGCAAATAGGTCTGTAATTAGAGACGCTCTGCTTGTTACCAGTCTTAAAAATTGGTACGAGATAACTGTGTTTCCAGCACTCTGGATAAGAACCTAATGTCAATGATTTATTAAAAATAACAAACAATGGGTAGGACAGACTATGCATACATTTTTTCATAAATAAAGGAGTTATGTAAGTATATAGTTTAGTTACAAATATGATGTAATAAATGCTATGTATCTATTTCATATTTTATGCTATAATATAATTATGTTGACAAGCCGTGAAATGACTTAACAGAAGTTTTAGATAATCGTTTGATAATGGTGGATGCATGGACCTAAATAGAGTAATGGACAGACACTTTGGCAAACATTTTGTAGCTGCGCGGGGAGGGGAATGACGACCATTTTATATGAAAGAAATTTGTTCGGTGCGTCGCATTTGGGCTGCGTTCAGACAGTCACCGAGTGATCACTCGACGACGCGTATTTTGAAAGTACCTATACAATGCCAGTACGTATTCATAGTGTTCTTGTACTGTATGTTACTATGTTTTCAAAATGTGTAACAAAATAATTATAGTCTCAGAAAATATACTCGATTCCTGCGTAATTGTCATTTATACTTTCTGACGCTGATTCAGTGAATTCGTTTGGATAAATTTAGGATATAAACTTGTAACAAGTATTTGGGAAGTATACAAGCTCAGAAATTTAGATAATGGCATAATTTTTAAAAAAAGTATAAAGCAATTAGTTATAAACTAATCAAGTAGTTATTACTTTAACTGTTAATTTTAAAGATACCTATTAAAATAATTTATTCCTTCGTTAGAGACAAAAATATTTTTATCATTTAAAAGAAACACAACAGTACTAGAATGCTACTACATATAAAAAGGCGCCAGTCAAATAAAAATATTTATTTATTTAAATATATTTTTAACTTACGTCTTTTACACGTTGGCAAATTTAAGAAATTACTACAAAAAGTAAATCCAAAAAAAATAATTTAAAAGTTTTAAAAGCAATAAAAAATAATAATAAAGTCAAGACGTAAAAAATAATGGCACCATTACGATGACATTGGGTATTAAAACGCTCTAAGTTATTCACGATTATCCGGGGCTACATTCACCACTCACTGCAACTTCATGGTCGTTCATGCCGAGTGACATTTATGCTCCCGTGAACCAACCCTTATGTTGAGTATGTTGAGTTGATTTGTCATATTTTCGGTAAGTTGTTTTGTATTGTAGTTTTTATCTTTATATATAGCGATTTTAAAGTCGTTTATATTATAATTCGTATACTTATAAATGATCATAATAATGTTATAAACGTTCTATATAATTATTTGTCCTTATTCTCCTATATCTACACATGTAACTTGTTTTCCATTCTGTCATCTGACAATACAAAGAACCTACAATCTGATGTTTGGTTTGTTTACCCGTTAGAATGAAATGTTTCATGCATACAAATCTGATCAGGTTAATGATATTATAGCATGTTTATTAACAAAATCATTTGTTGTAGTTTTCCAAAGGATCCAGAAAGGAGAAACTGGACATTATCCAATATTTGACACCAAGTAAACGTAGTGTTTTGTGTTCAAAAACATCTCGTTTTTCTGCGAGGTTGGAGAAAAACGTCATTCTTACAAAATATCCTGGGTTTCCCGCTCATTTGCAAGTTAGTATGTTTTATACTATTCATTTACATATTATTCATCTAATCTTTACTCCGTAACACAGCTTCTCTTGTGGTTGGAGATAGAGAATGTGTGTAGAGATGACATAAAGCCACACTTTGATCATCATAGATACGCTGTGAAATAACATGCATCTGTCCTTGCAAACCTGGACCATGTCATCTTGGAGTTATTTATCTCTAATTACATAATACTCATGTGTAAAATAATAACTCTTGCCACACTCACAATAACACCTGCATAGCACAACATTTTCAAGAGTTTTGTGAAGCTATTCCAAATAATATTATGTACATTATCATAAAATTGTGTAGAATTAATTCAAAATGTTAGTTGGTTAATGTCGCTCAGTGTGGATCAGCGTATACAAGTACTTATATGGTATTTTTTTATGTTTCAGAAAGAGATCCCATTAAGGGAGCCCCCAAAGCGCAGAATATTGCTAAAAAAATGCTATTCTTAAGGATGTTATAGCGTCACTGTGTAAGTTTTTATCTGAGGAGAATATTGACAATTTAAAAATATATTGATATAAGGCTGCATTATATTGCCAAGAGGTATGTCGATAGTTCTCTTTCAGTTCGAAAGTCACTCAACAAGTTAGTGCTCTTCAAAGGGTTTAGAGTTTGTTGTATGTTAATTATAATGCATTTTGTTACTTTTTGTTATTACATATTATAAATCACTCAGTTTCTCCTGTTTATATTTATATATTCAATAGAACTATCAAAATTTGTTTTTATTTCTAGCTATAATTTCTGTACATTTTTATATATTTTCCTTCAATTGTCATTCATTCTCTCCATATTGTGTGTATATGAAAACAATGTTTAAAAATAAATACTGAATGATTTTGAAATGAATTACTCAATTTTATTTACTCATCCTATTCCCTATTTCATCAAATATATGAAAACATTAAGTTATGTGGCATTGTAATTATTTTAAGAAGTAAATATAATGTTTTCTGATACTGTGTGAATAATTTCCATACATTGCCCATACAAATGTTAAATAAAGTATTTCATACAAAATGGCCACCGTCGATTTCCCTTCCTCACTTTTTGGCTTCGCTGTCATTCATACAAATTATTATAAACGTTCCATCCCCTACCTACATACATCCATGGGTGGATGTCTCCATCATAACATTACCGTGGTTACGATAGTTTTCTCGGTATATTTTTAATGGCTATCATTTAAACGATCAGCATAATATTGATGTTATGTTCATCAGAAAAATGTATTCTGCCGACAAATATATCACGTTGATATGCTTCTTATACCCAGCGAGAATATTATATTTCTATTGTAAATAATAATTATGATATTGTAAAACTCGAAATTTAATCGACCAGCAAAATTATTATTTGACCGGCATAATGATTATTTGTCCAGCAAAATAAATAAATGAGCAGCAAACCGTGAGCTAATTTTAATTAAACTTGTGAAAGCTAAATTTTTAATCTTGTTCAAATAATAAATCTTTGTATGTAGCATCTTTTTATGTGATTTTATATGTAGCATCTGAATGAATGACACTAGCGTTTTTCGACATTTCAGTTAGATATTTCGTTGATATAGCAAAGCGGAAACTGGCATTATTTTCGTAGCCATCATTAATTTGGTAAGAAATCACAAAAACTTCATGTGGATCCGAAGGTAAATCGGTGTGTGAAAAAAATTGTATTTCTTATATTTTCTGCCGGTCAAACAATAATTCTGCTGCTGAAATAACAATTTTGCTGGTCAATTAATTATTTTGTTGTGCGAGTATTTATTAAGCTGTTAAAATTTGTTAATTTGCCGATATAACCAAGTTTGTTTGTAAAACAAGTGTTGCGCTTATTTTTTATTTATTGCCGATGAAAACATTGTTTGCAGTGCAAATGACTTAAATGATTTTTTCTTGTCGAACGAATGGATTAATAGCCGTACGAATAATTAGTTCCCATTTTGAATTACATTTTCAATACCTGAATCCTGGGATGTTTTTGATTTTCATTTAGTTTATTGTTTTTACCCTTGTGAATTAATACTATATTGGTAATTCAATATTGTTACCTTTTTTATTTCAACACATTGACCACTTTAAATTCTTTACGTATTAAACGTAATTGATATAATATACTCTGCTCCCCTCCTTTGCACAAGTTTACTTTTTAAGGAGGGTAAACAGTATAGAATACAGGATTACTTAACATAATATTGTAATAGGGTGATATGGAGGGATTATATTCATTGTGATGAAAAAATTATCCAGAATATTTTTAAAATAATTTCGTGAAGATAATAATAATAATTAAAAATCCTTAAATTGCGTAGTTTTGCGCTGTGTTCGGTGACCAGCTACAGCATTTTTTAAAAACGTGTTCACCAGCCTTCAGGAATGTCACGTACGCGTTTACGATCTGCTCGCTATTCACACATAATAATACATCGTATTTAGGGGTGTGTGTCTGTTTGTATGTTCATTATAATTTCGATGTAAACGCTCTTGTAGGTAGGTATAATATCGAGTGGGATATGGAATACCGCCTACACGAGTGTATATACCTACAGACATACACCCTCATTATTATTGTAACTAGTATGTAAGTATCTTTAGGTATTTTTAGCTAGTATGTTTTTTTTTAATTCTTTGGGGGTTTTATGAATCAATGGGGGGAATAATTAAATAAATACGGTAGTGAAAATGGACACTTTTTTATTTTAAATATAAACTATGAATATGTGCGCGGAATATATGTATAACCATTGGTAGGCACCGAGCAAAATACCCGGGCATACGAGCTGGTACGCCGTATGCTGGCCGCGGTTATTGTTTTGAAAAACAATAGCGGCCTAACGGGACAATTTTGCCAAGCCGACACTAAGACGCGGGGGTGCAGTATGGTAGTGAGGGGTGAGGTACTACCCCTCCTGGTCGAGTAGCCAGCGACAGGCTACGGAACACTATCCACCAGACTGTCGTGAAGGCCGGTTCTGTTCCCGCCAGGCACTAGTAGAGGCAAGACGACCCCGCCGGGCCGTCCACGGACTTCCACGTGGGCAGTTTTCCCGCCACGGTCTCTGGATGGTGCAGACCTCCTTTGGGGCGGCAGCCGCCGGCCTCGGGGCAACTCCACCCTGAAGGCTATATGCCAGGGTGCCATCGATGGAGGGATAGCGTCTGCCTGAGTGCCCCAGGCAGAACGATCTTCTTGGACCCCGTAATAACGTAACGTTGAATTTTTGTGTTTATTTATATGTGTTAAAGATAACGTTTAAATTGATTGGACTATAGATACCTACGTGTATGGACTATTTTGGTGTTCTAGATATATTTTTTTTTTTGGAAAGACAATTAATTGAAAAATGGTGTTTAGCAAATAGGAATAATTAGTTAGGTTAAAGATTTATTTTAATTGGGTTTTTTTATAATATTTTTTTACATGTTTGTTTGTTTTCTTAAATAAATAATTATGTATAATTAAACAATTGTGTTTTACATCATCCGCCTTCACTTCATAGTAATATGCCATAGCTTTTCAACCTCTCTTCATTTAGCTTGTAATTATTATGTACCAACTTTCACTTTGAAGACAATCATATGATATGAGTGAGGATATGGTAAGTATCTAACAGGATTGAGTAACTATTATTTTATTTATTGCTGTCAGCTCTCTTGTTTCCCTCTTCGCCTCCGTTCCAGCTGAGGAAGGCCTTGTCAAGGGTTATGTTTAATGTTCTCATTGTGCGTTTCTGGACACCTCACCTCGGCCTTCTGTTACTAACCAATTTGTATAGTGTATTTACTTATTCGATATTATTTCCATTTTTTTACTTGTGTTTATTCTTGTCCTGTTTGTATCTTCTTACTAAATTGTTATTATGTCATGTTTCACTAAATAAATGTTTAAACTTTTAAAAGGAACATTGAAGAGAGAGTGTTGTTTAAAAGATGGCGGTTTTAGTCGGCTGGCCCTTCAGGCCTGCCCAATGGCCCGCCCGTGATGACAAATTTAGTTTAATTATGCTGATAAATAGGAGTTCACAACTCCTGAGATATCCGGGTGGAGGTGGGTCTCTCACTCTCTTCAATTTCAACATATTGACCACTTTAAATTCTTTACATATTAATTGTTTACTCTCTTCGCTACCCTGCAAGTGATGCATATATTGCGATTAAAATCATACCTATCGTATATACTGAGCGACATTAACCAACTAATATTCTGCAAATCCAATCTGCATATTCCGGTGACGGGCCGTGTCTCGTCCCATATGCAAAGGCAAGAGCCAAGTCTCTGCCCGACTGTACGCAGTGAAATGGAGTAAAACCTTCACCTCATACTATCTCCTGCGTAAAATCAAGTGATCTTTCATTAATGGAATGCATGTTGCACATGCATTTCCGATGAAAATTTGATCACACAGTCATTCATATATATATATATAAGGGAACACAAGATAAACATGATAAAATGCTGTTTAGGGATTTCAAAATTTTTATTGCTGAAAATAATATTATGTGTTCTTCAATCACTAACAATGTAGGTATATATTATTGACTTGTAATAAATTCTTTAATCTTTACATCTCGTTTTTGACTGTTTATATAAATACCTACTAGCTGACCCAGCGAACTTCGTACCGCCAAAGAAAATGTATTTTATTATTTTGTGTTGAAATGTTTTAGATTCGTTAGCCATACAATTTAATATCTGTGGATAAGATTTTTTTATAAATTTAAAATGGATAGGTATCTAACTAAAAAATGAAATAGTTCCTACATATATTACGTACAGCAGACAATAAATAAATCTGAGTTAAGTGTAATTGTTTAACATAAATTAATTTTATTTTTTTACACTATACCAGTGGTCCCCAAAGTGGTCCAGGTGGACCCCCAGGGGTTCACGGAGACTCGACGTGGGTCTACGTTGGCGTGACTAAAAAATGGGGATGGTTCACGAGTCGTTAGCGGAGGTCCACGAAGTATCGGATATTTGGTAAAAGTACCAGATACTTAATGATTCGAGTAAATATTCTTATTTAATCTTTGAAAATCGACGAGTTTTTGAAATATTTCAAATTCCTATGCCATTTTGAAAATTCGACGACGACGGGGGGGATAGAAATTTAAACACGTTATATTTTTTAAAGTATCCGGTATTGACATAAACAATAGTCGGTACAAATACCCGGTAAGTACATCGTAGAAAATGGTACCGGAAGAAAACCGAGGAGTTTTTGAAATAATTCAAATTCCTATACCATCTCGAAAATTTAGCGACGGGGGTTGAAAAATAATATTCTTTGCAAAAAATCAAATATATTCACTAACCCTTCAGGGATTTATAATTCTTATAGTACAAAAGTAAAGAATAAACTTGTATTTATACTTCTAACTTGAAAAGATAATTCTTTTATTCATTTCCATTTTTGTATTATTCACTTCACAAATTTGAACATAGAACATAGCAGTATTACTTATTAAATATAAGTGATATTTGTATCGCCTGGTTAGATATCTGATATTCCTTGATAGGAATTAGATAACTATATATATTATCCAGTAATTAGAATCTTAATAATAATAAACCACACACCTTTTAGGCGATAAATGGTGACCCCGACGTGATCAGGGCTGTTTTTTCGATATCTTTTTCCTCTATTAGAATTTGATTATATGCTCGCACCAAATCTATATTAGAGAATATATGAGACTGCGAGTTTATGACTATAATCTATTAATTAGGGTTTAAGGAGGAACTTTACGTGGAATTTTATTATTGCCCATAATAGGCGTGGATTTTGCTGTATTATTATCTAAAGGCCGATGCACACCTAGGACCATAGAGATCTAAAATTCAGATATCTCAGTTGAGAATCCATGTTTACACAATGTATTTAACATTGTGCAAAATGTAATCGGAAGAAGTGAGAAAGATATCTTACTGGTTATGTCATCTTTATCCAAATACGATTAATCAAGAAATAAAAGAAGTAAATATTCTATATCTAAAATTGGCCCGCTAGATTCCAACGGAGTTAGAAAATCGATTGCAACAATTGTGATTCATCTTGTATCGGCTAAACCGGTAGGAAGATTCACACAAGAGTGAATGATTCCCTTAAGGCTAAAAAGAATTTCTCAATGAATTCTGAAATTGCTGATCAGTGATCATTCCAGACCTTTGGGGCATACATTCTATAACAGTGAAAAATCACTACATAAATACCCTAAACGCAAAAACTCGAATTCATGGAAGCATTGGAGATTAATGCCTGACGATTCCAATTGCCAAATCAATGGCCTACGGATGATAAGAAAGAATAAAGAATGAGTGAGGCGTATAGTTCCAATCGACGTTAAGTCCATTTTACTTGATTTTCCGGTAGGCCCATATATTTGATATCTACTGATATTATGTTAAAGTTTAATTTATCGACCGACGGTTCTTGGTGGAAGTTCATATAAATAATTTTTAAAATGAAAAACGATATTGAGTTATTCCACTATTGGCTTTATTTATTTTTGCGAGCCGGCTTTCAAGAGCTTCCGCTCTCATCGTCAGGCAAAAGTAAAGTTTTTTTAAAAATTATTGATATTATGTTGTTGCAAGTATGCTCAGTTCTAAAGATGTTTATCCAGAGAATGTAGATGAAAAAAAATAATTATAATATTCACCTCATAAAATAATATCAAATCATTTTTGTAGTTAACGGAGTTTGAAACTTTCATGAGTATTTAACGGTTTTTGGATTACAAATATGTTTACAGATTCTAGTTTTTAGGTACAAAAGTCTAGGGCCAAAATTATCAATTTTCGCTCTTGTTCCTTTTTCCACAATTATTTATTACTTTTTCGTTTCCTAGATGTATTATCTGCTAACATTTTACAGCTTTTAGATAAAAGATTCATTTCAATTGATCTGTTTTTAAAATAAATCACGCACAGATTACACCAAGGTCGCCATATTGAATTTGGATAAATCTAGAGCTGTGATTGGCTGTCTGCGGACTTATGGTTGTTTGAAACCAAATTTAAGACGGACTTAACGTTGTTGGGAATAAAACTATTTTTTGACAGCGGTTTTCTTGTATATTTAGCGTAGAATGGATCATAAATATTGGGTCAAGTAGTCGGAAAACAGATCATCTATACGAATCAATGATTAGTTGAAATTTGATATAAATTGGACTTAACGTCGATTGGAACTACCTATACGCCACGAGTATGATAATTTAGTAAAATACTATTCAACAACAAGCCTGCACTATTGCGTTCTCTACTGAACACACCCCTTACCTCACCTACACCCTTCTACCAACCATAACCACAACTTTTTTTATTTTAAATATCTAGATATTGCCTTTGCTTCTAAAGTTGATATTTTTCAATTGACGGTTCTTGGTGGAAATTCACGTTGAATTAATTATGTATAAATAAGAAACTTTTCTATTTTTGAAGAGGTAATAAAAATAAAATGAAACACTGTATAACTTTCACTAATTAATAGGTATATTGCTTAGAAGCTTTTTGGACATACGCCCATCCTCAGTAATAAATATCTTATAACTAGCAATTTATTAATTAGTGAAAGTTATACAGTGTTTTCATTTTATTTTTATTACCTAAATTTATAAATAAGTGTTTTATTTATAATTAATGTCTTTGTTTCTGTTTAATTTTTGTATTTATTTAAGACTGAAGATGTCTACATTGTTGTCGAAAATGAAATATACAAAAACAATTTTTTAATGGAAGTGTTTTTAATTATACTAAACTTTATTAATGAATTTTCACAAAGTTACACTTAAAAATATAGATTTTTTACGTTTTAGAACTTAATTAGGAACATTATAATCTGCATAATTACAAGATATGTTTTATTTGTATCTTATTCTTGAGTGTCATGTTAGATCTAACCCAACATGGGCTGTCCACTCTGGTCTAGGCTTCTCAGTTCTGTACCACTGAAGGACCCACCGTCCATCCGTATGGTGCTAAGTCTGGGGACTTTCATTTATCCTGTGGCAGATGGAACAGCTCCTCCACTTTCGAGATCCCTGTTCATTCTCTAACATTTCTCATCTAGGACATTCATCTTCCTACAACACGCTTCTTTTCTATCCTCCCTTGATTTACTAATCCTGTGGTCCGGTATAATATATGTATTTTTTCACCCCCATGGGCTGCGTTTTATTCTCTAGGTATAGTGCTGACAGGCGATCCATCGCATTTTTCAATCCGATGCAGCTGATTCTATTAATTGTTTCCCCGCAGGACGTGTCCCGAACAAACTTAGTAAGTGTTTAAGTAATTGATTTGTATATTATAAAATAGATGTAAAGTTATAGGGACCAGGCTTCTCAGCAGTGAGGAATAGATATTTATACATATTATACAAAAGAATATAATGTCAACTTTTCAATACATTAAACCTATTGAGGTTTCTATGTTGTGAGGATCTCTTGATGATTGAGCATTGTGGTATGATGAGTATTTTTTTTCATACAGATATTCCACTCAAATGGTTTTTCGCCATTTTATGTCTCTTTAATCCACGACAATCAACATACATTTTTTTACAAACATTGCATTTGAAAGGTTTTTTACTCAGGTGGGATATTTTATATTTTTCCATATATTTACGAGACGTAAATTTTTTTGAACAAATATTACACTCGAAAGGTTTGTCACCTGAGTGAATCCTCTCATGAATATTTAACGAGAAAAAATCCTTAAATTGCTTATTGCAAATATGACACTCAAACGGTTTTTCGTCGGTGTGGGTCCTCTGTCCTCTTATGAACGCTTAAATTGCTAGAATCATTAAATTTTTTCAAGCAAATATCACACTCGAAAGGTCTCTCTCCAGTGTGAATTCTATTATGACGAATTAAGTTACATGACCTAGCGAATTTTTTACGACAAGTTATACATTCAAAATGTTTTTCTCAATTGTGAATTGTTTTATGGGCTTTTAAATGATGAGAGCGTGTAAATTTTTTCATACAAACACTGCACTCAAATCGTTTTTCACCTTTATGTAACTTTAAATGAGGATTCAAATTACTTCTTTTAAATTTTTTACTTGAAATATTACATTCTATTAACTCCGTGCTAGTGTACTTCTTATTTTTCGTCTCGTTGTTTCTGTTATTATGAGTTACTTTACATTCAGTGTGTTTCTTAGTGAGGTGTATTTCTTCTATCCTCTGGTAAGATGTACTGGCAGCTGTCTCACTGCTGGCTCTCTCACATTCTACTTTTATATCTGGGTTCATATAATTATATCAATATCATCATACGGAACTGAAGGTGTAACATTCTTACTTATTTGCTCCGCGTGTTCTTGTTTCACTTTGGCATTCATTAAAAATGCTTCAATATCATCTTCCTCCGTCACACCAAGTCACACAAACTTGAATATCACATATGTTTGTTATAAGTTATTTTTAAGATATAATTATAACTTTATAAAATTAAATAAATAAATAAATAATAAATAAATATGATGCATTCATCTTTTTGTCCGTCTACAGTATTGTATTCACCAGCACCGGTACCGTACATCATGTCATGTATTTAGTAGTCATCGCACTGTGATATCAAAAGAAATAATAATATTATTTTATCATAAATTATTATGCATATTTTAGAGTTATCATTAAAATAATCTAATTTTTCTGTGGTTTTGATAAAGACCATAGATTTTATTTCTAACTCATAGATTTTTAGGGTTTCTGTGTTCTAACTACCGTTTTCTTTCTAAATAAAAAAAACGCCTGTTCACACCTATTCATCTTGGAGGATCATCCGGAGTGATCACTGAAAGTGAACAAATGTGAACGACCCTATAGTAATAATTTATTTTTTAATATTATTATACTCCAAATTATAATATAAGTCAAGTAATATCAAAACTAACTGATTATTACAGAACACTCCAAAAATTACAGAGAAGAGTGTAGGTACAAAGATATAGACCATTAAAGGTCACGTGGTCTTGTCTATGGATTTGCTTTTGCTTGGGGGGCAAGCAATCAGATTGCGCAAATCATCCTTGTAGGATGTTATGCCATAAGAGAAAAAAAAGAAAGTCAGACGACAAAATAATAACAAAATCGACACTGACAGTTTTTTTTATTATTAGGTATCTATTCTTTAGGCGTCCCACCTAATATTACACCGTAAACACTGTGAATGTGTTGTGTTGGGATGCCTGATGCCCCTCAATGATTTTTCTGTGACGTCATCCTTTAATGGTCTATACACATGTGTAGGTATCTATTTTATGTAGCTGCTTATTCTAAAAATACATAATATTAGATAAATAATATACAAATTTACGTATTGGATAATTATTATCTATGTACGTAAATTAAATTTAACAAATTTTGTCGCCTTATTCAAGTCGATAGCCATATTATTTTTTTCGATTTTGTTTTATGGTAAGAATGGATCATACTTTTATTATTATCTATGTGTTCTTTGGAACGGACAGATCTTAAAGAAAAGCCAAAATCACAACTCTGTTGAACAAGTGTGAAATCAAATATATTTATATGATTTAATTTTCATAACATATCACGTTCCTAGATGGCGCTTTCTTTAATCTTTGATTTGGCTGTTTTCACATTATGGATTTACAGAATACTACTGAATACCGATTGGATATTATGGGGAAACAGTGGTATCGTGTTGCTCGAGATAGGAAAATGTGGAAAAGTTTTGAAGAGGCCTATATCCAGCAGTGAAGAGAAGAAGGCTAGCAAGAAGAGAAGAAGAAGACCGATTAGATTCTCAAACCACTGTTAAATAACTTTTATTTAAACAAAGGTCTACTAGATCGGTAATTCAAAGAAAAAAATCGGTCATGCAGCCGATCAAATTTTGCATCCAGTTTTATACTGACGTTGGTTGTAAGACAATATATTGCTAATGCTTGAAGGCCATCGATGTTGGAACACACAAATTCTGTTAAAATGTACCGCGTTGTAAGCTAAGTATGTCTATGTAATTGAATGAATTTTCTGTTAATTTTTTAATGGTCAGGGTGATTTTTAAAATGATGAATAATTATGTAGAACATTAAAGGTTTATAACTTTGAAAGTTCAAGTTAAAGACTGAATTTTCGAGAAGAGAAAATTCTTTATTTTTTTAACATTTGATGACCAAATTTAAGCTGCTTAACCAGTAGCACGATGACAGAGTAATAAGAGTTTCGAGCTTTCAATCGAGAGATTCCGGGTTCTATTCCTCCTGCTGTTGACCTACTTCACCCTCACGATATAAGCAGATTACTACTTGGAAGGGGGGGAGGGAGGATATCAATAGACTGATTTCAGACTTGAAATCATTTCGAAACTAAAGTTACTATTCCAAATCCGTAGGTGGTAATTTAGGTCGTCTACCGAGAAGGAAAAATTGTACCTGCAGACTGGTCGCCGATACAAATATCACGAAATAAAAATCGACAATGTGGAAAATCGTGTCGACTTGATTTTGTATGAAGTTTGTATTTAGTGGGTCGTGTGATAATATTATGTTTATTGAATATGACAATATTTAATGCGGAGTGGCGCGTGGTTTTTCGTAGATTTTCATTTTGTAAGAAAGGTAATTATTTCGTGAAAATGTTCGAGCCGTCTGCAGCCGGAGATACGATTATAAATGGTAGTAGGAAATACAGTGTTAATAATTGTAACAAAATGAACGGAATGGAAGGAAAAACACCGTTCTTGATCGGCGTGGCTGGCGGGACAGCTTCGGGAAAGGTAAAATAAAAACAATAATATATAACATTGTGTACAGATTATCTTAATATTTGGTCGCGCAATAATGTTTACCGTGATATTTATGCATACGTATTAAAAAATATTTAACGAATATCAAAATGTCATCCACACAACATTACATATTTACGTAGTTCGTCGATTTGAGCGTTTTTCAGGTTCGTGTTGTCAACCGGATTTTGAGAAAGACGCAGCTAAACTTAAGAAGTGCGTAGATTTCAGAAAAAAAGTTTTAAGATTCCCAAATTTGGTAGATATTTCGAATGTGAGGTCTCAATTTCCAAAATTTAAAGATGAACTATACTGGTCGTCAAATTTTAATAAAGAAATAGGAGTATTATACTAATATTTCAGTCACCTACGATTTGTTTAGGAATATACAGAACTAAAATGTGTAGAATTGCAAAAAAGCAAAATGCACTTAGATGTGGAACAAAAGTACTTATATTGCATAAGAACTAAAGCATGTTCTAACCTAAAAAACCAAAGCTCAAACCAATAATGGGTTATACACAAACTGGGACTTGAAGTAGATGCCATCTGCATATTTCGTGAGTAAGAAGCCGAGATTTCTCGGTACTTGGCTGATCGCAATGCCGTGGAATTCGCAAGAATCAAGACTCTAGGCAGGCACTGGGTAGAAGTGGAACCTCTCTACACTTTGGCTCCTGTCAAGGTTCTAGACTTCATAAGATCTCTGAAACTTGAGGGTTCGCTTTGACTGGCAACACCAGGAAATCTAAGAAGGGGGAGTACAATAGATCTTATAGGTCACAGCGCACAATAAAAAAATAAAGTGCAAAGATCTATGTAGAAATATTTAAACTTGCTATACCACCTGCATATGTAAGATTTTCTCTTCATTTTAATTCATTTCTAGCTAAACGTCATTTTGATTTTTCAATCAGAGAATAATTATTTGTGTTTTTCGATCGCATACGTTTCACTGATTTGTTAGTTAGGGCTGAGGCCTGAGTCAATAACACACTTTCCCGTCACGTTCCCGCTCCGTTAGCGTTCGGGTGCAGACGATGTTGCGCCAAAGTGTTAATTTTCGTAATTATTGTGTATCATAGCAACGAAATTGACACTTGCTTGCAACTTCGTCTATACTCGAACGTTAACGGAGCGGGAACGTGATGTGAAAGTGTGTTATTGACTCAGGCCTCTGGTCTGTTTGCATCGTAAGAAAAACATCTCCAGCATTTGCCTTTTTAATAATATAATATACCCACAATGGTACTCTATTTCAATTGTTTGTTACCACTTTTGTATTGTTATCTTTTATTAATAAAAAATATGTTTACAAAGTCTATATTATTTTGCCTAATCCCTTATGGGGATTTTGGGCTGTGATCTTAACTATCTTACATTACAATAATAAAATAAAACAATCATAAAATAAATATTGTACATATGTTATACCTAATAACATATTACATTATACATATATATATATACATTAACTTCTTATAATAACACACTAATTTAGTCAGACTGACACTATTCAAATGATCTAGAGTTTGTGTGTTCACATTGTGAAAAGACATTTTAAACATATTTGATATCAATAAAACACTGTTTTACTTTTCACTATTAATTTATTATTACTCAAGCGCTTTCGTCAAGTTAGCTTGACATTATCAAATGATATCAAATATGTTTATATATATACATGTTAATTATATCTATCTTTTCTTACATTCTGTCAAAAATTCCTCTCTTCAAATCAAATCTCAATTTTAAACAAAACAATCAAAATGGAACAAATTCAAAATATTCTTACTACTAAGGGAAGTGCCTAGGTACTTATTTTAAAATAAAACTAATCTATCAAAATAATAACCAAGGTAAGTACCTAGGCACTTTCTTACATACATATTAGTCACCAACTTGTGATTTCTTTACTTGTCTGGTGATGACAGTGGAAGCTCTTGAAAGCCGGCTCGCGTCCAATAGAAATTCACATATCGTCGTTGTATATTCAAAAAGGAACATGTGAATTCAAAAATGTTTTGATATTTCCAGAATAAACTGCTTATAATGACATCATAACCATTTTATAAAGTGATACTTAGTATCAAATATTAAAATTCAATACTTAAAGAATAAAATAATGGCACAAGCTTTTAGCTTAGTGTGAAAGGTGTATAAGGTTGTATATTACAATTTTAATGCCTTAATGAACAGTTTTAAAAGAGTATGCCCAAATAAAAATGTGCACACATGTCTCTTTTTGAATATGCAACGACGATATGTATAAACTATAAAAAGTGTTTAATTTATAATTAATTCAAAATAAACTTCCACCAAGAACCGTCTGTTGAAAATATCAACTTCATCAATTTTAAATGACCGAATGCATACAGATGCAACGAATATTAGGCAACTAATTAGTGTTCTGCTTATACATTTTAACTATTCGGCCAAATACCGAATATTTAATATGAGTTTTAAAAATGTAAAACTAAACACTGTTTAATTTTCACGTATGATTATTTAGTCAATTAATATAGACTAAATTTTAATTGCCGAGCGCTTTCGCCTTGCGGCATCTTCAGGGCAAGAGTTACTTAAAACTAAAGAATGGAACAAACTAACCTACATTATATGTGTCGCTGAGTTTCGAAATCCGCTATAACACATTCAAATGTATGTGTTATAGCGGATTTCGAAACTCAGCGACACATATAGTCTAAGAGTTGGATGGAACATAAGGAATTTTAAGAGGGGATGTTCTTATATCTAATAGTGGTGAGAATGCAGGAATTTGGACATTAACAATATCTATCTTACTAGATATACATTTATTAATTTCCATTGTTTCCAAAGCATTTAGTTTACGAGTCTCACCTTCTGAGTGTAATACCATTACATTGTCAGGATGGAATGAGTGATCCTGTTCAATGCAATGGTCAGCCATCTCAGAAATACTAGATAATCCTCTAAATGCTCTATGGTGTTCCTTCACTCTTGTACAGATTGCTCTACCAGTTTGGCCAATGTATCTTGCATTACAATCGTTACACCATATGCAATATACCAAATATTTAGTTTATTATTCATTGTTCTGCCGAATAGTTAAAATGTAAAACTGGAAGGAACTAATAGCTTGTAGATTTTATTTTATTTTTTATTTTATAGAGACACTCACAGAAAACTGACAACACAATACATAAATTACAAACGTACTATAAGATCTGGCCAGTTCCCCAATTAAGAGTGTCTACAGCATGCACAATCAGAGAATTCAATTAAAGCGTAATTCAATATAATGCCACGATAATGATAATCTCTATATAGAGATAATCCTGCCAATGCACATCATCACATTTTTCTTAGGTAAACTGCTCTGTTGATTTTGTTATATGAATGATGATGTGCAGGAAGAACAAAAGAAATGAGCAAACAAAATATAATGTAACAATAATCGTAGAACAACAACACAACTATTTTAGTTTCATTAACCCGAATCAGGCTCTTGACGAATCGCACACCCAGCACGACAACAAGCCACATTGTTGCTATTGCAAGCAAGATTTGTTGCTATTTCATTGTCAGCTGCAGATGCGTGATTTTATTAGTCCTAAAGTATCTAATTAATTAATTTAATTTATATAAGTATATCTAATAAAATAAAATTAAACACATCTTATGTTAGATAAAATGTATTTAGTTATACATTTAGACATAGTTTTACTACTACTACTACTACTATACCATCACGGCATATCCCACAAGTGGGGTAGCCAGTAGACCAACTGCATGTAAGAAACATGCAAACTGTCCTCTTCGTGCCAATATAAAATCAAGACATTCAGGATGGGTGGCAAACCTCATCGCTGAATTTAAGATGTATAATGTCTTAGTTTTTTCGAACACCTGCCTTTTACAGGACACTCGAAAACTTACGGGGAAGAGTGGGAGACCAATTCTTTACCGGGTGCTCCACGGCAAATAGTTTTAAATAGTTTTAAAATTAGGCTAATTAAAATTATTATTTATTGATTGGGCGGTAACGTTGTGGTAGTTTCTAAACATAATTACGAATGTTTGGAGTCAAAAAACTTTACTAATACCACTTAAAATTATTATACGCGCGACCAAGGTTTCAACAGGTTACTTCTCCGTCATCATCCCCGCATAATGGTCACCATTAGCACATAGGTTGATAGATTATATTAGATAGATTAATCAAATATTGCGCTTGAGAATGACAGGTTACCTGTTGAAACCTTCCTTGGTAGCGCGTATAATAATTTTTAGTGGTATTAGTAAAGTTTTTTGACTCCAAACATTCATACTTAAATTAAAATTAGGCTAATGATTGCCCAAGGAGAAGAAGAAGAGGACATAGTTTAAGATTTGGTTGTATCATTTATCTGTTGTTTTTCAGTCCACAGTTTGCAAACGTATAATGGAGAAACTAGGTCAGGTCGACATGGAACACACCGAGAGACAAGTGGTGTGTATCAGTCAGGATGCCTTCTACAGGGAGCTCACGCCGCAGGAGAAGGCTCTCGCTGATAGAGGACAATTTAACTTTGACCATCCTGATGCGTTTGACGATCGGCTCATCTATTCCACACTCAGTGACATATTGGCCGGAAAGAAAGTGAATATACCCGTGTACGATTATAGGACTAACTCTATGTGAGTATTCTTTACTTTTGTTGGTTACTTTTATTTATTTATCCATTGAGAGACAGACAATCAGACTGTCACCAGCTTCAGAAGCAAATTAAAAACTCTCATAGATTATGCCGATGGGGTATACCTCGATCTTAATGTAGACCTAGCAAATAAACTTGAGAGACTTCAAAACTTTGGTATCCGTTTTGTTTTTAAACTCAAAAGGTCCGATCATATTTCCAAGTATCGGCATACTCTGAAATGGCTAACAGTGTGTCAAAGACATGAACTTCATATTTTATCTCTTGTTCATAAAACACTCTATTCAACGTCTTTTCCTTACTATTTGAAAGAAAAATTAGAGTATCTAGCGAACCATGGTCTACCACTGCGTTCCAACAACGAGCGTCTTCTGGCAATTCCTATACATAACACAAATTTCTTTTCTCAATCGTTCTCAGTATGTGGTGCTCGTTGCTGGAATAATCTCCCTTCTTCTCATAGAATATCTCAATCTTTTAATGGGTTTAAATACGCCGTCAAGAAGTATTTATTGTCTTCTAACTCAGCATCCATCCCTTAACCCCTTCCCGATCCCTTTGGAGTGTAAGGTGTGTGGATTGTAGTTTTTTTTAAATTTTTTTCAAACTAATTTGTGTGGCTATTTTTTTTTTTTTTTTGATGTTTGTGTTTTTGTTATTATTATTTTTATTTCTGTTTAGTGTTAGTGTGACGTGGTTAGATGGAAGAAATCACTATATAGTGATAATCTCGCCACTGCACATCATCACATTTTTTTCTTGTGAATATTGCTTTATTTTAATTGTTATATGAATGATGATGTGCAAGAAGAATAAAATAAATAAATAAAACTGCACTCTTCCTCAACCTACGTGTCTACGTGCGGCCCGCGAAGCATATGCACACTTTTTTTAATAATAATAATCGGTACAAGTACCAGTTACTTTTTTGACAGAGGTACTTTGAGATTTCAAATTCCTATTAGTACCAGTTTGAAACGATCAAATGTTGTGAAGTTAAATGATCAAATGTTGTGAAGTTAAATGATCAAATGTTGTGAAGTTAAATGATCAAATGTTGTGAAGTTAAATGATCAAATGTTGTGAAGTTAAATGATCAAATGTTCCATATTTATTTATAAATGAAAACAATGAATAACATTACAGTAAAAACCTTTTCGCTTTCATTGTACGTACACATCAAACAATCAAGACAATAATAAAAAATAACAGAAAAATACAGACACATAGAAATTTTATAACAAATATAATATGTAGAAGAAAAAAGAACACCCAATGAAGTATATTGTTGTGCAGCCCGGTAGGAAATCTCATTCTGAAATTCTATAACAAATATAATATGTAGAAGAAAAAAGAACACCCAATGAAGTATATTGTTGAGCAGCCCGGTAGGAAATCTCATTCTGAAATTCTATAACAAATATAATATGTAGCAGAAAAAAGAACACCCAATGAAGTATATTGTTGTGCAGCCCGGTAGGAAATCTCATTCTGAAATTCTATAACAAATATTATATGTAGAAGAAAAAAGAACACCCAATGAAGTATATTGTTGTGCAGCCCGGTAGGAAATCTCATTCTGAAATTCTATAACAAATATTATATGTAGAAGAAAAAAGAACACCCAATGAAGTATATTGTTGAGCAGCCCGGTAGGAAATCTCATTCTGAAATTTGGTCCGGCTGCTGAAAAGGTTGGCCACCCATGATCTAGGGACTGTTATACGGCGTCAAAACAAAATCATCCAGAATCTTCATTATCATCATATTTTATTCTATTCCCTCCCGTCACATCGCAATTGGTCCAGGCAGAGAGAACGGAACACCATATAGATCTGTCCCTGCATACTTCTTTCTCATCCTCTACATTCATGCAACCTCTCTTGCATGCATGTCAATTTCTCTTACTCAACATACGGCTGTCATTTTGAATTTCATCTACGTGATCAAGCCACGTAGTTCTCGGACGCCCGCGCTTCCTCACACCCCTTCTTTCAGAAAAGTATATCCTCTTTGTTTTCCATTCCTTATCCATTCGTTCATCACAATATGTCCTGTACTTGTAATTTATTTACACGCATTCTGTCCACAACACTTCTCATGCATCCGCTCATTCTTCTAATATCTTCACTCTATCGCACAATGATTTACAAACCATTCTCCTCAGCGATGGCATCTCCACAGTATTTATTCCTCTTTTATTCTTCTTCAACTATGTCCAAGTTTTGTTTGCATACATGACTGTCAGTACCAGAATGGTATCTTGCACTAACAATTTTGCCATGTTCGATGTGCACCGTTAATCCTAGCATCGCCCACTTTTCTTCTTTCGATGTCCTTGTCGCATCTTCCATCCCTCGCAAACAAACTTCCTAAATATCGTAAAATCGTAGTGGATAGAAGACCTCAAAACCAGCATTTTTGCCACATTTCCATTGCTTATTTATTTTTATTTATTCTTTACTTTATGATCACAATTTTTTTTTTTCGATAGACATATTTGAGTTTTTGTTTTAAACCCAAATACAACCTTGTGCACCTTTCACAGTAAGCTACTAAAAGCTTGTGTCGTGAAAGAGGAGTTTGCCGGCACTTGGTATCGATCCACGGACCCCTTGTTCACGAGGCCGAGACTCTGCCTCCAGGCTACCGACGAACTCTTTTACAATTTTATAGAGAAATACATTCAAATTGAGTACAATCAATATACGGAGAATGATTTTATAGGAACAAAAAAAAATTGGAAATCGATCGACTCTCTAAACTCAGCGAAATTTGAAAATTCCTGTTATTTTCTGAACACACGTCGTACCTATATCATTGGTATAAGCTCATTTTTTACTTATTTAAGCAGTAAGCAGCTATTCTTATCCACTGCTGAACATTCCAGGAATAAATAGTGAGTCAGAGATGCGTTCACTTCTTTCCCACGAAAATTGTGTTAAAAAAGTTGGAAAGCTAAAACCATGTGTTTTTTTTTACACAAATTTATGTGGAGTTTTGTCTAAACACTTTATTAACAAATTATTTTGTTTTGTCAGTGTTCCGGGAGCTTGCACGGTGATCTATCCAGCTGACGTGGTGCTCTTCGAAGGCATCCTGGTGTTCTACTTCTCCGATACAAGGGATCTCTTCCATATGAAGCTGTTTGTGGACACGGATTCCGACACAAGGCTCGCTAGGAGAGGTAACATTACACCTGTTTAGAACTCAGTTACATTGTAACATTTTGAAAATAATGTTACTTAAATTTCTAGGCAATATTTCAAATATAATAAATCTTCTGTCTCTTGTATACACAAACATATAAAAAATCCCAACTTATTCATATTTTCTTATTGCTGGAAATACTGTTGCATACAAGTCTGCTGTCAAAATATCATTCATTTGTATAAATAGAAATTATAACCTCAAAACCACAGTTGGAAAATATAGAAAGAATCATAATTATGATAATATATTACATTTATGTCAATAGTTTTATTATACTTTCAAATTCATTAAAAAAAAAAAGATCTACTTTGATCCATTTTGTCTACGACATTATTTATAGTATGGCCATGTACAAAAAAAAAACCATGAGTATAAATCAAAATTCAAAATATGTGAAAACGTTTTCGTATCATCAAATAGTCAGAAAAAGCATCAGAGTATTAAGTGTATGTTTCATAATGTATTTCATAGTTAAATAACACATTGTAAAGTCAGACTTAGAGCAAATTCATATCTTTAAAACAAATTATTTTTCTGTTAAATCTAAATTATTCTGGAGAACATATTCTCTGGATGGTGGCAACTCTACCACCACTTCCGGCCGGACAAAAAAGATAGGAGCACACGGTTATGTGTTCTCTCCGTACAATATAATTTAATTTATTATTCAATTTGAATATTTTCTGTTGAGAAGTGATTTCATTTGTTATTCTCGCGCTTAAGTCGCCAAAACTTCATTCATCACTTCAAGTTTGGAAATATTAAGCAACATAGAATTGTCTTATAGAATCGGGCTGTTAAAGCCACATTGGATTGTTCTATCAAAACTTCGAATCTATTCTCATCCTGCCATGGAAAGCAAAATTATAAAAGTTTATCAGTGCATCTGCCTTTGGATCGACAAGGTAACATAAAATTTCCATTATTGAAGGAGGTTACATACTTTTTCAAACCACCTGTTATTCATAACCTCTACACATAGGACTGCTCTTTATTACAAGTGAGTTTATCATTGAAAATTCTTATTCTTTGGACGTTATCAAGAAACCCAAGTATATAATCTCTTCTTCTCGGAAATCACTCGATTTCCGAGGGTATTGACACTTCATCATCTTGTTTCCAACGCTCTTACGAAGTTTCAAGTTTATCTTCGATTTTGAAAGGTTAATAATCAATCAAAAACAGATGCTCTGACACCCTACTTTATTTCATGCTTGAATTTTGTATTTTATTACATAAGAATTGTTGAAGGTTGTTGTATAACAAATTCTATTCATTTGTATGTTTACATGTGACATTTTGCCTTAAATAAACTCATTCTTCAAACAAAATTATCAATTTGACTGTTGTGTAGATGGCTTGTGGAGACACACTAAAGGGGGCACGGAACCATAGCGCCCTTAGAGAAATGAAAGAGTCCATGTTCTGTTGCTAGCCAAGTTCTGTCCCTCATGGTTTGTCTTTTAAGGCCCTCACGGCAATTGTTTCATTGAATTCACCTGAGAGAAAGAGAGTAACCCCAAGTTCTCTCAAAATCTTACAACATTTTAGATTATAATAATAATTGGTCTCTTACTCTTTTTTGTAAGTTTTCAAGTGCCCTTTTTTTTCAACAAAGGTCAAAGGACCTTGCATCCCTTGTGTCACCGCAGCCATAATAGCTCTATTGTGACATCCTTCTGTGTCATATCTCACTCTCATGACACAGGTGCGTCATGTAGCTCACTATTTGTCTTGGTGTGAGAAGCCTCACCTTTCCGAAGTCCAGCAGTTGCCCTCCAAGGATGTGACTTCGTTTGTAAACGAGTGCATCACAATTGCAGAGGATCTGGATAGGTGTTTCGCTATCTTCTGCACAAAATCTGCAGACTGGGGTAGTATCTGGCAGTGCCCTTACAAAAGCAGGTATTTGTAAAATACCCCGCTCTTTAACATTCGACACATTCGATTCAGCAGTGAGATTGCTTCCTATCCCGAATGCCTTCTTAACATTTAAAAAGGAGAAAATGTTAACTCACTAAAGAGCTTATTATTTGACACCTTTTTATACTGAATATAATCAATACAAAAAAAAATCTATTAGTGAAATGTGAGATATTAAATTATCCCGTGGAGCACCCGGTAAAGAATTGGTCTCCCACTCTTCTGCGTAAGTTTTCCAGTGTCCTGTAAAAGGCAGGTGTTCGAAAAAATGAAGATATTGTACATCTTAAATTCAGCGATGAGGTTTGTCACCCATCCTGAATGTCTTGGTTGTATATCGGCACGGAGAGGACAATTTGCATGTTTCTTACATGCAGCTGATCTGCTGGCTACCCCACTTGTGGGATATGCTGTGATGGTATAGTAGTAGTAGATATTAAATTATCTATGTATTCCCTAACACCGTATCCCAAGTGGGGTAGGCAGAGAGATTGGAAAGCCATATAGATCTGTCTTCGACATTCATTCAATTTCTCATAATACACGCACATCGATTTCTCTTACTCAACACACGGCTGTCCTTAAGAATTTGATCCACGTGATCAAGCCACTTAGTTCTCGGACGCCCGCGTTTCCTCCCACCCTTTTTTCAGACAAGTGTATCCTCTTTGTAATTCTTTCCCCTTCCTGAATGTCTCCATTTTTTATTGGCACACATAGAGGAGGACTCGCATGTTTATTACATGCAGCTGGTCTGCTGGCTACCCCGCTTGTGATGGTGTAGTTATAAATTTAGTTTTCCATGTGGTTCTTATGTTTGGGAGTGCTGTTGTCTACAAATTTCTATTATTTGAATGAGGGCAGTTTGTGTAGAGGAGAATACAGTGGAACCTCTCATAATGAGTTTAATTTGTTCCAGAATCTTACTCGTTAAGCGAAACACTTGTTATGCGAAACATTTTTTTTCTATAGAAATCAATGTAAAATACGATAATACGTTCCATGCGGAAAGAATACTCAATGAATATTTTTTAATGAAAGTTTATTCAAATAAAATTACTTATAAAAGAGTGTAACAACTTGTAATGCAATTGAGATTTGGAAAAAAAAAAACATTTTTTTTTTTTTTAAAAAAGATATATCTGGGTTTTGTTATAAACCCAAATACAACCTTACACACCTTTCACAGTAAGCTACTAAAAGCTTGTGTCGTGAAAGGGGAGTTTGCCAGCACCTGGTATTGAACCACGGACCCCTTGTTCACGAGGCCGAGACTCTACCTCCAGGCTACAGACGAACTCAAATAGAAATATGAATTAATCATCGCGCTAATGGAAAATAACAACTAACGCGCTAACGGAGCGAGTGCTAAACGCAGACTGATGTACTGGCGCAGAAGTCCCGGCTCACAAGGTCACAAGTTAATGTTTTGAAAATGGGACTTACCCTTTCTCTGTAATTCGCTATGCGAAATTTCGCTCATTAATGGACCAACTTTTTCGCATTATTTTTTGCTTGTTATGCAAATTACTCGTTATGAGAGGTTCCACTGTATATATATAAATAATTATATATTTTGTATATTGTTCCAGTTCCCCGAGATATATTGGAGAGAGGCAGAGACCTGGAACAAGTGCTGAACCAGTATATGAAATTTGTGAAGCCGGCCTTCGACGAGTTCTGTTCTCCGGTTAGTTATTTGGTTTATTAATAATTGTTATTCACACCCCATGGAGTTTCCTTTAGAGAATTTATCTGTCCTAATGACTCTATTAAATGCCACAAACGCTTCACGCTTTAAGGCATTCGTGGATGTGCGGGTCTCAAGATGGGATCTGCTACGTCAGCCGGGTCCCCCGCCCACTGACGTGGTAGGGTCGGAGATGCCAACACTGGCATAGTGGTACTGACAGACTAGAGAGAGTTGAAAGATAAATAAATTGTCACCTAAACGGATAAATATGAGTCCTTGGACTCCTGAAATATCCGAGAAATAAAGTTATTTCAACACTCTCCTAATGACTCATAATAATAGGTCATAATAAATAATAGGTCATAATAAATAATAGGTCATAATAAATAATAGGTCATAATATTATATTGCCCGAGGACGCACTACTGGCGAATGCCGGGGGTGTCCGGGTGGCCGAACATTGGAGATACAAAATTTGATGGTGTTCCGGACACGGAAAGTAAAGTAGGTAAGTAAGTATAGGTCATAATAAATAATAGGTCATAATAATAGGTCATATTAATAGGTCATAATGATATTGTTTTGGAGCGATTATCTAAAACTAGAAAGTTTTAGATAATCGCTCGTGAATGGTGGACGTTCCATCGAAAAGCGCTGTAGCGAAAAGCTCATGTAATATATTAATTTAATACATTGTTACTCTAAAACAATATCAATAGGTATGTCTAGAAATTATTATTTATTTATTAACAATTCACGGCGTTAGCATTTTACATGTTATATATTTACATACATAGTTCATATCGTCGTTGCATATTCAAAAAGAGACATGTGCACACATTTTTATTTAGGCATACTCTTTTAAAACTGTTCATTAAGGCATTAAAATTGTAGTTTGGACTTTTTATTGACATGTGATATTATTCTTTAAGTATTGAATTTTAATATTTGATACTAAGAATCACTTTATAAAATGGTTATGATATCATTATAAGCAATTTAATCTGGTAATGTCAAAATGTTTATGAATTCACATGTTCCTTTTTGAATATGCAACGACGATATGATGTACACACAAGTATAGAAAATTAAGACACAACAATCATAATAAAAAGTCAAAAAAACACAAAAAAGGAACAACACAATTATCAGTATCACAGCATAAGTTATGAATAGAGAAAAATAAAATCAATGGATCACAAGTAGTCAATTTGATAGTAGGTTATCTTGTCAAATTTTCAATAAACGAGGAGTAGTATTTATGTGATTATTTCAAATAAAAATAAATGGGACGTCAAGTAGCACACAGTCTTTAAAAATGGATGTTGTAGAATTAATAATATTTAGTGTCAATGGAGATTGAGAAATGTCAAATTATTGAAAAATTATATATTTATTCATGAAAATATAAACAAAGTAAATATGTACCTAATGTGTCATCAATTATTTATTGTTGGAATTACATTTGAGGAATGTCTCCATTGATTTCAAAGTAATGGCATTCGTATTCGCAGAAAATATTTGAATGTGTTGCGAATATTATTTTGGTAATAAAGTATCGGGATACTCGGTAAAAGTACCGTATATTATACCAGTTTGGAAAACAATTGTCGGTACAAATACCCGGAGTATTGAAATATTTTAAATTCCTATACCATTCTGGAAATTCGGCGACTGGGGGGTAGAAATTTTAATGTTTGAGCAATTGTAGAAATTTAAACTGTTAGTAAAGCCAGCACCGACAGACTCGTGCAAGTCAATATTTGCATTCGCATCCGCGAATGTCGACAACAAATATTCGCATTTGCAAATATCTTAAATCACACATTCATTACATCACTAGTCTAAACAAATATACCTGTATATATATTACGAGCGCAAACACGAATATATGCCACATCGCTCCTAAAGATAAATTTTTGCATTTCTTTTTTTTTTTTGTTTCAGACTAAGAAATACGCGGATGTGATTATTCCACGCGGGGCTGACAATACAGGTGAGTGTTGACGCGTTTAACATAGTTTTAATTTTATGTCTGTACGGCCGTGCTCACAAAGAAAATTAATATTATTAAGACTTAGGTTAGCTAAATAATGTGTTAAGTTAACCGTGACTAAATGAAAAACTTTGTTTACTAAAATAATTTGTTAGTCCTGGTTAAATAAACAATCTTATAAAACACCTTATATTTTCCACTAAAATAACTGTATTTAGTTATAACGTTTTCGGAACTACTTGTTCCATCATCAGTAACAATACTAAACATATTATTTTCAAGGACAGTCAATGTTGTGGTGTAGGTGATGGAGTGGTGGGCGGGGGTAGGGGTGGAGTATAAAGAAGCATAGACAAGAGTGGAGATGATATGGGTGGGATTTGTATATTTACAGTATTTTAATTTTATATGCAGCAATTATATTTTATTTCCAATGATTCTAATATATCCAATTTTCTTCCTTTGTCACAGTTAGTAATCAATTCTATGTTATATATTTCAAAAGTGTGTCCCGTAACTTTTTAAATTAATAATAAATATGGAATTCCACAGTGTTAATCACGAAACATTCGAAAAAAAAAACACCTCAGTTTAATGTTGCACGTCTACTCAATAATTCACGTGTAATTAAAATTTTGGCATTTTAGCATTAGGCATTTGGTATTTATACTGAAACTAGAACATTGGCATTTGCACGGAAAATTTTAATTTTTGTCTTTTGCAAGGAGCACTCGGGAAAGAGGTCTATCTATACCCTCACGCCGTGTCCCAGGAGGGGTAGACAGAGAAAACGGAACGCCATATAGATCTATCCTTACAAACTTCTTTCGCTTCCTCTACATTCATCCAGTTTCTCATACATGTTCGCCGATTTCTCTTACTCAACATGCGTCCGTCCTTTAGGATTTGATCCACGTGCTCAAGCCACGTGGTTCTTGGACGTCCGCCCTTCCTCACACCTCCTCTTTCAGACAAATATGTCCTCTTCGTCATTCTATCATCTTGCATTCACTCAACATGTCCAAACCATCAACTTATTTACACGCATTCTATCCACAACACTCTTCTCGCATCCGCTCATTCTCCTGAAGAAAGAGGCGGTCTCCGAATTTTTTTCGTAAGCTTCAGTAAGTCCCATACTAGAAAGACTGTGTTGGAAAAATAATTATTATAATAAAAATAATAAAGATGTATAAAGATTTATTTAAATAGTGGAAGTTTATCGAATGGAACCATATAGGTATACAACATTGAAAAAATTCAAGTCATGTGATAAGCATGACATAGAGGAGTTGGGAATGTTACCTAGGTTTAAAGAGTACTCTTAACCAAATCTGAGTCGATTCATAAGCGTCGAAACTCTGTGTTGTGCAATCCTTAAGGAAGTTCACATATTATGTATGTGTATCATATACAACATACCTACCTAGTTAATAATACCTTTTCAAATAGGTTGACTATCAGTGAGTAGAATCAAGTGGAATGATTAATCTAGAGTGTTTCAAAATACGAATAATAAAGACATTTTACATCTTGAATTCGAAAGTGAAAAAACACCTTTAAACTTCCAAAGTATAACAATATTCTACAGCAAAATGACAGCAACTAATAATAGTCGCACATTAAAAGTCGCGAATAAAATTCTGCCAAATCCAACTCATTTTAGTCGTAGGCTGTCAACTAAAATTTCATTCTGAATACGAAATCCATAGAGCGACGAAATTTATAGTTGTACTAAGGTGTCAAAATGAACTAAGTAAATTAGTTTTAGTACGGAAAACTGTGAATACGAATTAGAACTAATTATCATGACTCAACTATCTCCTCACACTTAGTTAGTGCAACTAAACTATTTTATGATTCAGAATGTTTATATATATATGGACAATTTGTAAAGCGCCGTTTACCCATAACATGACCTCAAGGACGCCGTATATCGTATCCATCACCCGAAACTCCCAGCAAAAAGGTGCGTCTTCAGTCCTCTTTTAAAACTCTCTCCATTCACCTCCTCTTGCAGACACAGAGGCAGCTTGTTCCAACATCTGGGACATGCAACACTAAACGCGCTATCTCCAAAACCTGTTTTGCGAGATCGAGATGGCACAATTAGTCTGCATTTTGCCTCATCCTGTGCTGAGCGAAGCATGAGCCGTCTTTCACTGATGGTCTCGATCTCGCCCATCTCCGACAAATAAGATGGTAATACACCCTTCAAGGCCGAAAACACCATCACACATATCTTATACTCCACTCTTAAAATAAAATATAAACAACTGTAAATCCGATCCCTTCAAGGGGACAAGTGATATAAGTCGGTGCTGCCACAGTACAAAAATTAAATTGATGATTGTATAGTACTTGGAATAACTTTGTGAAAGTTCACTATAAAACACTGTATTATTTTCACTATGAATAATATTTGACTCAGAGGCCTTTCCAGTAGACACCCATCATATTAAAAGTTAAAACAAATTAATATAATTCTCGATAGCGTGATAATTTTGTACATGATTCTGACTTTCAATACAAATTCATTGAGAATAAGACAAATAATAGGATAAAACTTATTTATGGTCGTTTCAGTGAAAGGACCTTTCATCAAAATTATGTCGGATAGTAATAGCTTTCATCCGTCATTGCTAGTGATCACTATTGATGAAACGCCTTTTCACACCTTTTCATTTTGGAGGATCATCCAGAGTGATCACTGAAAGTGAACAAATGTGAACGCCCCTTTAGTTAGTTTATTGTTGGTATGGAAAATTGTGAATACCAATTTGAACTTATTTTCACGACTCGACTATCTTTTTATACTTTATGAATTGCACATTATGTTAATACAGTGAAACCTCTATCTATCGTTTTTGAAGGGACCTATTGAAATAAACTATGGATGCGGGAAAACAATGAATGCCGTAGTATAGAAAAAATCACATTAATATGTATTTTAATGTTTAATATGTACATACAAGTATATAGGTTTTACAAAAATGATACATGTTTCAAAAGTTATTAATCAATTTGTTGAATTAAAAAATATAGTAACAAAATAAAAAAGAAAGCAGCATGGAGATCAAAATCATCCTTCGTATTGTATGTCATCTTTCATCGTCATTTGCTTTTTATTGTACATTCTATCATAAAAGATAGCCGACAGAATCAACAAACCGTTCTTTTTTTCTCATAAACACATACATATATACGATTTTATTGTGTACAGTGAAACCTCTATCTATCGTTTTTGAAGGGACCTATTGAAATAAACTATGGATGCGGGAAAACAATGAATGCGGGAGTATAGAAAAAATCACATTTATATGTATTTTAATATTTAATATGTAGATACGAGTAGGTTTATAGGTTTTATAAAAATGATACATGTTTCAAACGTTATATATCAATTTGTTGAAATAAAAAATATAGTAACAAGATAAAAAAGAAAGCTCCATGGAGACCAAAATTATACTTAATACTGTATATTGTAATCTTTCATCGTCATATTTGCTTTTTTATTGTACCTACTGACGTACCAGCATAAAAGACAGCCGACAGAATTAACAAATGGTTCTTTCTTTCTCGCTCGCTCTCCAATATTTTTATACATATTTACGATTTTTTTGTGTATTTTAAACGGTCAATGCGATAAAATCATATAGAGAAACGATGGATGCGATATATTTTTACGTGTTTTGTATGAATCTAATTCGGAACTGTAAAAAATAGCGACAAATACGGGAAAACAATTATTCGAGGAACGATAGAGGTTTCACTTTACAGTTATTTTGTTTTTTTTTTAATTGTCTTAAGTTTTCATACTGTGGTAATATAGGGGGACTTTAGTGGTCTATATTGTGTGTAATTTGATTTTTGTAATATTTATTATGTTGGCTGTTTGTTCCTCGCGAAAATAAAATTGTATATAAAACAAAATATATGTGTAAATAATGATGATAAATGTAAATAAAACGATAAACTCGCTCTCTGTACGTTGCATTGTATAACTGATATTTTTATGACACTGTTTTGTTTTGTAATATTGTAACCAATGTACAGTGAAGAATAAAATAAATTAAATCTGTTATATAAAAAATAATTTCGCTAAAATGCTAATCTATGTTTGTAAGTACTGAATCGTTTAGCCAAGTCTAACAGTTGGTAATAAAAGAAAGAAATCAGTCATTATATTATTCTTTTTTTTGTGAGTACGGCTGGTTACCTCTTAAATGACGTACACAACAAATGACGACAAACAACTACAACCGCGTATTTTGTGCGAAACATCTCTTCTCAATAGATCGCCAATAAATTCGTTTTTTTATTCCTATTTTATGTAAACGTTATCGGGGTCGTCCTGTGTGGTTTTTATATTATTTTGGTCGATAGCGACACATTATACAAGTAACCATGTTGTCTTCTTTTGTTTTGACTTTGTACGCCGTGCACTCGCCACATGTTTTCTGTGTTGTAATAATATGAAAAAATTGTGTCATTCTCTGTTAACTTCATGGATGTTCAAATTTGTTAGTATATATTATATTTATTTATTTCTTTGTTAAATGGGACGCATTATGCACTGCGTCCTATAAGGTCTGTTGTACTCCCCCTACTTGTAGCGAGCCCTCTAGTCCTGGAGCCTGAGTCGGATTACTCGCACCGTCAGTAACGCTACATTGTATATTGTGCGAGGCATTTTTTCAAACTCTTGAGTGGCTTTATAAGTAATCCAATGATTTTGAGTGAGTTTTGTATCTACGTCCCAGTATCGTTCAATCGTTTTCGACAGCATTTACTTTTTTACCCCCCTGGTAGCAGAACAAACATAATACCAAACTCTCCTGTCGGAAGGGCTATAAAATTGTTCAATAATTTGAATGTTCATGTTGATATTTTCAACATAACATACAATGACTTTATCGCCAGGATAGAGATTCTCCTTTGATTGTCTCTTTTTGATGATATCTTTTTTTTCTTGACTTTTTTTTTCATTTTTCCTGCTGAGACCGCCTTGGCCAAAAGCTGTTATGGTCTCAGTGCAGGGTGATGTTTCATAATAATAATAATAATTATTTCCATGGTAACAACGGAGATTGAGATAATGTAGCGTTACTGAAGATACGACTTAGGCTCCTGGTGCCCAGATATCTTATGAAGTCTAGAATCTTGAAATTATCTATGTAAGGTGAGGATTCCACTTCTGCCCAGTGCCCTGCCTAGGGTTTTGACCAATATAATTGGTAACGACCAATGCAGCAGGCAACATGTTCCACTCATCCACGACTCGGTTTACGAGGTAATGTCTTTGAGAGTTCTGTGTGAATCCATCCTTTACCAGTTTCATGCTGTCTCTTTTAAACCTTGAAAAATATAAGTATGTAGAAAAATATAAGTATGTAGAAAATATAAGTATGTAGAAAAACATTGTGGCTATTTTGTGCATGTATTTTGACAGAGAATGACTCAATAAACTAATGAATCGCACAGCATTTTGTTGTGCGAGTATGGAGTTTATATAGTCTACGGCGTTCAAACGAGACACGTGTCGAGTGCTAGATGTATATATATATAAATATATTTGGTGGTGGTAAATATATACCATATTATAAAATAGCATATCTCAAAATATTTTGACTTAAATTTGTATCGTCGTAAAAAAATTGTACAAGCATTGCTGATGTATTAAAAATATTTTAATCTGTTTATATGTTTAGTTATACAAGTTTGTGTATTTGTTATTATTATTATACTAGCTGACCCGGCAAATGTAAATTATTTCTAGATTACTAATATCTCAATTGAAAAATAGGGGTTGATGGTAGAAGGGTAAAAATTTAGGGCTGTATGTATTTTTAAAAATAAAAAAATTTGTCCAAAAAATTCGGGGTGGACCACTGTTAACTTTTAGAGGTACGAAAAATAGATGTTGGCCGATTCTCAGACCTACCCGATAAGCAGCTCACAAAATTTCATCAAAATCGGTCCAGCCGTTTCGGAGGAGTATGATAACAAACACCGTGACACGAGAATTTTATATGTATTAAATTTTATTTATTTATTGTTGGGGTAAAATATGCACCGCGACCTATAAGATCTATTGTACTCCCCCTACTCAGCTTTCCCGGTGTTGCCCGTCAAAGCACACCTTCAAGTCCCAGATATCTTATGAAGTCTAAGATCTTGAGGGGATCCAAGGTGTGAAGAGACTCCACTTCTACCCAGTGTCTACCTAGAGTTTTGATTCTTGCGAATATCACGGCATTGCATTCCACTAGGAGATGTCGAGGAGTCTCGGCCTCTTCTTCACAAAATCTACAAGTGCCGTCTTCTTCAAGTCCCAGTTTGCGTAAGTGTTCCTTGAGCCTGCAGTGACCCGTTAGGAAGCCTGTTACTGCTTTGAGACTTGTTTTACTTAGGTCAGCGCATACCTTGGCTCTTCGGAAGTTATATCCTCCGAGTAGTTCCGTTCCGTTTAGTTATATATTAGATATTGCAGTGTTTATTAGGAATATGATAGGGAAACTATTTCATTTTCAGCATAATTTAATTATGTTACATGTTTGTGTTTTTATTATTTATTCGTGTGAGGCGGAGCGCCCGGTAAAGAGTTGTACTCGCACTCTTTTCTCGCAAGTTTTCGAACGCCCCGTAATAGGCAGGTGGTGTTTGAAGAAATAAGACATATTACATCTTAAATTCAGCAAGTTTGCCACCCATTCTGAATGTCATAATTTTTTTTGTTGGCACGGAGAGGACGGCTTGCGTGTTTGTTGCATGTGACTGATTATTCCACCTGTGGAATGTGCCGTGACTGTATACAATAAATAGTTGTAGTACATAATAGTATTTTATATTTTTTTTCAAGTGTAGGTGAAATTAATTACCTCTGTACAAACTCTAATCCGTTGAATATTTTTTGGGATGATAAAACGTCACGCGCAAGGTAGTTTTCGGTATCTTGATAGTGGGTTTGGGACATTCGGTCGAGAGATTTCGGGTTCTATATATCTTCGTTCTATATGTTGATCTACTTCACCCTCGCAACACAAGAGACATATTACCCCCTATTCTATATTGATTCAAACTAAAATAAGAAAAATACCTAGTTAATACCTATTCAAATAGGTTGACTATGGATGAGTGTGATCAGTTGGAATGATTAATCTGTAGTAGTTCAAAATATGTTTAAAATAAGAAAGTTACATAATGTTCACTTGAACTAACATTCGTATTCTATAGGATACAAGTTGTATATAATTCTAATTAGGAACAATTATAGAGTTTATAGAATACCAATGTAGACTAACTTAAATTGGAACGTTCTTATTTTAGTTAGTGCACACTAAAAATGAAATAGAATCAGGCTTATTGTTACTTGCTGTGAGGTTGTTGGGGTGCTTTTAGGTTTTTTTTTTTAAAATCTGTAATAGTCTTGTGTTTGTACAATTTATTGCTAATCACTGTTTGGGTGTATTTAGGGTTATTGAAAAGTAAAATATGCTTGTACAATTTATTTTTGCGATGACATAAATTTTCGTCAAAAACATTTTTGAGTAATTTGAATAATATACAAAACAAAAATTATCGTAGTCTCTCTGTGTGTTATTTTTTTGGTTGTGGATTAAATTTTTTTGTGAGAAACAAAAGAAATCAAATAAATAAACAAAAAAAACAAAACAAAACATGGTTACTTATTATTTTTCCAGTCGCTATCGATCTTATCGTTCATCACATTGAGGACATCGTCAGACAGAAGAATTGCGGGAGCTGCGGAGACGATATCACAAACGGGTGCGGCATCTTACAGAAAGCGTCTACGCTGCTGCCGCTGCCGATTCACAACGGAGATGCGCCGATGGCGGTCGTCAATGGTGCTTCGACGGCGGGACATTCTTCACCTGCACGTACACGCAGAATCGTCAACGTGGCAGCCGAAGACATTGTCAGCCGATAGCACAGGTCTATAAGGCGTTGAGGATGAGGTTGAATGGTATCTGGAATGTGTCACCTCAGCGTATCCCCACAATGCGTGTTTGATGTCGTGCAATATGTAACGCCGATTTTTTTTTAATAATTTTTTATATTGTTTTTACCGATGATCATACGATTGCATAATAATTGTCAATTATTTTTATTTTCATGTATTTTTTGTATACCTACTACGAGACTTGATTTTACACATCGTCGTTGCATATTCAGAAAGGGGTATGGGAATTCATAAATGTTTTGACATTTCTAGAATAAACTGCTTATAATGACATCATAACCATTTTATAAAGTGATTCTTAGTAACCAATATTAAAATTCAATACTTAAAGAATAATATCACATGCCAATAAAAAGTCCAAACGACAGTTTTAATGCCCCAATGAACAGTTTTTAAAGAGTGTGTCTAAATAAAAATGTTCGCACATACCTCTTTTTGAATATGCAACGACGATATGCAAGATTAAAATTACATATGCAATCATTGCGCAATACGCTTAAAAAATATGACGTCATCTGACGGTTGCGCTCCACCTAACTCCAATAATTTCTTATACAGTCGATTCCGCTTAATTGGGACACATCGGGACTTGGACTTTTTGTCCCAATTAAGCGGCTGTCCCAATTAAGCGAATTTCACATTTTTTTAAATTCATTTATTTAGTTTTGGCAACTAAGGCCATTAACCAGTAATACACACATAAAATTAAACAATGCATATTTTTTTTCAATAATTTTATTTTATAGACTCTTGGAAACTGTAAATTACATATAGGTAATATAAATTATCATATAAATTACAAATATGTAATATAAACTTTTAAGAAAAAAAATCCTTATTAAAATAATAAATGGGTAGGTACATACAATTAAATTCAAGGCAAAAATGAGAATTCTTTGCACAAATTTTTTCTTGAGAATATGTGTAACATAATATGTGGTGTGATCTTAAATTTACTGTCCCAATTAAGCGGAATGTTGTCCCAATTAAACATATAAATTTACTATTGATTTCTTGGTTTGGTTTCTGTTCTTTAGATTTGTCCCAAATAAGCAGCTGTCCCAATTAAGTGGTTTCCCAATTAAGCGGAATCAACTGTATAAGTTTTATGCACAATTTGTATAAATGATGTGAATCTCTGCTGTACAAAGTATCCACTGTGGTGCTGTCGTATGCATTTATTTCATTAGTTTAATAAATTTCATATATCAAGTGTTCACAATCATAGGGGATCTAGTCAATGTAACAGAGAAAACAGTGTGGGTGTATGAGAAACTGGATGAATGTAGAAGATGCTAAAGAAGTATTTAAGGATTGATCTATATGCCGTTCCGTTTTCTCTGCCAACCCCACCTGTGACACGGCATGAGAATAAAAAAAGTTTAATGGCATGTACGTACATACATACCATCACGATGCTTCCCTCGCGGGGTAGGCAGAAAGGATCGAGCGCCACTTCCTTCTATCCTTGCATACATCTTTCGCTTCCGTCACTGTCATACAATTCCTCATGCATGTTCTCCTGTCCAATGTGCTCAACATGTGACCGTCCTGCAGGATTTGATTTAAATGGTCTTGCTATTTGATCCTCGGACGTCCACGTGTCCAAGCACCATTCCTCTCAGCCAAATATAGCTTCTTGGTCATTCTGTCCTCATTCATTCTTTCCCATTCCCAAACCATCTTAACTTATTCACATTCATCCTTGTAATTACATCAACTTTCATTCCACATTCCTTTCGTATATCACTGTTACGCACACAATCTCTCAGACTTTTACCACACATCCTTCTCAACAATCTCATTTCTACTGCATTTATGCCACTTTCATACTTTAACCATGTCCACGTCTCACTTGCATACATGTCATATGTTGCTCAAATTTTGATCTTAGGCAATGTTTGCTTTGGTACAGAATAAACTAATGCCTGCAGAATAAAAAAAAATTGTCTAGATCCGCTATGATTTTGAATTCCTCTTATAAATAACACATTTATATAGGTAACAAATTAACCCTTAAATGCCTCTTGATGGAAATTTCCATTATAGGGGAAGGTTGGCTAAATTGTACCGGTTTTGCGAGAAGTGATTTTTTGCAAAAACTAAAAACCATGGTAAACATTTGAATATACCAAATGAAAGAGTATTTAGTTGGCTATCTAATTATGTATTTCAAGAAGGTCAAAAGTGACATGAACATTATAAAAAATAGTTTAGAAAAAAAGTAGTCATCGGTACGATTTAGCAGGCCGGGTTACTATATCGTACCACTGGTATTTTAATCGTACCTCTAAGTAAATTTCAAACAAAAAGTAGTACAACAGTAACGAAACAAATAATTATACTTCTTAAAATATATTTAGCCTAGTACAATGTGATATGGAGAAAGAACTATTTATTCTAAAAACCATGACATTTTCTGAGATTATTTTCCATTTACTAAATAAATTAAAAATAACAGAAACATTTACCAAGTATTTACTACTAAAGGTTCTCTATATCATAGCGGTACGATTTAGAAGCATCATAGTGGTACGATTTAACGAACTCGCTCAAATATCAGAAAACAACAAATATCAAACCAAACTCAAAACTTATGCTCGAATTGCAAAAAAATAATATTTTGTTCATGATATATTTATTTTGACACAAACAAAACAAATGAATACGTCAACATGATAGAAATGTTTATGCAATGAAATTTGAGTTAAAATGTTATAAAAAATATGCGTACTTTTGGAAATATTGAGGTGGTACGATTTAATAGGCGGTACAATATAGCGTACTCTACCCTACTAAATATTTTGGTATAATTATTTGTTATAAATGGCAATGGTATATTTTTTTTAATCTGGTAATTATTTGAAGAGTTTATATATATGGATTCAAGTAAAAATAAAAACTATGTCAACCTTTTTTTGTCTATGATTTGTGTCACTAGCAATTGTTTTAGCGCAGATTTTACGTTTTTGGTATTTTGCTAAAATTTACTGTCGAATTTCTCAGCCATCTCTCATCTTTTTCGAGGAGAAAAAGGAGAAAAATCAATTTTTTTTTAATTGTTTTTATAATTTCATTTACAGTCGATTCTGCCTAATTGGGACACATCGGGACTTGAGCATTATGTCCCAATTAAGCGAATTTCACATTTTTTTAAATTCATTTATTTAGTTTTGGCAACTAAGGCCATTAACCAGTAATACACACATAAAATTAAACAATGCATATTTTTTTTCAATAATTTTATTTTATAGACTCTTGGAAACTGTAAATTACATATAGGTAATATAAATTATCATATAAATTACAAATATTCAATCAATATAAACTTTTAAGAAAAAAATTAATTCCTAATTAAAATAATAAACGGGTAGGTACATACAATTTAATTCAATGCAGAAATAAGTCAAATGTAGTGTGTCTTTTGTTTTTGTAACATTTCACTTCTACAAAATCTTAAATCTCAAATTTACTGTCCCAATTAAGCGGAATGTTGTCCCAATTAAACATATAAACTTATTATTGGTTTCTTGGTTTGGTTTCTGTTCTTTGAGATTTGTCCCAAATAAGCGGCTGTCCCAATTAAGCGGAATCGACTGTACATACAATTTCATATTACTTCGTAAAACATAGGTACATGATGATGGAAATTTCCATCAACTTTTTTGTGTCATTGATTTTTTAAATTATTTTTACCTAAAACTACACCTCAAATTGTATCATAAAATATTTTTTTAAGTGCAATACAAAAAATCATGCATTTAAAGGTTAATTAAAGAAAGGGAAAACATTTATCAACATACCATTTTGTTTTTGGTTTTTCATAACATTGTAGATTGTGATATTTTTCGATTCCACAAACAAAAAAATATAAAAATCCAATTTCTTTTATTATCGCGATGATTCTTTTGTTATTTCAATTATTTATTACGTTTTATATTTCTGACGCGAAGAGATCTTCGCAAATTAATTTCCGACACTGATTGATTCAAGTTCTATCCTTTGTATTGCGTTCCTTATATTATACCAGCGTTCTGTATGGAATAAATGTGTGTAGCTTCCGTGAAGCGTTTAAAATTCAGTCAATTTAAAACTATTCTAGAAGATTAATTTCTACGAATTTATCTTCGATATGCGAACACTACTGTTTTGCCCACATCCAAGATCAAACCCACGATACCTCACTTGTGTTAGCCATTAATCCATCTGATTCAATATTTTTTGTTGTTTTGTGGGCAATTCAGACTCTGTCCTCCAAAAAGGAACATTTGAAGAGAGAGCAGGAATGTATAAAAGATTCCCACAATGGTGATTTTCACTTTTCTGTTTCAAGCCTGCTTGTCAGTTTCCATATATCGTCGCTCGGCATTCAATACCGCGAATGTAATAATTACAAGATTTTACAGGATGCCGAATAAACTGAATAAAAGTTAGTGTTAACTGAAAAAAAATATGCGGTTTTGTTCCATACGACATTCAAGCAGTTTGGACAATATTTGGGGAATGTTTTACATATGTACACAATCGCATATTTTAACATTAAATATCTTAAAAAAAAACTGTTTCACATATATTGTCGAATTCGCGGTATTGAACGCCAAGCGACGATATATTTCCACATATTTTTATACATTCCTAGATTAGTTTTAATATGGTCAAAGTCCACATTTCTGAGCGAGTGTTAGTTGTTTTCGACACCTGATTATGTGATGCGTTCATTTCTTTAAAAATTGGTATAAAAAAATGACACGGATTTAAGTACAGTTTGTCCTTTTATATGTGGAATTTAATTATATTGAATTTAATTAGAGATTCCATTCCATTTATGATTTACCTTTTATTATTTTTAAAATGATTTAAATTATCATTCCAATTAGGCAAGTTCTCATTCGATTGAGTTTGACAAAGTTTGGGGCAATATAATCTGATATCTATAATAATCACAAGTCAGTGAGTGGTGTGTCAGAGCGACAATCGAGTAACCTCTTCCTGCAACATTCCTAAAGCTCTGACTTCATTGTCACACGAACGGTGTATTGCGAAAGAGGGACGCTCGGGCCGTCGGAACCTTGGTGCTCTTTTTGGCCAACTATCATTTTAAATATGCAACGACGATATGTTGCATATCTAATACTGGAAGATGAAGATATGTTCTAATTCATTTCATCGCCCTCAACGCTCCTCTCGGGAGCACAGGGCAGGAACCAGCCTCCTCCATTCAGAGCGTCTCTGCGCCAATTGCGTCACCTCTAAAAGAGACGGATTTTATATTTGCCCTTTACCCAACATTCATAAACAAAAAAAAAATTTATACCTTTTTTATATGTTTTCTTTTCAAGAAACTTATGTATTGAATTCATAATATTTTTCATGCAAAACAATTCTATTTAGTGTAAATGTCAATAAACCTGGATATTTGTGTAATGTTTACTGTAAATTTCAGTAAAAAATGTGTATATCTATAATAATTTTTTTTGTAAATGTCAGTATACGTATAATGTTTTTTTGTAAATGTCAGTATATTCGTAATATTTTTTGTAGATGTCGGTAAATTTTGTTTATGTATTTTTAACTATAAATGTGTATAAATTGGTTATAAACACCTAATGTTTAGTGTAAATGTCAGTAAAATGGCAGTGAAATTGTAATGTATGTATGTACTGTAAATGTCAATAAATATATTGATTGATTTTATAATATAACTATGTTATGTGTAAATGTCAGTAAATTGGGTGTGAGTTCATAATTTACCGTGTAAATGTTGATGAATTGGAAGTGAGTTCACAATATTGTGTGTAAATGTTGGCCAACTGCATAAAGCTATTTATGCAGTTGGTGTAAATGTCAGTGGGTGTGAATATATCTGTACCTGAGAGCCATTAGGACTTAAGTACATTTTTGACAAAAATGACAAAGTTACGAAAAAAGCGAAAATAGCACATTAGTCGTGAGTCTTAAGTACAGAAATGCTTAGGGTCTATACTATAGGGTCTATGTAATAAGCTGTGTATACTATATACAGGTTATTAGTAGTAAAATGTTGAGATTTTTTCGATTAAAAAAATTCAAAATGACATTTTAGTACTTAAGACTAAATGGCTCTTAGGTACAGATATTATTGTAATGTCATTGCACATTTAAAATTCACTATGTGTTCATTATGACAAAATTTAAGTTTTGATTACAAAATTACCCATGATTATATTTTAAATGTGCAGTGACAATATCTAGTGCAACTGTCAATGAATCGGGGTAAATTATTAGTATTAAGTGTAAACTTCAGTAAATTGGGGTAAACCCTTAATGTTTAATGTAAACATCAGTAAATAATTTAATATTTAGTGTAAACATCAGTAAATTGGGCTAATTTTATAATATTAAGTGTAAACATTGGCAAACTGGGGTAATAGCAAGTTTTTAGTGTAAAATTCAGTAAATTGTGGTTAACCCTTAATGTTTAATGTAAACATCAGTAAATAATCCTTAATTTTTAGTTTAAACATCAGTGAATTGGGTGGTAATTTATAATTTTATAAGTACCAGTACATTTAGTTTATATACCAGCAATTATATTCCTAATGCAGTACCAATAGATCTGCTAAATTTAGTTTTTATAAATTTATAATAATCTGTAGGTTATGTTTTTTTAATACAGGGGGTTATTCGTAATTTTAAGTTCTGATATTTTTATGAGACCCATATCCCGAGCTAGTCCTCAATTTAATAAATCATTTGTCATCACCATCATGACACTTCCCTTTCGGGGTAGGCGTAAAGGATCAAACGCCACTTACTCCTGTCCTTGCATACACTTTTCGCTTCCGTCACTGTCGTACAATCCCTCATGCAGGCTGTTCTCTTATTTAATGTGCTCTGAACAGTATGTCCTTCCTGCAAGATTTAATTTTGATTTAGATTCCGACGACTACATTGCTGAGTACCATTCCTCTCAAGTTAGATATAATACATAGTCGCCACAAATTTTGACATATGCAACATTTATAGTTAAAGACCACAGACAATGTTTAGTAAAATTCACAGAATTCTATATGAAACCTAGAACCCTGACTCATTTACAAAAGTGAGGCAAAAAAATCTGTGCACTTTTGACAGAACGGTTGGCGACAGCGTGTAGTGCAGGGATGCACAGACTTATAGGGAACAGGGGCCGTTCGGGAAGATTATGATCCAATGACGGGCCGCTATAAGAAAATTAGTACTTTTTTTTTTTTAATAAATTTTGTTATAAATCCAAATATAACCTTATACACCTTTCACAGTAAGCTACTAAAAGCTTGTGTTGTGAAAGGGGAGTTTGCCGGCACCTGGGATCGAACCACCGACTCCATGTTCACGAGGCCGAGACTCTACCTCCAGGCTACCGACGAACTCGAACTAAAAGTTTTAATTTGTAGAAATGATCACACATTACAATTTCTACCCCACCCCCCCCCACAATCACCGAATTTTCAAAATGGTATAGGAATTTGAAATATTTCAAAAACAATGTACCGGGTATTTGAACTGACTATTGTTTTGTCAATACCGGATACTAAAAATGTTACGTGTTTGAATTTCTACCCCGCCGTCGCCGAATTTCCAAAATGGTATAGGAATTTGACATATTTTAAAAAAACTCCATAGTTTTCTTAAAGAATCTACTCGAATTGTTAAGTATCCGTTACTTTTACCGAATACCCGATACTTATCACTGGTATTTTTTTAAATTATATAATTTGCTGGCGGGCCGCAGATATACTGACCGAGGATGCGGCCCGCCCGCGGTTTGTGCATCGCTGGTGTAGTGTATCTATCGTACATTTCTTGGTCTCTTTCTCGCATTTTTGTAATAATATATCACTTTTACCTTTATATAAACGTAATTGGACATTTTTTGAAGCTCTTGTCAACGTTGTTAGCGTTTTATCACACTTATCTTTTGCCAATCGTTCTGTCAAGAATGCCGAAAAATAATACTAGTGTTCCATCTAGATAGTTAAAAATAAATATCTATGGTAAAGTTGAAGTGGAATAATTATCCACAGAGAAATGAAGAACGGTACGGATGATGTTTCTATGATACCAAATTAAATCTCCATTAAAAGTAACCCCCTGAATTGTTTTTTCCATATTTATAGGGTAGTGTTTAGAGTGATTTTGAATTTTTCCTTTGATTTTATGTACCCCCTACTTACGGCTAGTATTTTTTTTATGCATTTTACTTGTTTTGTTGATTGTGTTTTGTTTTCTCGAATTGAATTGATTTATATTGTAGTGATAGAATATTTTTTTACTTCGTAAACTATAAAAAAAAATATGAATCTACTTATATTCACGTATATGTATAGTTTTTCACTCAAGTAATGATATGATAATGAAATGATTGTGAATAAATGTGCTGTAGCATAAAATAACACCAGACTACCTAACTAACCTAACCTACAAATCAGACAAACGTAAAAAATTAAGTAGGTACTTGTGACAATATGTCAAATGTGTACAAAAAAGGCAAATAATTAATTTTGTCCTTAAAAAAACATAAAATTCCACCGTATTCTTATTCTGCAGTTTAAATACGACGTAAAAGCAATTCAAAATAATCGAAGTTTAGATGCCTTCATATAATCGGAGAAATTCCGACTTCACTGCCTTGACAACGCGAGCATAATACTTCATCGTGAATATAAAATGTATATATAATAGAAACACACGCACACATGCACAATAGCCGAGTTGTTGAATTATTTTTTTTTCATTTATGACATAGGATGCTTCAAGTAATTTTGTTCTTGAATTTCTCATGATAGTTATATCTTCCAACCAATCTGAACGCATTATTACCCTTATAGGTGTTTTTGGGTTTATTATTATAAACTCAGATTCATCTTTTATTTAAAGATAAAGTTTGTTTAATTGTAAGTTGTTTCTTTATATTGAACTGCTTGTTATATATATGGAGTTTTAGCTGCCAAATATTTGAAATAGCTAGTTAACTGAATGTCTAGGCGGTTAGTTAAACACCACGGCATTTAATTAAAAGGCTTAAAGAAGTTTAGTAGCTGCACTGTTTAACTCAACATTTAACTATCCTTGCACCACCACTGTGACAAATAAAGAAATTATATTTCAGTAATCGGATCGGCGTTCCATCGGGCAGAATATTGAACGTTTGGTACGCTGTTGTGATTCAATAAAAGGCTAGGCATTCAATTGAATGCCGGTGTTTAACTAACCGCCTAGTCATTCATTTGAATGCCGGCATTTAACTAACTGCCTAGTCATTCAGTTAACTGGTTGAATAAACTGTCGTGCGGCGACATATATACATCCATTGGAATTAAAAAGTTTTTTTTAAAAGATATGTATGTATGTACGTTTACTATAAATAAATTATACTTATATTTATAGTGTTTTATTTAAAAAAAAAATGTTCAAACATCTCGATTGGAGAACCATGTTTACACAATGTAACAACATTGTGCAAAATCTAATTGGAAGATGTGAGAAAGGCGTCCCAACGCTTACAAATTGGCTCTAGGCTAGCTTAAGTGATCACTTTCGGTGTCCATGGACAAAATTCACCAATTCCACCATTCTCACTGTCACGATAAAAGGTTCTGCAATCGAGAGACGTTTGATGCAAACCATGGAAGCAACTATTTTTTGGGATCTCACCTTCCAGATCTCAAATGGATCAAGATCTTCCGTGTTTTATTTATCTAATTATCTGTCTGTTCCATCACACTGCATCCTTTGTGGGATAACCAAAGAAGATAGAACGCCAATCCAACGTATTCTTACCAGTGGCGTGTCTCACATACAAGCTGAAAAGTCTGGCTTTACTCGGGGTTGCCATACATAAAAAATATTAAAAAAATATAAAAGGGGATGAGATTGTGAAAAAAGGGAGTGTGAAGGAAATCATAAATTTCTGGGAATCTGAGACCCTTCTTTTTGTTTGTGAGTTTTATTTATTTATTTACATTTGGCAGAGCCTTTTACATGTTAAATTAAAAAAAAACAACAAAAACAATTTGACAGACGATGACAAAAATACAGCTTGTAGCAGCATGCACATAAATTGATTATAAATAAATTATTCCTGAATAAAACATAATTTGTAGGTACAAAAAAAATAATTGAAATTGAAATGACTAGCCTAACAATGAAAAATTGTAAAATGAGTCTGTTATACTAATAATAAATAGTCAAAAGAGTTGATCGCTTGTTGTCTATTTTTATTATTGGAGATTTCTGATGCTGGAAGTGTGCCCGATTGGGTCCAGCATGAAATTCCTGATATTTTGATGTTACTCTCGTCTCAGTATTAATGGTGTTGTGTGAAAGAGGATCGTCTAGACTATTTCTAAAAAGAACCAATCAACACCTGTCGAGAGCTACTACTACTACAACTACTACTACTGTACAGTCATGGCATATCCCTAAAGTTGGGTAGCCAGCAGACCAGTTGCATGTAATAATAATGCAATCCGCTTACCTTCTCCGTGTCAACCTAAAATTAAGACATTCAGAAAGGGTGAACAGGGCAGAAACCAGCTTCCTCTATTCAGAAATGCAACTAGTTTTAGGAACTTCAATCTATTCTTAAGATAATGTTTGAATATAATCCATCTGAGTGCATTTTTTGTTTGTTTTTAGTAAGATTTTATTGATTTTTACATTTTATTGCTGATGTTAAATTTTTGATATTTGAATTTATTTTAATGTCAACTGTTTAATGGTTCATAATCTGCAATTGTGTATTAATTTATTGACTCTATTTGATAATTCTTGACTCTTTTTATATTTCTAAACTCAATGACGTGTATATGTGTGAACTTGTATTGTTTATATTTTTCTTTTTGTAGTCTGTCTTGTATTTGAACATGTAAAAGGCTTGCGCCGTATGTGAATAAATAAATAAATAAATAAATTTAGGCAAACAACTAGTACGTAGTAAATACGTAACTGTAAGTTAATTTTAAGTTCTTTTTGTAAAACAATGCGATCGGTGGACATTAAAGGTTATGTTTAATTTTGAGGAGGATTATGTCGGGGATAGCCCTTCAGGCGAACCCTGAGCCCTTCCTTAAGAAGAATTTGCGTGAAGAGTATGGATGACATAGGAACTGACATTCCTGTAACATCCATGGGTGAGCGAAAGTGCAACCCTTAATGTGTTTCTTTATTCAGAGCGTCTCTGCGACAATTGCGTAACCTCTTCCCGCAACATTTCTAACGCTCTGATGTCATTGTCATACAAACAGTGTATTGTGAAAGAGATTAAAGACAAAAGTTTTGAATAAACAAAAATTAATATATTTTTTTAAATTTCAGTGGCTATTGATTTGATTGTCCAACACATTCGTGATTTTCTCAACGGACGAGGACGTCTACCGACGCCTTCTACATTCTCCAACAGCTTGTCTATGCCGGGATCTCCGGTCTTAGAGTCGGCCGGAGGCTCTGGAAGTAACCAGCAAAGTCCTCTGAGGAGAAGGACCAATACAATCTCCAGACCGCATTAGATTAGAAGAATTGTTGAAATTATATAGTAAATTATCACGTAGTATTGAATTAGGATAGTTTTGATGGAAGCCAAGGTCTACGCTTAATGTTAAGAACAATCAAATTATTTAAACCAACATAGCTTCTCCCACAAATCAGTAGACTAATCTACGAAATAATGAATTGGACAGTCGATACATAGACTAATTTGATATTTCTGAGATTTAAGTTAAAAATAACCTTGTGAATGCAGTCCATAAAGTTTAACTGTAAATAGTTTTTCTTTATGGATTAACAGAGAGACTTTTTGTGGAATGGACACGTGGATACTCCTTGTGGAGTACCACAAATATCTGATGTACTAATTTGACATTTCTAAGATTTAGGTTTACAATAACCTCGTGAATGCAGTCCATAAAGTTTAACTGTAAATAGTTTTTCTTTATGGATTAAAAGAGAGACTTTTTGTGGAATGGACACATGGATACTCCTTGTGGAGTACCACAAATATCTGATGTACTAATTTGACATTTCGAAGATTTATGTTAAAACTAGCCTTGTGAATGCAGTCCATAAAGTTTTACTGTAAATAGTTTTTCTTTATGGATTAACAGAGAGACTTTTTGTGGAATGGACACATGGATACTCCTTGTGGAGTACCACAAATATCTGATGTACTAATTTGACATTTCGAAGATTTATGTTAAAAATAACCTTGTGAATGCAGTCCATAAAGTTTTACTGTAAATAGTTTTTCTTTATATGGATTTACAGAAATTTTTTGTGGAGTGGACTCGTGGATACTCCTTGTGGAGTACCACAACTATCTGATGTATGTGTAGGATATATTTATACTCCTGTGAAATGTCTATAAATATTTAAGAAAATTAAATTAAACTCAATATTAGTGATATTTATTCCTTGACAAAACAGAGTTTAAAATATTGAATAAAAAAAATTGACAAAAGGATTCCTATATATTAGTTCGGGTGACAATCTCTTTATTCTTTTAACTCTTTCAAGTCCATCAGTACCGCTAAGTCAGTATTGGCATCTCCGACCCTACAACAGCAGTGGGCGTTGGACCCGACTGACATAGCAGATCCCACCTTGAGACCACTCATCCACAAATGCCTTAAAAAATGCATCTTTCGTGGCATTCATCGGCATCAATGTAGGATTCAAGCATATTGTTACGAAAAATACCAAAAGGCGGGCATATCGCTTATATGATTTCTTGCTGCCAAGAATTAATATGTAAAAATAACACTGTATATAGTGAGTTACAATCCATTGGATTGGTCTGCAACGAGCTTAGATTTTCTTCTCCATTCCTCCCTATTTTCAGCTAACCTCTTTAGTTCTACGTATATGCCACAGTTCACGTCCTTGTTCAGTTGGTCCATATACGTGTCTCTTGGTCGGCCAATCCAGTTAGCTCGTTATTGGCTGATTCTTTTAAGGAGTTGCCTCCTTTCACCTGCCCTATTTAACACCTCTTCATTTTCTACGTGTTCCGATCAATGGATATTCAACATGCGTCTGTTACCACACCACATCTCAAAGGCCGCCAACCGTCCGTTTTCACTCTTGCTGATGGTCCACGTCTCGCAACCTGTTTATTTTTCACAAAAACTTTATATTAGCTCGAGCACTTTCGTCAAAACTGCTTGAAATTATCAAGAGAACTTTTTTTTAATTATTTGTTTTATTTAATAATTGTAATCAATAAATCAAAAAGGAGATAAATCATTTAGGGCCGATTTTATAAACACTAGATAAAACTTCCGTAATGAATACGAGCAGTTATCCAGTCGTAAGTAATAATTTCCATAGGCAATTTTATAAACGTTTTTTATTAACGAACAGTTGTCAGAAATAGTTACGACCCGTAATCATAAAAAATCCTAATACTGGTAACAATTTCTGACATTTGTTTATAGTTACGAAATACATCTATGATTCAACTGTCATTTCTGATAAACAAATTTTGTGTGGTGCCCCGTGCTTTTGGAGTATTGAGAGCTGTCGGAGTGTTTTTTTTGGATTTCTGAAATCTGTTCACTATTTAACAATCACAGGTAAGTATCTATTTCATGTCTGACACATAAATATATTTAGCTAACTTCAATAACATCCGATCGCTAAGTACTTAGTTGATGGAAAACTGTTTGCTATTCTATCTACAGTTTTGCAGTGAATTTAATCACATTCTTCATTTGACAAATGTATTAAATAAAAAATTTGTTTCTCATACAATTATTTCATTATTTATAGATATGGACAAGAGGAAAAAAAGTAAAAATTTTACAGGGGAAGAGTTAAGCTTACTTTTAACTCTGATCGAGGGGTCTCCCGGCTTGACCAGTAAGAAAACAGATGCCGTGAGCAACTCAACGAAGGAGTCACTTTGAAGAGTCACTGGCTGAAAGTTTCAATGTCAATAGTTCCTTCCATAGAGATCTGTCCTAAATAAAATTAAAATGGGACAGTTTGAAAAAAAAAGTGCCAAGAAGCGGGCTGCAGCCATATATCTTAATAACCGGTTCGTTTGTATAATATTTTCATAAATAATAATACTTCTTCTAATAAATTATCATCCTGTTTCTAATAAACTTACGTGTTGCAAATTATAAACATTTTATAGAACCACTGGAGGGGGGAAAACCCAAATCCTGCCAGATCCCATTTTGGACCGAACCATGAGCCCTGCACATCTTTTAGAGCTGTTGCCACCAACTTATGTACCAAGGAGCCTTCCATATCTTTAGTGGCTGACGAGATGTGTGCCAATGAGCCCTCCGTATCGATACCAACTGACAACGTGTGGAAGGATTAGAATCCCGCAGCGTTGCGGAGACCCAAAAACCAGAAGTTGATGGTCAAAAAAAAAGAAAAACTTAGATGAAGAAATGAAACAGTCAATTCGTCATCCTCTTAACATAAACTAAATTACATATTTTAATAATTTTAAATTAAATATCCTAATCATGATAATTTATTATTGCTCGTCTTTTATTATTTGATTTTCAACAAGTTTTATTTTGTGATTTATTTGTGTTAAGTATATGTATCATATTGTTTATTAATTATGATTTTTTTTCTGTCTGTCACGTATTTCTTATATATTTTCTACATGTAAAAGGGTCACGCCGTTTGTTATTATATAATAAAAATAAAATAAACCCATTTATAAGACTATTTTTAAGACTCAAACACTATTCATTTTTTTACAATCTTTAATAATAAAATGGAGCATTCATAAAACATCACTCTTTTTGCACCCTTTGTAAATTAACTTAATCACGTTTTTATGTTCATGGTCATATATATGTAGGTGTGTAGAAAAAGGCTAAATAAATAACGTAAGTTTGGTGGTAAAAAGTTTTATTTCAAGCAAAGTTAATAAAAGAAAATAAAGATATAATATGAAAGAGTGATAATTAAAAAAAAATATTCTATTTTCATCTTCACAATCTGAAATAACATAAAAATTTAAGGAAATAATATTATATTCTTTACTGTAAATCATTCCTCATAGGTTTCACAAATCAAAATGGCGCCTGAATAATGACATATGACATTTTGTTATTGTCGTTGCGATAGCAATTTGATAAAATACGATTCGTAATACGTTTAACTAGCCAAAATACAGCGGTAATCAAATAACGAATGCTTAACCCGGTGCATGATCTACTATCGTTTTATAAAATCGGAAAATCGGTAATTAAACCAAACTTTGGTTAAAATTGGTATCAAGCATTACGAACGGATGTTTATAAAATCGGCCCTTACAGAACTAATTACAACTTGTAATTAAGTAATCAATTACAAAAGTAATTTATTATCATTTAATTTTCAACTCTGTTTTGCGGCACAAATTTATATAAATCAGTACATATATTTAATATAATGTCACTGTTCAACACACTCTATTTATGTATCTGGTAACACTGCATATCACTTAATGATAAATGGGAGTAACCAGGGAGTGACACACCCTGTACAAGATTGTTTGTGTGTGAATGAAGTATTTTAATTGTTGTTATGTATCATCGGCGGTGTAACATTATTCTTTTTTTTTTTTAAAGAGTAGTATCTGAGTTTTTGTTTTAAACCCAAATATAACCTTATACACCTTTCACAGTTAAGGGGCGTTCACATTTGTTCACGTTCAGTGATCACTCTGGATGATCCTTCAAAATGAAAAGGTGTGAACGGGCGTTTCATCAATAGTGATCACTAACGATGACCGATGAAAGCAATTACTACCCGACATAATTTTGATGAAAGGTCCTTTCACCGAAACAACCATAAACAAGTTTTAAACTATAATTTGTCTTATTCTCTATGAATTTGTACTGAAAGTCTGAATCGTGTACGAAATTATCATGCTGCCGAGAATCATATTAATTTGTTTTGATTTTTAAGAAGTGTTATTTCTAATTTTTTTACTAAAATACTTCATGAAAACTGCATACAACATGACTGTGAGTGTTGGCGTGGCAGTGAAAGCATAGGATGAACAAGTGTGAACAGACGTGTTCACTTTCGATGAACAAGTTTGACCCTGACACTCTGGGTGATCTTCCAAAGTGAAGCAATGTGAATGCTACTTAACAGTTTGGAAACATTTTTATAATTTAAAGAAGTAATAATGCACATGCCAGTCATCTTCTTTTTGCCAATAAAAAAAAATATACATTCAGGATAGATGGCAAATCACTGAATTAAAGATGTGTTTTTATTTTAAAAGATGAATCTGGATGTGTAATAAGCCCAAATGCACCCCAGACGACCTTATTTATAGTAAGACTAAAATTCTGAGACCCCATTACTGTTGTACCATATTCGATAATTCATTTGATTTCTGCTGTGTCAAAAGCGGTGTTTCGCCCCAAATGTTACACCGCCGATCACAAAGAGGCTATATAACGTAACGAAGGTGCTAAGAAATAGATGTTTATTGTATTTCATTATACATTACGATTGTAAGTATTAGAAAAAAATATATATTAGATTCGCTGTTTACCAAAAATATTTAAAATTGTACTTAAAAATGTTTTATTTTTATGAATATAGAAAAATTTACGTATCTATTCAATATATTTAGTATAATAATTTTATTTTTATTACACGACCACTTTGTCATCTAGACCCTAAATTCGTTTTATTCAAAGTGGGGTTTTGTTGCTAATGACCTAAATTTGTTTTGTTTCAATTTATGACCTGCACTTTGGCATCTAGAACCTGAATTTGTTTTATTTCAAGTTGTCTTTTGTCATCTAGAACTTAATTTTATCAATTTATGACCACTTTGGCAGCTCAAACCTAAATTCATTTCATTTCATATCAAAGACTTTTTTTTATCTTCTCAAATTACAATCTATAACTGTTTTACCTTTTAGTACCTAATTATAAGTAAGTACGCTAGAAAATATTGTCTAGGCACTATGCACATCTCTTGTAAATAATACAATTTTATTTTTTGAAGTTATGCTATTGATAATTTTGTCCCTGAAACACAACTCTATTTGAAGTTATGCCTTTTATTTATGACCTTACATATTTTAATGTATTTTAGTTTTTAATTTACTTCTAGAAAGTATGCCGTTTTAATTATGTCATCTAAAACCTAAATTCATTTTATTTTGTGTCATGTCTACGACCAAATTGTCATCTAAATTCATTTTATTCTATTTCGTATCTATGACCACATTAGTCCATCTTAAACCTAAATTCATTTTATTCTGTCATATCTATGACCACATCGTCATCTAAAATCATTTTATTTTGTGTCATGCCTATGACCACATTGTCATCTAAAATCTAAATTCATTTTATTCTATGTCATATCTACGACCACATTGTCATCTAAAACGTCTCGTCTCGTCTTTGTCTCGTGCCTACGAACATAGTGTCATCTAAAAATTAAATTAATTTTATTCTATGTCATATCTACGACAACATTGTAATTTAATTCTTTAATTTGTTGTACTTACTTTAATTACACATACTTAATTATTTAATTTTGCAAAATCATTTCAATCACAATTTTTTTTTAATTTTATCTTGAATTCTCATTCTGAATACTTATTATTGAAAATTTAGTCGTGAAAGTATATTTATGTAAAATTTATCCTATTGTATTTTAATATTGTTTTAAATTAATTTTGACAAATATGTCAAATTGACCATAAATTTACAGTTTAAAATATTCTTCATGAATTATCATAGCTATTTTTTTTGTTTTATAAAAATATATATCTGGGTTTGTTATAAACCCAAGTACAACCTTATACACCTTTCACACTAAGCTAAAAGCTTGTGCCATGAAAGGGGAGTTTGCCGTTATTAATTCTATTATCTAAATAAAATAAAATATGTTGTAAAATTTTACAATTTAGACTCATGTTATGAAAATATGTTGTAAAATTTTACAATTTAGACTCATTAGAATTATTGTTCCTATCTGTCATCTAATTATGAAACATTGTGTTGTCAAATTATTTGGAGGGTTATGTTTTGTCGTCTTAAACCTATTTTCGTATTATAAGTGCCATTGAAGTGATTTTTTTTGGGCCTAGCTCACTTAAGCCATTTAGAATAATACTTTTAATTAGAGATGCAACAAATATTAGGCAACTATTTGGTATTCTGTCAATTCGGCAACATTTTTACTATTCGGCCGAATACCGAATATTTAGTCTATTGTTATTTGGTGTTCTGCCGAATAGTTTAAATGTAAAACTAGAAGGAACTAATAGCTTGTAATAGATTGTTGCTATTTCATTGTCAGCTGCAGATGCATAATTTTGTTAATCCTCAAATATCTAATTAATGAATTTAATTTGATATGGAGTGAAACAACATAATATTATTATTGTTATTATTAATGTTGGAACACAAAAAATTCGATACAATGTATTGCGCTGCGAGTTTAGTACATAGATATGTCTATAATGTACCTACACGCATCTTCGTGTAGGTACATTATAGACATTGTTTTGCCGAATGTTCAGTTATTCGGCACATGATTTTGCATTATATTCTGTATTCGTCAAATATACTATTCGTTGCATCTCTACTATTAATACAAATATTTTAAGTTTTTTTTTATCATTCTTTATTAGTTGTAAGTTTGTGATGTGTTCAATACAAGGTGGTCTGTCATCTGAAATGTGTTTGAAAATGTAAAAATTGTATTTATTAGTATTAAATTTATTACCAAATCATGGGTGCACCCAGGTTTTTGCTCTAGTAGGAACGGGAGCAGCTCAGCAAATTTTTATTGTTGCAACTGTGAAATGTACGGACCTTTATTTTTTTTTTAATTCTCTATCATTAGATTTATAAATTAGAAACGTTTCGCATTCTCCCTGTTTCAGATTGAATACAATTTTTTTGTAATATTTTCTCCGTACTTAAATCTATTTATTTTATTTATTTATTTAATTGAAAACGGTATAGGAATTTAAAATATTTTAAAACTCTTCTGTTTTCTTAAAGAATATTTTCTTGCTGTACCTTTTTTTACAATGCACCGGGTAAGTATCTGGTACTTTTACTGAATAGCCGGTACTTTATTACCAAAATAATATTCGCAAAACATTCGCATATTTTTTTGCGAATATGAATACTTGGATATCTGGGAATATTCGCGAATGCGAATATTCGTTACATCACTAATACATATATGTTTTGAGAGAGATTTTTGTGATGAGGAATATGTAATTGTAGGTTTTTTGCGGATACGTCGTGTCAAAGTTTTTGTTCACAAGCTTTTGAAATTATTGAAGATTCCATCATCAGGCAACTCACTCCTTGCCTGATGATGGAATCTCCAATGATTCCGAAAGCTTGCGAACAAAAACTTCGACGTGACGTATCTGCAACTCCTTGTAAACAGACAATGAGTCTATGTCTGCAGTAAACGCCTACTCCTTGACGGGTGAAGACGTAGACTCATTGCCTGATGATGGAATCTCCATTTATTTCGAAAGCTTGCGATCAAAAACTTCGACGCGACGTATCCGTAAAAAAATCTACAATCATATATTCCATGTCGCGAAAATCTCTTTCAAAACATATATCTATGCGTATTTTTGCTGGATTTGATATATATAAGGGTTAAATATTTTCGAAATCCTAGGGATAACCAGCTGCCCCCTTTTGCCTCTTCCTGCCTGGATACGCTCATATACAAATTCACTATTTGAATATACTCTAATACTTGCCTATTTGTTTAATTACATCAGTCATTATTATTCCATAGAAATTATTATATTTAAAATTTGCTTACAGATTATTTTACGAGTGCAAGCTGTCAAATTATGTTTTACAATTGATAGCGAAACTCTTTGGGGCACTTTAATAGACACATTAGTTCCGTAAATTGAAACAAGTGTTTTTTGTATTATTGATCGCAAATCGTGAGAGAGGTGTCTCTCCACTATCAATCAATTGAGAATAACCTGATAATGGAAAGACGTCTTTGTCGCGATTTATAATCTATGGTACTACCACTATACCATCACGGCATATCCCACAAGTGGGGTAGCCACCAGGCCAGCTGCATATTATAAATAACCAAAAAGTCCTCTCTGCGCCAATATAAAATCAAGACATTCAGGATGGGAGGCCATAAACCTCATGACTGCCGAATTTAAGATGTAAAATGTCTTAATTTTTTTTCGAACACCTGCCTAATACAGGACACTTAAGCTTACGGAGAAGAGTGGGAAACCAATTCTTTACCGGCTGCTCCACGGGATAAATATCTTAAATATATATTTATATAAAACAGTGAATTCACACTCATTTGTTTCAATTTATCTAATAATGGAATTTTGCTTTGTGTGCACCAACACAATTAATCATTTTAGATTCAATTTCGTACCGTCATCGCATATTTCAATTGACTCATTTGAAAAAGTGATTTTTTGTAATTTATAGCATGACAGCTTATTATTATTATGACATTAAAATCATTTTTTAAACTAATTATTCGTAACAAGTGTTAGAAAATATGGCAAACTATACTTAAAAACAGATGACATACTAACATACATACATACATCAAGATTATTAGTAACAAATGTTGGAAAATATGGCAAACTGTACTTAAAAACAGATGACATGCTAACATACATACTTACATCAAGATTATTAGTAACAAATGTTTGAAAATATGGCAAACTGTAGGTACTTAAAAACAGATGACATGCTAACATACATACTTACATCAAGATTATTAGTAACAAATGTTTGAAAATATGGCAAACTGTAGGTACTTAAAAACAGATGACATACTTACATACATACATACATCAAGATTATTAGTAACAAATGTTGGAAAATATGGCAAACTGTACTTAACCTGTCCGTGAGTGAATAAGGAAAAAATAAAAGTGTATGGCAGAGTGAATTAATTCAACTTTGACTTTTTGAATATTTTTTTATTGCATGTTATAGAAAATAATCTCTAGAATAAATGTTTATAAGAAACCAACTCTCAAAAATTAATAATAACGGAGTTATAATACAAAAACAATTTTGACGCGTCATGTCTGCTCCGGTATTGTCAACAATGGGTTCAACATATGAATATTTATTATTATCAAAAATATTTATTTCTATTTGTTTTTAACAAAAACTTATGTAGGTACTAAAAACTAATTAATTGTGCAGAATTAGCACAAAAGGTAAAAAAAACTTCACAAAACACTCCATAAAATAACACCCATAGCGCACGAACGCACGCAGCAAAATGGTTTGCAACCGCGAATGATGGTATGTATTTCAAGCGGCGGTCACGTGACATTTTGTATAGGCGATAAATAAGGTCAAAACTTGCCTATTTTTGATTTTTTTCCTTGTGATTGGTAAAGTATATCCGACAGATTGGACCAATGATGAAATTGACGAATTTGGCGGGAATACCAAAATATTACTAGATCAAACGCACCGGTGCGTGCGTACTCCAGATCCCATAATATTTCTTGCACGCACCGGTGCGTTGGTACTCCTTTACAGGTTAATAACGGATGACATACTAGCATACATATATCAAGACAACAGAGACATCAACACAGTTATAATCCTCACCACACACATAACACCAGTTCTTTATTAGTCATACAGTGCACATCATACAAATTCACATTTGTGATCGTAACGTCCTCAAGAACGCCGAAACCTTGAGAACCTTTAGGACGACATGACATATCTGAAAGCCCATTGCCTGTCAAAGTGGAATATTTAAAAAATAATATCGCACAGTTACAAATAGTTTAAACAATGATTTTAATGTTTCTTTGAGAGCTTGCCAAAATAAAAAAAAAATTGCCCAAATATTTTTAAATATGGCGATATTCAATTTTAGTGACATATCTTTTTTGTCAAAATGTCTATTTCCATTGGATAGAATATGAAGTGTATTCCATGTAAAAAGAAATACACCTTTTTACAAAAACAATCACCAATTTAAGTATATTGCTCAACAGACACCTCATCTGTGCAACCAACAGATTGAGTAAACTTCTTTTAGTAAGAAACAGAAAAGGTGTTCTGATGCTTGCAAATCGGCTTAGGCTGGTTTAAGTGTACACTTAACTCATGGTGCATTTGTGGGATTGGTGAATGCACCGTGCCATGAGTAAAGTGCACTTAAACCAGTCTAAGCCGATTCGTAAGCATCGGTACACTTTTCCTGTTTTCTAGTAAAGGGAGTTTACACAATCTGTTGGTTGCGCGCAGATGAGGTGTCTGTTGAGAGATATTCTTAATATCTGCAAGCTGGAGCGAAACTACACCATGTAGAATTTCGGCTGAAATGACATATAAACATAGTATTGTAGTCCTTGTTATGCTCTTTTAAATGACATATTCATCTGTCTTGTAAATGAGCTATATTTTCAAATATTCATAATTAAAAAAATATGACAAATTTTTATTAAAGCAAAACAACGTCATTTTAATGCAATATTGTGAATTTTTTCAAAAAAAGTGTGAGAAATGATTAATAGCAATCATTCACAATAATTTTTAAGAGTATATAATATATAATGAGTTACAATCCATTGGATTGGTCTGCAACGAGTTTTGTCTTTCTTCTCCATTCCTCCCTATTCTCAGCCAGTCTTTTCAGCTCTACGTATGAGCCACAATTCATGTCCCTCTTCAGTTGGTCCATATACGCATCTCTGGGCCGGCCTCTGCCGTTTGTGCCCTCGGTCCTACCCTCCGCGATGGCGATGAGGAGTCCTGGGTGCCTGATGTTGTGGCCAATCCAGTTAGCTCGTTGTTGGCTGATTCTTTTAAGGAGTTGCCTTTTATCGCCTACCCTGTTTAATACTTCTTCGTTTTCGACGTGTTCCGACCAATGGATCTTCAACATGCGTCTGTAGCACCACATCTCAAAGGCCGCCAACCGTCCGCTTTCAATCTTGCTGATGGTCCATGTCTCACAACCATAAAGCAAAATGCTCCATACGAAGGCTTTAGTAAGGTTCTTCCTTACGCTTAAATCAATGTTTGGGGATTCCAATTATTTTTAAGAGTAATATCGTCTTAACTAACATTTGAGAAGCAAATGTAATTTTGTTGAAAAAACTGTGAATGGCCATTCTCAAAAATGGCTTCTGTTGAGATAGTGTAGTTTCGCTCCGGCGTACAAATCTTCACTAACCAGTAAAATGTGAAAATTACATACAATAATATCCTATTTAGATTGTCACCATGTACAAACTATGTCGATGCTTAAATCGCTGTAATATTTTCTATACTTAATGTATTGTTTCTGTTTTATTTTATTTTACAAGTTTTATAAATATTTTAGTATTTAAATAATGTTTTCTGCCTTTAGTAGTTGTAATGTTTTGTTTTTTATTATTGTTATAAAATTTATCCAGTGTTCTAAAATTTTATTATCCAAAGATTATGTCATTTAAAACGGTGCTTCGCAACCTTTTTTCATATACGGCACACCAAAATTCTTCTTAGAAATCCGCGGCACACCAAAAGACTAATTTGGTGCGGCCATAGTGTGTAGCACAATACACACTACGCAGTTTTCAACGATTGGTACCAGGCGCTGGGAGACCATTGAAATATTATTTAGTTATAATAATCATTCGATACAATATTTTGAAAACATTGAAGGAGACCCACCGACCACCCGGATAGCGCAGAAGTCTGGGGACTTCCATTTATCCGAATTCTACACTACACAAATCTTCACCGGAGGCGCCATAGTGGGCAGCCTGAGGGGCTAATAATAATTTGTCATTGTGTATTAAATACATAATGAAAAATTATAAAATTAAAATACATTGTATTTGACCGCGGCACTCCTGTATTCGGTTCACGGCACACCGGTTGCGGAGCACTGATTTAAAATAATGACAATTTACATGTTATTTTATTAAAAAAACAAATTATTCGTTTCTATGTGAATAATTTATGCTATTTTTTAGAACTATTTCAGATAGTGCTAAATAACAGCTACAATCACATCTTTAGCACAAATTTAATGCTATACATCAAGCTATAAGCTGTACTATGTCTCCTACATATTATATTTTGTAGGAAATTTAGACCTAATATTTCAATATGCTCTAATCATTTAATTACATTTTAGCTCAAAATTTTAATTAACTATATCTTTACAACGTATCGCAACCATTTTACACCAAAATATAGAGAAGATATAAGAGTGATCCCGAGCGATACTTACGGCCGATTCCATGAAAGAAGATAAAACTACAGTAGAAGTCCGATAATCCGGCACGTTCGGGACCGGCTCATCGAAAATTCCGGTCTATCGGGCGGTAATTATAAGAACAATTAGGTTAATAATTAAACTACAAATACAGTGTGCAAATACATACAACAAAGTTTATTTTACATTTCATTTGTTGTCATTTTTTTTTATTATTCTTTGTATACTAATTTTGTGTAATAAAGTTTATTATTATTATGTACCTACACGTACTGTAAAACATATTTCACTTAGATTTAAAAAAGTCATGAATGGTTTTTTGTTTTCTTGACTTTTAGTATAATAATTTCTGAAGCACTGTAGCTAGTACTAGCCTCAGCAAAAGAGATAAACTTATTTAGTGATTCTGCAGCTTCTGCCCAGCTGATTTTTTCCTTTTCATTCGTTTCGGCATCTGAGTCACTTTCTTCAAGATTTTGAGTAGGCTGAGGGTTTACTACAATGTTCACAACAATACCGAGCGCTTCCGGATGATCTCGAACTATCCCGAAAACTTCCGAATAGCTCTCGAGCGTTTTTATTTGCTTTAAAGACACACTTTTGGAAAAACACAAATTTTTACAATTTTCCGGAGCGATGCCGGACTATCGGGCATTCCGGACTGTTGGATGCCGGACTAATGGACTTCTACTGTACTTTGATTTTTGAAGTTTCTTTAACCGTCACAGATATCTTACAAAATAAAATTTAAGTTCGAATTATGTAATTTGAAACTAGTGTTTCTTTCTACTATTGATTCCTAGAGAGCTACGTCTTTCCACTTATCAGGTCATAATCAATCTGAATCGTTTACAACTATTCATCTGGTTATATAGTACTTACTACAAGAGAACTACAATATGTTACCAGAGTAAAAATATTATATGAATTAAATATATATTGAAGCGGGCTAGTAGGTTCTGCTCTATCATTTTTACCATTGGGTTGCAAGCGCTAAGTTTATGGTCAGATGATGCGGTTCCATGGCAGCGAAGTCTCAAGATCCGCCTATAAAATAAAACCGTAAGTAGAAGAAACAGGACTGTTATATTTTGATGTAAAATGGTTGCGATAAGTTGAATTTAATAAAATAAGTATATCCAAATGACACGATTAATTTAGTCAAGGTGGACTTCAGTATAATGGTGTGTTTCTGGCATTGCAGTACAAAGTTCAACTACACCACGGTGCCCAGTGGCGGAATCATGTACTACTATATAAGTAATGAGGTGTCACCTCACTATCTACATAGTACACAAGACCACCACCAGATGTCGTGGTGTGATCGAGTTCAGTATTGTAGTGTTATTTTGAAATACACCATAAATATCATTTAAAGATTAGATTGAAATATTGGATTTAATGGACGTATTATAACTCATCGTACCTAGAGCAATATATATATTATATGTTTTATTGTATTACGTTTGTCAATGATATTTTTATCAATAAATAAATAAATAAAGATATTCACGTTACATAGATTCATTTTTTTACTCATTTCAACATTTTACTTTCAAACTATAATTTGAGAAGCTAACTGCTTAAGACGGCTAGCAATCTACCGTCATAGATTGAAAGACTTGGAAATCCATTGTTTGTTTCAGAGGCCAAGGCCCTATGAGGAATGACAGCCATCGGATGTGAGTAAGTAAGTTTTTGAAGGGTACACTCAAAAAAATTGAATTAGTAGTTCTTAGTATATCTAAACTTGAGTTTTTTTAATAGTGCCCTAGCACTGATACGCACACAGTCACAGGTAATGTGTATTAATAAGTAACCGAGTAGAATCACTGTGATTGGCTGGTGCATTGTGTGGTGTGTGTAGCATACTCATTACTGAAGGATGTGTTAGTAATCATTTACCTGTGAGCGGGGCACTCTTACATGAATACTTATTTACCGAGTAGTTAAAACCTATTCAAATAGGTTGACTATCTGTGAGTAGAATTAACTGGAAAGAAAAAACACATGGGTAAATTTTTATTTCTTTTTTTAAAAAAATTAAAACTAAATATATATTCACAATAATCTTAATGTAATAAACTTAAAACTAAAACACGTTAGGCGCTAATAATTATAATCTGTATGTCGGAGGTATACAAAGCTATGAAAAGAAATATAATTTTTCAATTGTGGCCCCGAACAGTGCTGCAGTTTTAATAAGGTGGAAATAGTCCTGAAGATCATGGTTCTACAATTGAGTTGTCTGGTTGGCTTTATTGAATACAGATTTAAGTCTGTCTCTTAAGAGTCTGGCATTGAAGATGGACCACTTCTGAAAAGCCTATGCCATTTATGTAACAATTAAGTGAAAGAAGCACCGTGGAGCACCCGGTAAAGAATTGGTCTTCCACTCTTCTGCGTAAGTTTTCGAGTGTCCTGTAAAAGGCAGGTGTTCGAAAAAAATAAGACATTTTACATTTTAAATTCAACGATGAGGCTTGCCACCCATCCTGAATGTCTTGATTTTATATTGGCACGAAGAGGACAGTTTGCATGTTTCTTACGTGCAGCTGATCTGCTGGCTACCCCACTTGTGGGATATGCCGTGATGGTATAGTAGTAGTAGTAAGTGAAAGAAAACACCAATCAGAAATCTCGATCGGAGAGCCATGTCTACACAATGCAACATTGTGCAAAATCTAATCGGAAGAAGTGAGAAAGGTGTTCCAACGCTTACGAATTACTGGCTTTAGGCTGGCTTAAGTGATCACTTTCAGTGTCCATGGACAACGTTCATCAATTCCACCATTCTCACTGTCACAATGTAAGGTCCACCAATCGAGAGACGTTTTATGCAAACCTTTCTCACTTCTTCACCATGTCTACACAATGTTGCATTGTGTAGACATGGTTCTCCAATCGAGATATCTAATTGGTTTTGTCATCTGCACCTAAATCCGGTTAAACAATAAAAATAAGTAAATATTCTAAAAATTTGAAAGAAGACAGATTCTATTATGTAATTTGAAACAAGCGTTTTTTTCCGATACAGATTATTGATAGTATTAATTGATTCGATTGATAATGACGATTGAAAGACGTCTCTCTTGGAATCAATAATCTATAGTAGAAAGAAACACTTGTTTCAAATTACAATCATAATTATGGAATTCTACTACGGGTGCACCGACACAATTAATAAGACAGATTCTTTTATTTGTTTTACTCGTTTTTAACGATTTGTGATCATCACTAGTGTGCAGTATCTCTCCGACATATAGGTTACATAAATAAGACTCTTCTCTCAATGTGATGTGTTGTCCTGCCTTACTGCTCTATTGATAGTACAGCTCCAAGTTCATGCCGTCGTGTATCTCATCTGAAATGGAAATATGTTAAGGAAAGTATTTTTAAATCATCAACTAATATTATAGATTAGTAATCCATCTATCTGTGGAAAAATCTCCCTAGGCTTAGGCAAGCTAAGGAACTACTCAGAAGAACCAATCCTAAAAGCAATAACAGGCTTCCTGACGGGTCACTGTAGACTCAAGGAGCACCTATGCAAGCTAGGACTTGAAAAAGATGGCACCTGCAGATTCCCTCGGCACCTCTTGTTGGACAGCAATGCCGTAGGATTCGCAAGAATCAAAACCCTAGGCAAGCACTGGATAGAAGTGTGAATCTTTCTCTCCACACCTTGGATGCCCTCGAGACTCCATAAGATGTCTGAAATTTGAAGGTTTGCTTTGACTGGTAACACCAGGAAAGCTAAGTAGGGGGAGTACAATAGATCTTATAGGTCGCAGTGGACAACATACTCCATCCAATAAAATAAAAATCTATCTATACCCTCACGCCGTGCCCCAAGTGGGGTGGGCATGGAGAACGGAACACTATATAGATCTATCCCGACACATTCTATCATATTTATATAATGGTATATAGAAAAACACAATCACTTGATAATATGTAAGTATAATTGAATTATTTGTATAAAACATAATTTGGTTTCATCCAAATCAGAGATTATGTTACGATTACGACAAATTATGTTATTTAATTCTGTCTTTCTTTTACATCTTGTCAAAATCCATCTTTTATAAAAAAATATCAATTTTAAACAAAATAATCAAAAGGAACAAATTCAAAATAAAAATAATCTAACTACTAAGGGAAGTGCCTAGGTACTTATTTTAAAATAAACATAATCTAACAAAGTAATAACTAAGGTAAGTACCTAGGCACTTTCTTACATTTATATAAAGGAGAGGTGAACTTTTAGAAAAAAATAAAGAATTTTCTTTGAAACGAACCCCCAAACCACTCACATAACTCAGCCTCTGCACCTACCCCACTTAGGATGCATCGAATTGAATGGGTAGACCATAAATAAAACCATAGTATAATATATGCATTAATTACGTTTTCTGGATGTAAAATATAAATATTTAAAAAGGATACAATCCGCAAGTTTGATGTGGTCTTTAAATACTGTGTACCATTTCTTCAAGACGATTTTGTCATATCTAGTTCCTGTCTGGGCAGCTATTAACTTCTTCAGATCTCCAACTGTATCGTCCGGATTACATTTAACACGAACCTTCTTCCCCAAACGATCGTTACAAGTTATTTCCAACATGTTTTCACTCCTTGTTTACTTATAAAAAAGTTAGGTTAATTTTTGTGCAAATTTATCAAATCACACACAACGATTTAAGTAAGTCACCAATAAATTAAATAAAAATAGCACAAATATATATAAGAATGTGTTATAATTGTATTGAAATTTATGTAAATAAGATTTTTAATGTTTTAACAGCAAAATACGTCTCTCTGCGTTTGCCGAACGAATTTTGACAGCCGATGACAGCTTTCACTTGCCGCCATATTGACTTTGGAATGTTTAGCCAAAATAATATTTTATTTTTTGATTAACACAAATTTTATTTATTTAAATATATTAAACAACGCATTAAATATTAAAAGTTTTATTTTAGTGAGTAATAGAATTTATTTTTAATAAAACTGTTTTGTTTGTTTTAATAGTTATACATTTGTGTTTTTCAGTGTATAGTCCACATCACGAAGTAGAGAGTGAAATTTATTTTTTCGTAGTTTTGTTCGGTGTCTAGTCGGAGTTTTGTCAGAAGAAAATGCAAATACCCAATGAATATGTCTCCACGGCGGAGGATTTCGCTGACCAGGTGAATAAATAAACCTTCATTTATCATATTACACGCTTATTTGTCTAATTGATCATGTAATACATTTTTTATTTTATTAAATTTCACTTTTTACCGCTGTCACGTCACCCCCAAAAACATGACAGGTGCATTCAATATTATTCATTTTAGTTATTCTGTATACATAGTTATAACTTTTAATTAGTTTCTGAGTATGAAAGAAACTTCATTTTAACTGTCCCAATTGTTTAATTGTTAATTTTAATTTACCTGACATATTTTTTACGCCCAAATATTTGACCTGTCAACTGGTTTTGGGTCCTTTAACCTACTTCTGACTTATTTTACTTTGTGCATTCAATATGTTTTATTTTATTTTTAATTTTAACCCTTATAAAATAGCATAGCTTCCATCACAAACTTTAATCTGTCGTGTATTTTCGTTTAAATATATTCTTTTGTCCATATTTAAATGTGTTGTACAAAGTCTAACTTGAGATGTATTAGAATGATAAGTTTTTATAGGTTAGATATTTTCTTTCAATGTAATTATATTATTTATATACAAAGTCAAACAGAAAAACAAATGCCAAGAATTTTAGAACAAGTGAATGCTTGCATCTTGCCAATTTTTGCCTTTAAAACAAACGTGAATCAAAGTTAATTGAGTCACCTGTTTTTTTCACCTTTAAGTTTCTATTTTATTATGTTGAATTTAAGATTTATTTCAAATGGGGTAGCCATTGGACTCTCATTATTTTCTGTAAGATTTTCAGCAGTGTCCTCCTACCACTAAAATATAATACTTATTATAAATACAACCCGGAACCAGTTTTAGAAAATCAAAATTATAGGCTCTATTATGATAAAACAATAATAACAGATAGACAAATACATTATAATAGACCCGATTTAGTATTACATGATAAACGTAATAAAATAACGTACCTAATAGACATCGCTGTCCCAAATACACATAATATACAAACAACCGTCACAGAAAAAATACGTAAATATACAGAACTAGCAGGAGAAATAAAAAATATTCGGCATTCTAGGTCTGTTTATATAATACCTTTAGTCATGTCAGCTACAGGGGTAACTCCGAAATCTTTAATAAATAACTTACAAAAATTAAGATTTACCGGTTAATTTGTACCTACATTAAAATTCAAAAATCTATTATAATAAACACTTGTAATATTGTTAGAAAGTTTTTGAACACAGATATTTCAGGCACAATGCTGGTATTTTGATCCCGCGTTTTGAGCCTAATCCTTTGATATCCTGTAGTATATCTGGATAGGTGAGTTTTTCCCGGCATTAGACTGTTAAGGTCCCAAAAAGATGGTTGTTTCTATGGTTTGCATAAAGCGTTTCTTGATTGGTGAACCTTACATCGTGACAGTGAGAGTGGTGGAATTGGTGAACGTTGTCCATGGACACCGAAAGTGATCACTTAAGCCAGCCTAAAGCCAATTCGTAAGCGTTGGGACACCTTTCTCACTTCTTCCGATTAGATTTTGCACAATGTTACATTGTGTAAACATGGATTATTCTACAATTGAGATGTATGATTTACATATACAGTGAAACCTCTATCTATCGTTTTTGAAGGGACCTATTGAAATAAACTATGGATGCGGGAAAACAATGAATGCGGGAGTATAGAAAAAATCACATTAATATGTATTTTAATGTTTAATATGTACATACAAGTATATAGGTTTTATAAAAATGATACATGTTTCAAACGTTATAAATCAATTTGTTGAAGTAAAAAATATAGTAACAAGATAAAAAAGAAAGCTGCATGGAGACCAAAATTATACTGTATGTAATCTTTCATCGTCATATTTGCTTTTTTATTGTACCTACTGACGTACCAGCATAAAAGACAGCCGACAGAATTAACAAATCGTTCTTTCTTTCTCCCTCGCTGTCCAATGTTTTTATACATACATATTTACGATTTTTTTGTGTAATTTAAACGGTCAATGCGATAAAATCATATAGAGAAACGATGGATGCGATATATTTTTACGTATTTTGTATGAAACTAATTTGGTAACATCCAGGATGGGTGGCAAACCTCATTGCTGAATTTAAGACGTTAAATGTCTCTATTTTTTAGAAAACTTCCAGAAAAGAGTGGGAGTAGACCAATTCATTGCCGGATCCTTCACAGATCAAGCTTTACCATTTAATAAAAGTATTTTTATTCCCAACTATTGGACAGATTACACTGTTTACTTTGTCATTTAATAAAAGTATTTATATTCCCAACTATTGGACAGATTACACTGTTTACTTTGTCGCCTACAAAATTTCTTCTTTTGATATCGCCCTATTAAAATTGAGTTGTACAGTGAAACCTCTATCTATCGTTCCTCGAATAATTGTTTTCCCGTATTGAATAAGTCTTAAATTTAGCGGCACAGAGAGGATGACATGTATGTTTATTACATGCAGTTAGTCTACATAGAAAATGCTGCCGGAGATTGATAGATAACAATAATTTGATGTTGTTAATTTGAACAATACCGACGCGTAAAGCTGTCATCGGGGTTTATAAGAGAGAATATCGGAGCCTTTGGCGAGTCACCCGGTAGCTTAATTGTACAAAGCACTCCTCGTGACGAGGTCTGGGGCGGCACTACCCAATGAGGTGACGTTGTCTTTTCTAAGCCTTATATGGTAGTTTCATGTGTTAAATTTACGTTAATTTGAAAGTTAACCAGTTTTTTACTTAACGATTAACAGATTAAAAAGCTAATAATGACTCCCTCTGCTGTTGGATGCAATAGTATTATTTGTATTAGTGTGTGAAAGAGTGTACGCCAGCCAGGCAGATGTAAAGGAGTGCGGCACCATCTGTTCTACCGTATGGAGTTGTGGTTGTTTCAGAGCGTGTGACATTAGAGTTTGTTTGAAATATGAACGCAGCTATAGAGGTATGCGTTTTATATTGATAATATATTTTTTTTAAATGTATATAGGTATCTGGGTTAGTTACAAACCCAAATACAACCTTATACACCTTTCACGGTAAGCTACTAAAAGCTTGTGTCGTGAAAGGGGAGTTTGCCGGCACCTGGTATCGAACCACAGACCCCATGTTCACGAGGTCCAGACTCTACCTCCAGGCTACCGACGAACTCAATTATACCATATACTCATTATACCATCGTCACGGCATATCCCGCAAGTGGGGTAGCCAGCAGACCAGTTGCATGTAATAATTAGTAAGACATTCAGGATGAGTGGCAAATTTTATTTATTTATTTTATTCTTCTTGCACATCATCATTCATATAACAAAATCAACTAACAAATCAGTTTACATAAATAAAAAAAGTGATGATATGCAGTGGCGAGATTATCACTTTATAGTGATTTCTTCCATCTAACCATCTATTGCTTAATTTAAGATGTAATCTTCTTCCCCCTCGCCTTTATCCCATTTACTTGGGGTTGGCTCTCCTAGTCCTCATCTTCCAAGTTTTCCGGTCCCCTGTCTTTTTGATCATGTTATCCTGTGGTAGTCTCAAGATGTGTCCGTACCATCTTAATCGGTTTTCGGTTATTTTTTCGCCAATGGAAGCAACTTAATAGTGACTTTAATTTAAGATGTAACATGTCTTCATATTTTTGCAAACATTTAACAATTACAGAACATTTAAAAATTTAGGGAAAACACTATCATATATTATTGTAGTTGCATATTCAAAAAGAAGTATGTGAGAACATTTTTATTTGGGCACACTCTTTTAAAACTGTTCATTGGGGCATTAAAATTGTTGTTTGGACTTTTTATTGGCATGTCGTCGTTGCATATTCAAAAAGAGACATGTGCACACATTTTTATTTGGGCATACTCTTTTAAAACTGTTCATTAACGCATTAAAATTGTAGTTTGGACTTTTTATTGGCATGTGATATTATTCTTTAAGTATTGAATTTTAATATTTGATATTAAGAATCACTTTATAAAATGGTTATGATGTCATTATAAGCAGTTTATTCTGGAAATGTCAAAATATTTATGAATTCACATGTCCCTTTTTGAATATGCAACGACGATGTGATATTATTCTTTAGTATTGAATTTTAGTTCAGAAACTTTCTAACAATATTACAAGTGTTTATTATAATAGATTTTTGAATTTTTATGTTTAAATTAACCGGTAAAACCCGTGGAGCACCCGGTAAAGAATTGGTCTCCCACTCTTCTCCTTAAGTTTTCGAGTGTCCTGTAAAAGGCAGGTGTTTGAAAAAATTAAGACATTTTACATCTTAATTTCAGCGATGATGTTTGCCACCCATCCTGAATGTCTTGATTTTATATTGGCACGGAGAGGACAGCTTGCATGTTTCTTGCATGCGGCTGGTCTGCTGGCTATTTTTTTTTAAATTAATTATTTATATATAAGATTTTGGAGTTACCCTGTAGCTGACATGACTTAAGGTATTATATAAACGGACCTAGAATGCCAAATATTTTTTATTTCTCCTGCTAGTTCTGTTATTATGTCCAGTGGCTACTCCGCTAGCGGCGTGTGAAGCGGTATAGAGATAGATTAAATATTAATCTTTAATTACCCGTGCATCTTAGACAATGACAATCTTTTAATAAGATAACGCTGGTAATAATTATATATTATGTTTATATCATCTCTTTATGATAAGGTTTACAATAGAGAGATAAAGACTAGAGATGCAACGAATAGTAGTATATTTGACCGAATACCGAATATTATGCAAGATCATGTCCCGAATAACCGAATATTCGGCAAAACAATGGCGAGAGCGTGCAGTACTCCTGACCGCGCATCTTCGAGGTGCTATGGCACAAAGATGGCGCTTTAAATACTCTCCATTTATGATTATTTATTATTATTACATCATAGACATAAATGTACTAGACTTGCAGCACGGTAGGTACATTTTTTCAAAAAAAAATTGTTCCAACATTAACAATAATAATATTATGTTGTTTCACTCCATATCAGATTAAATTAATTAATTAGATATTTGAGGATTAATAATTATGCATCTGCAGCTGACAATGAAATAGCAACAATCCACAAGCTATTCCTTCCAGTTTTACATTTAAACTATTCGGCAGAACACCGAATAATAGACTAAATATTCGGTATTCGGCCGAATAGTATAAATGTTGCCGAATAGACAGAATATCAAATAGTTGCCGAATATTTGTTGCATCTCTAATTTACAATATTCATTCCTAATGATTTTTAGCGTAACATGTAATGTTAAATAAATTAATTTATAATGTTATTTTGACTCGAGGCACGTACCCACTGTATAATTACCTACATCTTGTTTATCCAGTATATGTGATAATTTGTATATTAATCCAATCACAGGTGATTAACATGGGTTATTATATGTATAAGTATATCTTTCTCGTATATACCTGGATTTGGTACTAAAACCAATATGGTATATCATATTCTAAAAAAAATAGCCCTTCCTACTGGGGACTTTGCCAATTTGCTTGTTCTGCTTTGAGGCTGGTTAAAATAAATTGTGATACCGAGAACGTCTATATGCGTGTTTAAAGATGAAAGATGTCTCATTTGTGCCGATAAAAAAATTAAGACATTTGGGATGGTTGGCAAACCTCATTGCGCTGTATTAAAGATGTAAAGTGTCAACTATATTTTGAACCACTCTAGATTAATCATTCCAGTTGATTACACTCACTGATAGTCAACCTATTTGAATAGGTATTATTAACTAGGTAGGTATGTTGTATATTATGATACACATACATATGTGAACTTCCTTTAGGAGTGCACGACACAGAGTCTCGACGCTTATGAATCGACTCAAGGCTTGGTTAAGAGTAGGTACTCTTTAAACTTAGGTAATATTCCCAATTTCTCTGTGTCATGCTTGTCACATGACTTGAAATTTTTGAAAGTTGTATACCTATATAGTTAGTTCCATTCGATAAAATTCCATTATTGATATCAAGTTTTTATACGATTTCGTACAATTCTTGTGTTTTCAAAGTGGAAAGATGTCATTGGTGAATAAAACCAAGTGGAATGATTAATCTAGAGTGGTTCAAAATATGATTGACATCTACACTTCTAGTAAGTAAAATCCAGTTCCCAGACATCCAATTGTGTCAAGAATTCATAAAATGATGTCAAATGTCTTTTTTTTCTTCAAACACCTGCCTTTTCCAGGATTCTGGAAAATGTACGAAAAAAGGGTGGGGGACCTATTCTTTGGCATATGTTCTACAATATTTTTTATTCAATATAACTAATAATTTTAGCCAGTCATAAAATCGGAACATCACTAATCTCGGTTTATAAGTATGGTGACACTTATTCAAGTATAAGAGTTGTTATTCCATGTTCGTTTGACATCACTTACTTGATGAGGTGGCCATCAGGGCTAAAGTTGTTGTATTGCTTTTGTCAATGTCAATGTTCTTTTGTTAAATACTATTGAAGTTGTGTTTCAAGTACACAAGTGTTCTTTTATTCGAATTTTAAATTCAAATTCAAACATTCATTATTCTAAAGGCTGCACGTTCATTTGTTTCTTGTGTCTCTGTGGTGATGACGTTTCAGTTGTGTGTGTTTTGTGAAAATAAATCGAGTGAAATTTAATTTAAATATTTTAACAAAATTTAATTTGTAATTTTTTGGAGCTAAACATAATAATTGTGTTTTTTTTAGTGTAATCTTTGCACATATTTGCATATTTTTTATATTAATTTTGACGTAACAAGGTTTTGACATGTGGCACGATTAACGTCAGTCCACATGTCATTTCTGTTTTCTTTGTATTTTGTTTGTCAAATTTAAATTCAAAAAAAGAACATATTGCTTCCGTATTATTTTATCAATTGAATTTCGTATGGAATCTTATTTTATGTAGTGATTGATGGGGAATTTTGAAAAAAGAACTGTCTCTTTTGCCGTGATTTGTCGGTTTTGAATTATGAAACCTTTTCTCAATGTGAAAATTCCACAGCAAAATATATAAATAATATCTTTTTTTCAGTGTTTTTTTATATATTATTTTTTTTATCATAATAAAAGTCGTAATTGTAATGTGAAATCATCTTGTTACTAGTTTTTTGTGGAATTATTATTTTATTCATCTTTAAAAAGAGAAATTAAAATTATAAATTGTCAGTTTTAACATAAAATATATCATTCTACAGTGTTTGACAATTAAATTTCAGTTTATAAATAGACCACTTTACAGTATCTTATAGTTAAATTCAAATATAGAAGGGTCCATTTAACAGTGTTTGACAACTAAATTTTAATATATCACTACCTATTTTACAGTGTTTGATTAATTTAAACATAGAGCTATCCCATTTACAGTGTTTGTCTTATTTAAACATAGAACTATGCCTTATAAATATAGTGTTTGACAAATAAATTTTCAATAAGGAGGGGTTCATTTTACAGTGCTTGACAAATAAATTTAAATAAATAACTTACTATTTTATAGTGTTAAAAATCAATAATAGTACAATGACAACTTCATACGAATGTGACAAATTCTCATACAGAGCCAAGAAATGGGTAATTCTATTTTTTTACTGTTTTATCATCAATTGTTTATTGAACGACTAAAGAATGTTTCTTGGGGTTCCCACTTAAAAATAAGACTCCCGCTTTTTTTGTAAGTTTTAGAGTGTCCTGTTGTCACAAATAAAACTTTTAACATTTTTAATTTAGCGTTGACGTTTGCCACCCATCCTGATTGTCTAAATTTTAATTTTTATGAAGAAGTCTGATCGCGTGTTTATTACATGCTTTTAGTCAGTTGGTTTCCCCATTTGTGGCTTATATTGTGATGATTTAAGTATATAATAACATCATCTCACCCTTTAACGCTCCTCTGGGGAGCAAAGGGAAGAAATCAGCCAATATAATAAATATTCTTAATCAAGCAGACCAACTCATTAGGTCCACAACACTTCTTGCATCTTCATTCTTCTAATTCCCTCATTCTTCACTCTATTTTTATTTATTTATTTATTTTCTCTTTCAGGTTATCCGTAAGGGCAAACACATTCTACCCACAGTGGCGCGGTTATGTCTAATCAGCACCTTCCTGGAAGATGGTCTCCGGATGTGGTTCCAATGGTCGGAGCAGAGAGAGTACATGGACATGTCGTGGGGATGCGGAAAGTTCCTGGCCACCATCTTTGTGTTGGTCAACTTGGTGGGACAGTTGGGCGGGTGTGTGATGGTGTTGGCCAGGTATAGGGTGGACATTGCGTGCGGGCTGCTGTTCTTTATCGTTGTATTACAGGTCAGTTAATTTGTTTTATTTTTATTGGATCATTTATATTGCGCCGTTTTTATGATTCAAATCATCTCAAGGGCGCATTTACACTATTATTTCACATTATAATTTATTCTTTACTTTTTTTATAATACAAATTAGTTTTTATATTATTGTCACAAATTTTGATTAGATTTAATTTTGTATGTTTCTATTTTTACAGTAAACGCTAAAAAAATTAAATTAAATAAACCATACTGTATTTTAGTCGGAATGTAAAAATATTTAAAATCAATTGATGTTTAACTAATATTTTGAATTAATAAGAGGGAGACGTTATGGGTTCAGGCAGCTACAAGAGCGCCATCTACCCAAAACTAGCTAGTACAATGAAACTGTTAAAATTAATAATGAAACAAGGGGGGGTGGTGATAAAGCCCCAGAGCACACTGCATAGAATTGGTCTCCCACTCCTTTTCGTAAGATTACGGGTGTCCTGTAAAAGATGGGTGTTCCAAATAAGAATTCCATAGGGAAATTAATAAAACAAATGTTTTATCCTACTATTTGTTTATTTGAAGAGAGAGACGTCTTTCAATCTGCTTTAGATAAAATCAAATTGACAATATCCTAACAAGACGAAAGACGTCTCTCTCGTCAACTAAACAAATAGTAGAATAAAACATTTGTTTTATTTATGAGGCATTTACATCTAAAATTCAGCAATTAGGTTTGCCACCCAATCTGAATTTCTTGTTTTTTTGTTGGTACGGAGAGGACGGCTTTGCATTTTTTTTATACCTATTCAAGGGTTTTGCCCATGACCCCTTATCGATCCACGAGCATTGGAACCGAGAAAATAGGACATTTCTATATCTGTCTATAATATTTAAAGAATTGTTGTTTCTAAGTATTGTTTTTATTTTTCAGACGTTCGCGTACAGCATACTATGGGACTTTCACTTTTTGATGCGCAATCTCGCACTCATCGGCGCCCTGCTCCTGGTGGCGGCGGAGGCTCGTGAGGAGGGCCGCAGTCTGTTCGCGGGTGTCCCCACACTCGGAGACAACAAGCCCAAGAACTATTTGCAGTTGACGGGAAGGATACTTCTAGCGTTTATGTTCATCACACTCCTTAAGTTTGAGTTATCTTTAATTGTAAGTATTACAAGAGCATGCTTTTAAAAACATACGCCATTTTAAATATGCAATGACGATGTACTACACATTAAGAGTTTCCCACCGCTTTCCCCTGAATATTTAATAATAAATAAATAAATAGATATTTTAAGAGCTGAGATCCTCAACGAAACACAAAACAAAAATTGTAAAATAAAATAAATATTTATTATTTTTGTTTTGTGTTACTGTTGAGTAAGACTAACGCACGACCGGTTTCGCGGACTCCGAGTTCGCATCATCAGGTGCTGATCTATACTGAATTAAGCAAAAACAAATACAAAAGTTCGTTAGGATTTACAGTGAGGGTGTAGGGGTAGGCGGGGTCGTGTTGGTTTCAGGTTTCAAAAAAGAAAAATTCAAGAGGAGGGCTCAGGATGTGCCTTAAGGGCTCCCCCTGACCAAATTCTCCCCTAAATTACAACCCTTAATAACATAACATGTATAGACAATTCACACAGACCGAGCTAGTCCCAAACTCAGATATGAATCTTGTATTATGGGTACTAACGCGACGATACACATACATATATACAACACACTGAACACATATACATGTAACACCCAGACCCAGGACAGTTTGAAAAAGGTCATTCTTCATTTTGCCCTGGCCGGGAATCGAACCCGGGACCTCGTGACTTAAAGGCAAGAGCGTTAGCCTCTGCGCCACAACGGCCGTCAAAATGTCCCTTTGGAGGAGATACTCACTTTGAGGCACTACTCACTACTACAATATTCAATATGTTTCATTCGTGGCTTATGCCATGAATTGTTGAATCAAAATAAAAATTAACTGCCATTTAAAACTATGAATCTCTAGTCGCAATGTCGACTGTTAAAAAGAAAAACTTTGCTAAAATATCCTGTTTATTTTATTGTGCATTTCAGATAATCCAAGACATTGTCGGTGGCATTCTCATGGTAATGGTGACCATAGGATACAAGACAAAGCTGTCAGCGCTGATACTAGTTGTGATGCTGTCGTCTCTTAATGTATATTACAACTCGTGGTGGACCATAGAGAGCTATAAACCTCTCAGGGACTTCCTCAAATACGACTTCTTCCAGGTAAGGGTCTCTCTCTACATCTCAATGATTTTTCCCTTTCCTATTGTTTTTGGACAGGTAGGTAGATTAGGTTATTGTAGTGAATGACAGTTTATCTTGATTGATTACGATTGACTATTATTTCCTACTGTAAGAACAGGTTAACTGTTATTCTTCTTTATAATGTTTTTTTTTATTGTTTAAGTGTGGATACTTGCTTTTATATCATTTTACTATTCTTTTATTTAAATGTGACAACCTTATGGGCTTCTAACATAATATATCGATGGCTTAGAGCACAGATGTTGTATGTGCAGTTTTCATAGTTTTGAGATAATCAAAGTAGAAAGTTTGAGATGCCATAGCATTTAGTACATGTTGTTTGCTTCTCTCGTATAGAGGTACATCGAAGGAGTTTAGTCAAAAGATTTCACACGGAGGTTTTCGCCGGCCAGCCCTTCAGGCTGCCCACTATGGCGCCTCCGTTGTGGACAAGATTTGTTAAGTGTAGAATTTCGGATAAATGGAAGTCCTCAGACTTCTGCGCTATCCGGGTGGTCGGTGGGTCCTTCAATGTACTTACAACATATAGTTTTTGTGAAATATCTCGTCAATGACACAGAGTCATGCAATAATATTCCTACAGGACATACAGTAGTGGCCATAAGAATGGAAACGCTTAGAATATTGTTTAAATTCCTAGAAAAGTTAAGTTTTTAATGCACTTATTCATAAAAAAAATAAAAATGGTTGAAATGTGTCACTAGCATTATTTTTATTAAAGTTCTATTATTTTATGGATGAGTCATCTGGTTTTTTACCATTTAATGGTGGTTTTGTTTCAACCACCAACATTAATGAACATTAATAGCCCATTATGAGATGCCCCTTAATGATTGAAATTTTTTTTTTGTTTTGTTTTGTAAAAATTGAAGTACATATTTATTTATTTATTCTTTCGTCGTCCTCACAAAAAGAAAAAAAATACAGGAATTTGACCATTTTCATACATTTTGTTAAGCGTTTCCATACTTATGGCCACTACTGTATTTCAGATAATACAGATTCGCATGCGTGTATATAACTCATTTTCGGTAAAAACAACACTTACAATATCTGAGGCCCTATTCTCCAATCTCGATTGATAAATGTCACCTGTGAGATATGTCGATTAATTATCTCGCACGAAAAGTGGAATGGCAGTCTACGACCCTATTCTTGACGCCACTCGAGATTTAAACGGTCGACATTCGAGAAGCTACCGGCAACGTCGCACTTTTGGAATGTTTTTGTATGTGGTCATCGAAAAATGACATTTATTTATACAATTTTTCAAGAGATGGCGCTTTCGTGTGGGGATGCACGTGACGTACAAGATGGCGCTTTTATATGAGGAGTCATAATCAATATCAAACTTTTCGTTATATTTTTATTTAAACTAAAAAACTTTATAAATCCGGCATCACTTTATTTTATTTTTATACCGTATGCAAAATGTAAACGACCATTGAGTGACTCACGGCGGTCATTTTTATCAATTTTTGACATGTCGATTGATGTGACATTCATCTCGAGCGGTAAAACACCACTCGACAAATTCTCGCATGATTTCGTGTGACATTTGTCGTATACGACTTTCAAGAATAGGGTTTTGAAGGAATCGATCGAAAGTAATAAAATCTCGACTGCGACATCTATCAATCGAGATTGGAGAATAGACGCCCTCTGCTCTAAGCCATTGATATTATACATTTTGAAATTGTGTACACTTATATAAATATGGTGATATATTTGATACTTTCTGCGTCTGCATTGTTTGTTGTATATTGTCTGTAGATAAATAAATAAATAAGTTACGGCTGTGCTCGGAACACAAAATAGTGGTCTATGAGAAATAAAAGTTTTAGAACCTCTTAACTATACGATGACACACTTGGACAATTACGGGAGTTTGTAAAGAGTGTCAAATATAAATTTAAAGACAAAACACTCAGGGTGTGGTTATTCGTAAATCCCCGTGGTGCTGCGTGATGAGTGCACTGTAAATAGTTTGGGAGAGGACAAATAAAGAACAGAATTTATCAGTTATAATCAGGTCTATTGTTAAACGGTTATTTCTACATAAATCACAAACAGATACAATTGAAAGTTACAATATTCTATAGTACAAATATGAGTATTCTGAACAAGGCGTTTGAGAGAAAGCACCCTTGGGTATGTCTACAATAAAAGTGAGAGAAGTTAGATTCCAAAAGGTAATATACTGATGAAGTTCCGGGACTCCAGGCGAAGGCCTGGTAAAGGGTTCTCCTCAAAGGGCTACACGCTCTATGCACGTTCTTGTCGATCGAGGGTTATGTTATATTACTATTTAAAAAGAAGGCCTTCGATGCACTCCCCTAGTCTCGGTAACAGGAGAACTGGGGTTTAGATGAACCAAGGTGTGTATTTACCCAAACTTCCGGCGGTCAGCATGGTGGAATAGCCTTACCCACAGATATCAAAAATGGTTGACCACGCCTTGGCGCTTCGTGTATCCACTGTATGCACTCAAGAGGTCCGAGAGAGCTGTCTTCGCTCTCGGTCTGGTTCAGGGCACTCAACTAGACACTTATGGTGTCTTTTCCGGCAATTTTCCACTATTCTGTAGATTCACAGAATATTAATAATCCGAGAGTACTGACTAAGCCTGTGGCTTGCTAAACGGCCAAACAGGAAAAGAGACTGAGGCATAGATTCGACCGTTGAATTTGGCATTTTTTTTAGGTTGGTGTCCCTTATTTACTTACAGTATTGACAACATTGAAGCTAATTATTATTTGTGGTTTTCGATTTTGGCGGGGAATTTGAATCTTTCTATGATATTTAACCTATTTTCATATGTCAGATGTTTGCATCCTGACAAGAGATAAAAAAAATTAATCATTCATTGATTCTTCGGCGGTACGAAGTTCGCTGGGTCAGCTGGTTAAGAAATAAAGTGAGGAATGAGAATATTAGGTGATTGAGTGGATGCGAGAGGAGTCTTGTGGATATCTTATTGCGATGGTTTGAATATGTGGTGGTTGTAGATAATTAAAGGGCAAAGAAAAATATTTAACCGTTTGAATGGGTGTAATCTAGTGATGTGAGATTGGGAAAATTCTCCAAAGAAATTTCTCTCCATAATTTTTATTAGTGGTATTATGATCTTTCGCCCAGTACACTTCGCAGCCAACCTGATTGACCCAAAATTTGTGGGGCTGAGTAAGGCCCAAATCAGAGATTTTTAACACTTTTTTCCATGTGCATACCTGCAATTTTTTTTTTAACTTAAATATGGGCATGTGGGGTGTCAAACATCAAGATTTTACATAAGTTATTAGCACTTTTTTCTTTGTAGGTACCTAACATTTTTTGTTTCCATAATTAATTGGTGATAAATTGTCTCAACATTTGTACATTGTTATTGATTGATTGAATAAAGTATTATAAAATAAAAAATAAAAAAAAAATCTCGTAAATTCTCTACTTGGAGAAATTTCTCAGTAAATTTCTCCAAAAATTATTTCTTGAGAATTTCACAACACTAGTGTAATCTATTTGAATCATAATAAGATTTTTTTTAATTTTATTTTTCAGACGTTATCCGTGATAGGGGGGCTCCTGATGATCGTGTCGCTGGGCCCCGGAGGTGTATCGATGGATGAACACAAGAAGAAATGGTAGTGGACATTGGTGCACGTGCGTACGCACGCGTATCACATACAACACATTCACGTAAAAGCTCTGCTACTCATCATCAATGTCGTCATCTTTATTACAATTACAATAAAAAAGCGATAAAACTTAAATTATGTGAATTAATGTAATTTTGTAATGTTACTGCAATACACGCGCTGAGCGCACTACTGATCGTACTGTCCGTTCGAGCGTCAGTTGAGAGCGTTGTTACTCAATTAAAATTGGATCGTATTCAGAATTGGGCAACGTTATTATTAACTTCATTCGAATTGTATGGGGTTTAAAAAAAAATCAACATTACCTCGCGTTATAAGAAAATTGTGTTGAATAAAATCCTTTGGTTTTTTTTGGGGTGAGTCACAGGTAAAATTAAATCTTATTTATCTATACCTTCATGCTGCGTCCCAGGCGGGGTAGGCAGAGCGGATGGAACGCCATATAGATCTATTCTTCGCTTACTCAACATTTATACAATTTCTCATACAGGTACGCTGATTTCTCCTGTTCAACACGCAGCCGTCCTTGAGAATTTGATCCACTTGATCTAGTCACGTCCTCAGACGACCACACTTTCTTACACTGCTTCTTTCAGACGTCTTTTTGTCATTTTTTCATCATCCATACATTCCACATGTCCAAATCATCGTAAATTACTGTCACGCATTCTATAGAATGCGATGTCTTCCAACTAACATTCCTCGTGCAGTAAATGATTCATTTTGAATTAATTTGTAAAATTTTCAATTATTTAATTACTTAAACATTATAAAAACAATTAAAATTTAAATTTGTAAATAAAATAAAATAAATTATATAAAATTAAATTGACCTTATATAATTTGAATTAATTAATCGATTAAAATTATTTAACGATTAACGAAGTTAATTTTTTGATTAACGTTTCCCAGTTCCGACTACGTATAGAATAATGATGTTGGCAAAATTTTGCAAATGTTCCATGACCCGTTTTAAATGTGTAGCAATGTTATAGAATTACAATTTTATACTTAAAGTTTTACATTTTTAAATAATTGTATTTAATATTAAAATATCTAAAGGTTTTACTAAAGATTGGATTAATTGCAAAGAATTGGCTATTTTTAAAGTTTTTTTTTAATATAACCGCTATGGCGAAAAATGTCAAGAAATGCCAAATTTGTGACTTTATGTGGGGATTTTTGGCCTGTAATTGAGGACGCATCTTAATCCTACTATTATACCCACCCACAAGTGACGCAGCCGACAGATCGGCTGCAAGCAACAAACACGAAAGCTGTCTTATCCGTCCCAACAAAAAATAAGACATTCGAGAAAGATGCCGGCAAACTTCATCTCTGGATTTAATTTGTAAATGTATTTTTTTTATGACCTGCTTTTTACAGGACGAGTGGGAGTGGGTGACCAAATCTTTGCCAGATGCTCCACGGATAATGTTTAAATTATACTTGATGATTCATTCATCGCCCTCAACGCTCCTCTCGGGACCACAGGGCAGAAACCAGCCCCCTCCATTCAGAGCATATCTGCGCCAATTGTGTCACCTCTTTCCACGACATTCCCTGCACTCTGATGTCACTCCTGTATTACGGAGATTACAGGTCTCTGCGGCGCACAGCATCATTTGTGACACGGCAAATTTTCTAACCTTGTTTTCATAGTAAAAATCTCTTAAACCAATTAATTTACTGCAGGTGAAATGGGATATTATTTAATCTAAATTATCATAGCATCTTTCATAAGTAGACTAACTACGTACAAGTCGCTCTTTCCATGCCAACAAGAAATTAAGACGTTCAGAATGAATGGTACATGTTTCAGTAGAACATTTAAAAAATGAAAACAGGAGAGACGACCTATTCTTCACTGGGGACTCCACTTTAGCCATTTTATTGTTGTGTATAATCCAATCTTTAATTTAAATATCTAGAATGTGCGTGATAAAATGACGCTCGATCGGACATATTATTTTGTTTTGTATATTATGTTTAACTGTGCATTGCGCGCACTACTGATAAGGAAAATGCGGAATATAATTTTAATATTATATTTTTTTGTCTATGATTAAAAATTTCCTAAAAATAATTATTGTCTTACGAGATATAAAACTATAAGACATTTAAAAAAAAAACTGATTTAAATTATTCCTCAAATGCTCAAAATCTAAATCAAGAAATGTATATCTCATTTTCATCTTCTGTACGTGCAATTTAAAGAAATTCAAAGTACACACCCGGGCGTTATTAATCACAACTTAACTTTGTTAATCCGTTAGCGAAGAATTAACTTTGTTAACATGGAGTTAACTTGTCAATTGTTAATAGTTAATGATTAGTTAAAATGTTAACGATATGCTTAACTACATTAATCGTTTAGCGTAATAAAACACATAACATTGCTAGTTGTTAATATGTTAACTTAATAGGTATTTTTATACTCGGTAACTAAAAAATTACTTAATTATTCCATTAAGGAATAAGAACTATGTTAACAAAAAAGTTAACTTCCTCACTCATTAAATTGTTATTTTTTGATAATGTGACGCAAATTACAGTTGATTGTTACATTAAATTCCAAACAGGGTCCGAAACAAAACAGGTCCTTAGGCGCTTTTTCAAAAAGCCATAACTGTGCCAGTACTTACTACTACTATACGAGCACGGCATACCCTCATATGGGGTAACCATCGGAATAGCTGCGTCTAATAAACATGCAAGCTGTCCTCTCCGTTCCAACAAAAAATTAAGACATTCAGGACGGGTGGCAAAACTCATTGCTGGGTTAAAGATCAATTTAAGAATACCGGTGTCTTCTACGGGACACTCGAAAACTTACGGACAAGAACTGGAGACCAACTCTTTGCCAGGTGCTCCACTAATGCTCTTTAAAAAAATTCTGAGAGAAAAAGTAATGGAGATAATTTAACGAGATTTTTTTTAACAAAAGTAAACGTTAATTTTTCTCTTTTCTAAGTTCAAATCCCAAAAAAATAAAATTGAAAAGCGTACTAAAAAGATGGGTGTTTGTATAGAGGGTAATTATTTTTCCTCACCAAATGGACTTAAATTGTGCTTTATTCTCTTTACTTTGCGCGTACAGATAAATTCATAAATTATATTATTGTATTTGTATATCGTCTGTGGATTCGTGAAACCTTCCATGTGAATTTTACAAGATCTTACCGGAGATCAAACAAACTGTTTCGCCGGATGAAATTTTCTATGTCTGATTCGTTACGTCGAAACTGTCTTAGAAATTCTACATTAATTAAATTTCTGGACATGATTCGAGAAATTGCTAAAATCATCTAAGGGTCATTTCTACTATAGGTTATCCAATAGTATCCAGTTAGAAAATATATATTGTTGATCAAATAGTTATATTTATTATTATCTTTCACTGTACACTGTCACAAAATATTATCATAGATGTTCTCAGATGGCAATATAGAGGTGAGGGGTTGTAGATCGTCCAGAGAATCCCAAATGAAGTAAATGCATAATAATTGTGCAGTGAAATTCAGCTATGTAGGAGAATAAATCATTAAATAAGATGTATAATCTGTACCCTTCCACAGTTCATATCTGGTTGCCCCATGATATCTTGTGACAGTGTACAGTGAAAGTAAATAATAATAAATACAACTATGATCATCTATATATATTTTATAACTGGATACTATTGGATAACCTATAGTAGAAATGGACCGGTTATTTCATTCATTGGCAGATGCTCGCTCTAAGAGATGAGCAATTTTGTATCAATATCTCATTTTTTTTTAACAAATTGACACATAGAAGGTTTCATGGATCCACCGACCGCACGTATGATTGATGGATTAATTGTAAATATGTTTATATAGATATGTGTTCAGATTTTAATGAATTTTTTTACATAAAATATATAATTGTTTCCTATATTTCAATGTTTTTTTTTTTGAAGATTTGGGTTTGTTATAAACCCAAATACAACCTTATACACCTTTCACAGTAAGCTTGTGTCATGAAAGGGGAGTTTGCTGGTACCTGGGATCGAACCACGGACCCTCTTTTCACGAGGCCGAGACTACCTCCAGGCTACCGACGAACTCAACAACAAGTTATAACAGTTGTTGGCAAAATTATTTGTGCATTAATAAAAGAACGGCAAATGCGAGTTTTTTCAGCTGATTATAAGAGTCAAGAATACTATTCCAGGTGTTGGAGACGACCATGTTTTCGTTCTGGAGGTTTTTCAATGCTGATCGCTTGTGTTTTAAACTTAGGTCACTTTTGAGTAGCTTGGGATTGTAATTGGACATAATGTTCATCTGTAGTAAATTGTCGGTACAGCTTAAAAACCGAATGGGGAACATGCATGTGTGAGGAATATGAATAAATGTTATCAATTCATATTCATAAATATACGCTGATCACGAATATCCTAATAAGAAATGATAAAATGAAACTATACATTAATTATTTTCATAACCTGTAAAGGAGTACCAACGCACGGGTGCGTTCAAGAAATATCAGGGGTTTTCAAATAAAATATTTAAACTTGAATCACTATGTTTATTTGTTACATCAATTCAACATAGTGATTCAAGTTTAAATATTTCATTTGAAAACGTCTTGTAATTGTTACATAGTTAATGCCTCTAAAATAAGTGAAAATATCAGGGGATCTGGAGTAAGCACGTAGTGCGTGCGTTTCTTACATTTTTTCTAAATTTTTGTGTTCCAACATAAATAATAACAATAATAATATTATGTTGTTTGACTCCATATCAAATTAAATTAATTAATTAGATATTTGAGGACTAATAAAATTACGCATCTGCAGCTGACAAAGAAATAGCAACAATCTACAAGCTATTAGTTCCTTCCAGTTTTACATTTAAACTATTCGGCAGTACACCGAATAACAGACTATATATTCGGCATTCGGCCGAATAGAAAAAATTGTTACTGAATAGACAGAATACCGAATAGTTGCCGAATATTCGTTGCAACTCTAGTAAAAATGTTTTTGTCTCTTACAAAGGAGTTGATTATTTTAATAGATGTCTTTGAATTACCAGTTGAAGTTATAACTACATGATAAGCTGGATCCACACGTAAAGATAAATCTCATCGATAAATTGTACCAATAAATCGGCAGATAAATTGGTTTAAAATATCCTTAAGATAAATCGAACTTTTGACACTAACAAGCAAATTTATCTAAGCGATTTTGTGTCACCAATTTGATGATTTTAATAGATGTCTTTGAATTACCAGTTGAAGTTATAACTACATGATTAGTATTGATTACTAATTGCTTTATATTCTTTTTTACATTATGACATTATCTAACTTTCTGAGCTTGTATACTTTACAAATACTTGTTAGGCGTTTGCATCCTAAATCTATCCAATGACTAAACATGTTGTTTTTAGCCTTGTATAAATTCTTAACTAATTCACTGTTTCAGTGTCAGAAAGTATACAAGACCATTATGCAGAAGTCGTGTATATTTTCTGAAACTATGGTTCTATTACGGTAGGATCAATCGCAACATATGTTTAACTTGCAAGATAAAGTAGAGAGTATTAGGTGTGCTCCCGCTTACGAATCGGCTTCGGCTGGCTAAGCCCTTTATGCCTTGGCAACATTCATCACTTAATTCAAAATCTCTTATGTCTCTTTCACATTAATCCTTTTCAGAGTGGGTGACTGTACTGATCGCTGTATAGCAACTTCATCCAGCCAACCGCACCTACTGGGAATCAAACTTTTTGTTTTTTCTTGAATTTTCTTGTATGTAAGCAATAAATTTTCTATCATACCCAACGTAAGTAAAGTCTGAGAAATATTGCAAAACGTTGTAGAAAATGGAAATAAAATAAAAATGTAAAGGATTGAAAAGATTTTATTTATTTATTCATTTTTTTTTATGTATTTATCTATGGCAAAAGCCTTTTTATATGATATATATAAATAATTTTTACATCAATAAAATTGAAAGCAAAACACAAACATATACAAATGTCAAAGATATAAAAACTTATAAAAGAAACAATATAAAGGATATTAACATTTAAAAATACAATGTGTACATGTACATCATCATCATCATCTCGCCCTCAATGTTTCTCTCGGGAGCACAGGGCAGAAACCAGCCTCCTCCATTCAGAGCGTCTCTGTGCCAATTGCGTCACCTCTTTCCACGACATTCCCTGCGCTCTGAAATCGTTGTCATAGGAACGGTGTATTGTGAAAGAGGGACGCCCGGGCCGACGGAGCCACCCTTGCGGACGGAAGAACAGTGCTCTTTTTGGCCAACTATCATTGTGCATTCTCAAAACATGTCCCAGCCAGGACCATCGTCTCTCCTGTATTACGGAGATTACTGGTCTCTGCTGGGTGCGCCGGCGCACAACATCATTTGTAACATGTTCATAACATTTGATATCCTAAATCCTTCTAAGACACTTGTTTTCAAAGCTTAATATCTTCCGCTCTTGAGTCTTGGTTAAGTGCCAAGACTCACAGCCAGAATACAAGTACATGTACAGAATATAAAAATTCAAACCACAAAACATTGATTACAATTACATACGTAAATTATATGTATGCATATAAAAAGTAATTTACATGATAGGCCTACCACTGATGACACACACACCTAATAATACTTCAACCCTTTCTTCTTCCATTAGTCCTCTAACATAAGTCTTGAAAAAGACTGTTGGCTTCTGCTCGAAGTGTCTCACTGGATTCAACTTGACATCTTTTTCTCTTTCGTGCTGCATATATTTACAATAAAATTAAATTAAACTAAATTAATATGAATTTATCGTAAAGCTACTACTTGTATTTACACAATTTTAGCAAATGTAACAAATACATATAAACTAAGCAGTCTTAAAACTATTTGCATGTCTAATCTAAGTAGTGTTGTAACTAAGTAGGTACATGAGAAACCTCTCATCTACCCAACTATAAAAAAATAATCAATAAAAGCAAAAACCCGTCCGCTCCATGAAAACCTTAGGTCGTACGGTTTCGAGCCTTGATCATGGTGGTCGATTCGATTTCTGGCATCTGCATCATGTGAGGTCTACGTATTTTGTGGAGGAGCAGAGTTTCTCCTATAAGTCCAGAATTCTCCCTAAGAGTAAAAATAAATAATACAGTATCCCCCAACTTTTTAGCAACAAGCGGTTTGCCGCAAGGGAGCCACTTTGGTCCCATTTTATTTCTTATATTTATAAACGATTTAATTTCCGAATTTGACAAAGTAGAATTTTTATTGTTTGCCGATGACTTAAAGTTATACAAACGAATCACAAATCGCGACGATTGTCATATACTCCAAAACAATTTAGACAAACTTGACTTGTGGTGCAACAAAAGCCGGCTGTATTTAAACGTGAGTAAGTGTCAGCTGATCAGATTCAGCAGATCCAGAACTAAATCAATTTTTGAATACCATATTAATGATCACAAACTTGAATCAGTTGATTTTATCAAGGATCTTGGAGTGATTTTTGATGACAAACTATCTTTTAGGAATCATATTGATGAAATGAATTGTAGAGCATGGAGAACTTTAGGTTTTGTCTTGAGAACAGTGTGTGACTTCAATAATACCTATGCTATAACATTACTCTATAAGTCCTTGGTACGAAGTTTATTAGAATACAACTCTCCCGTTTGGTCCCCCTCATACCAAATACATATTGATAATATAGAGAGAATACAAAGACGATTTTTAAGATTCATCAACTATAAAATGGGTATACCGAAGGAAGATCTAAATTATGAATATCTAGAATCCATTTTGCATTTGCAGAAACTTGCTGACAGACGAACCACAAATGATCTTATTCTTATGTATAAAATAGTAAATAATTGTTTTGACAGCCCTGAATTGATATCGTTGATAAGGTTTCGGGTGCCTGGGCGATGCACCAGGAGTAGAGAATTATTTCACTGTGACAATTCATACAAAACTAACTACATTAAACATACAGTCGTACCCCGGTTGCATCGTCTGGCCAATGAACACCTTTCCGAGACTGATATTTTTACTTGTAATATTCGTGATATTAGAGAAGTATTGAATTCCAATTAATAATTTAAGTCTGTTTTCCTTTGTATTGCTTGTAAATCTACCTATGTATAAATCTGGTATTCATTTACTCTCATCACCAAATACCCTTATTTTCCCTTTAATTTGTTATATAACTATATGTGCATTATCTCTTTTCTGATATTTTCCAATATTATAATCAATTTTTTTTTTGTTTGTCTTGGCCAACTATTTTTAAACCTACTTCATAACATGTGTCTTTTATATTTAGCCTACATAACAAATCCTTGACGTTATTTATCGGAATTTATACAAAAATTTCTTCGTACCTTGGTAATTACTATTTTCCACACTACTTTTTAAGAAAAATGCTAAAAAACGATTTTATATGCGATCTCACTTTTTCATAAGTTTAACAACATTAACTCATTCATTTATAGTTATGTTTTCATTAGTTTTAATTTCATTGACATTATTTTTCATCACTTTTTATTATAGGTTTTAATAACAGCTATGTTTTTATTAGTTTAAATAATAAATTTTTTGACGTTATTTTTCTTCAATTCTTGATAATTATTATTTTATATTTTACTCAATCATTTATAGTTGTGTTGTTATTAGTTTTAATAACAGTTATGTTTTTATTAGTTTTAATCACAATACTTGACATTATTTTTCTTCACTTCTTGATAATTATTATTTTATATTTTACTCATTCATCCATAGTTATGTTATTATTAGTCTTAATAACAGTTATGTTTCTACTAGTTTTAATAACAATTTTTGACGTTATTTTTCTTTACCTCTTGACAATTATTATTTTATATTTTACTTAATCAATTATAGTAATGTTACAATTTGTTTTAATAACAGATATGTTTTTATTAGTTCTATGAACAATTTTTGACGATATTTCTCTTCACTTCTTGGTAATCATTATTTTATATTTTGACTCATTTATTTGTAGTAATGTTATTAGTTTTAGTAACATTTTCTCGACGTTATTTTTCTTCACTTTCTGGTAATTATTATTTTGTATATTATCAACTTTTGTTTTTCAAATAATTTTCAATAAAAATTGTTTTGTATCCTAATTAATTAAATTTCACTTCTTGGTAATTATTATTTTGTAAACCAACTTTTGTTTATCAAATAATTTTCAATAAAAAATGAAACGTATCTTAATTAATAAACTTAACTATTTCAACATACAACCTCATAAAAGAGTTTATGATATGACATTGTCATTGTTAAACCCACTTTTTAATAAGTTTTTATTGATTAACTTCCTACTTCTTCTAATACCTGTTTTCTTTTTAAGTTTGTATTGATTTACAAATTATGACCGCATTGGCAGTTCAACCGCACTTAATGTGAAATGTCGTATGATCAGGTTATAGTGTGCACTGCGCTTGACCGAATACCACAGTTGACACCATGTGTTTAAGACTATAGGGCCATTATAATCTTTGCACTTATACATACATACACGCTATGTATACATAATGATATACTGTAGATTCACAGCGGGCCGTGACCAGTATTGAGGGTTGCAATAGTATTTATTATTTATTGTGTTACACTGCTTGGGTACCTGGCCGCACTCATTGAGTGCAGTTGTACTAGCCAAATATTATTATTATTAATTTTGTTAACTATGTACTGTATTAGAATTGCTATTATGTATTAACTGATATTATGTATTATTATGTATTGTATAAAGGCTTATGCCGTCTATTGATTAATAAATAAATAAATAAATAAAAATAAATAAGGAATCTTTGCATTTTCAGTTGTTGTCATTTAACACCCCATGCAGACAAGAAGCGAGTTGGCGGCTCGTTTGCTGATGAGCAGGGCGACACTATGTTTTGGTTTTGTCTTATGACGGAAGTGAATCATGGAATAACTACCTACCTTGGTCTAAGTTCTCTAACACCCCCCCTACAGGAATAAAAATTCAAAGTTTTTCTAAAAAAGGCTTAAGGTTCGCCTGAAGGGCACCCTTTGACAACATTTTTTCTGAAATTTAATACAACCATTAATGTCCACCAACCCTTGTCGATGTTGGATCTGTTGAGTTCGCTTTGTCATTTATTATCCGATGCATTAGGGAACTAAATACGGTGAGAAGAGCGGGACCCGATGGTGTTCCTCCTATCCTCATCTTACGTTGTGCTGAGTGATTTTTTTATCAAAATATTACATTCAAATGGTTTTTAACCACTGTGAATTATTTTATGTACCTATCTCAAAAGAAATACGTTCGTACATTTTGTCATACAAATATTACTTCCAAAAGGTTTGTCAACACTGTGAATCACTTTATGAGATATCAAACGACTGCAACAACTAAATGTTTTCATACAAATATAACACTAAAAAATCTTTTCACCACCATGAATTCTTTTGTCTCTGCAAATGGCCAGAGTGATTAAACTTTTTCATACAGATATTATACTCAAAAGATTTTTCACCACTGTGAATCCTTTTATGTGTCTGTAAATGAGAAGACTGGCTGAATGTTTCCTTACAAATATTACACTCAAAAGGTTTTTCACCACTGTGAATCCTTTTATGTGTCTGCAAATTAGAAGACTGACCAAACTTTTTCGTACAAATGTTACACTCAAAAGGTTTTTCACCACTATGAATCCTTTTATGTCTCTGCAATTCAGAAGACCTCCTAAATTTTTTCTTACAAATATTACACTCAAAAGGTTTTTCACCACTGTGAATTCTTTTATGAGATATCAAACGACTGCAACAACTAAATGTTTTCATACAAATATAACACTAAAAAATCTTTTCACCACCATGAATTCTTTTATGTCTCTGCAAATGGCCAGAGTGATTAAACTTTTTCTTACAAATATTACACTCAAAGGGTTTTTCACCACTATGAATCCTTTTATGTATGTTTAGTTAAAGCAGTAGATTCAGAGAAAGTTTTCATACAAATATTACACTCAAAAGGTTTTTCACCACTGTGAATTCTTTTATGAGATAATAAACGACTGCAACAACTAAATGTTTTCATACAAATATAACACTAAAAAAGCTTTTCACCACCATGAATTCTTTTATGTCTCTGCAAATGGCCAGAGTGATTAAACTTTTTCTTACAAATATTACACTCAAAGGGTTTTTCACCACTATGAATCCTTTTATGTATGTTGAGTTAAAGCAGTAGATTCAGAGAAAGTTTTCATACAAATATTACACTCAAAAGGTTTTTCACCACTGTGAATTCTTTTATGAGATAATAAACGACTGCAACAACTAAATTTTTTCATACAAATATAACACTAAAAAAGCTTTTCACCACCATGAATTCTTTTATGTGTCTGCAAAGAGCCATACCGATTAAACTTTTTCATACAAATATTACATTCAAAAGGTTTTTCACTGCTGTGAATTCTTTTGTGTGTCTGCAAAGAGCCAGACCAATTAAACTTTTTCTTACAAATATTGCACTCAAAAGGTTTTTCACCACTGTGAATCCTTTTATGTGTCTGCAAAGTAGAAGACTGGCTAAATGTTTTCATACAAATATTACACTCAAAAGGTTTTTCACCACTGTGAATCCTTTTATGTTTCTGCAAATCAGAAGATTGACTAAACTTTTTCATACAAATATTACACTCAAAAGGTTTTTCACCACTATGAATCCTTTTATGTGTCTGCAAATTAGAAGATATGCTAAACTTTTTCATACAAATATTACACTCAAAAGGTTTTTCACCGCTGTGAATTCGTTTGTGTTTCTGCAAAGAGCCAGACTGATTAAACTTTGTCATACAAATATTACACTTAAAAGGTTTTTCACCGCTGTGAATTCTTTTATGTGCCTGCAAAGAGCCATACCAATTAAACTTTTTCATACAAATATTACATTCAAAAGGTTTTTCACTGCTGTGAATTCTTTTGTGTGTCTGCAAAGAGCCAGACCAATTAAACATTTTCTTACAAATATTGCACTCAAAAGGTTTTTCACCACTATGAATCCTTTTATGTGTCAGCAAATTAGAAGAATTGCTAAACTTTTTTATACAAATATTACACTCAAAAGGTTTTTCTCCACTATGAATCTTTTTATGTTTAGTTAAAGCACTAGATTCAATGAAAGTTTTCATACAAATATTACACTCAAAAGGTTTTTCACCACTGTGAATTCGTTTGTGTATCTGCAAAGTATTAGAATGTTTAAATGTTTTCATACAAATATGACACTCAAAAGGTTTTTCACTAGTTACTTTCTTAGTCGCACTACGAATATTTTTGCGTCTCGTTTCCTTTACATGAGTTTGATATGTCGGACCTGCTGCACACTCTGTATGCAGAGAAGATGTGCTAGCCACTGTTACATTGTTGACTCTCTCGCATTCAACTTTTATATCAGGTTCATGTATATCAATATCACCATAGGGAACTGCATATTCAATGCCACAACTTTCTTCCTCCACAGGTTCTCGTTTCACTTTGATGTTCGCTAAAAAGGATTCTATTTCATCATCCTCCGTGACACATATTTGCATGTCACATAAGACGCAATCACTTTGTCGGCAGTCTGCAATGTTGTGTTCCTCAGCACTGGTTCCCTCCATCATGTCACTAGGAGATTTGTATACAACTAAATAATTACTATTGGAAGCAAATGACACCTTGTTCATAGCCTCGCTACTACATAACAGTGTGACCAGATTTCATTTTACAAAACTACTGCTTGTGGAGGTTAAAAACTACATTGAATTCTTCAAAATGGAATGAATTTGAAATATTTCAAAAACTCCTCGGTTTTCTTAAAAAAGGTTTTTTTTTTCACAGTACCTTTTTCCATACTGTGCCGGGGATTTGTACCGACATTTGTTAAGTATCGGGTACTTAGGAAAAGTTCCCGATACTCTATCTACCAACTACCGACTAATTTTTTTTGTCGGCGTTCCGCCCAACAGTGGGTGATTTTGCCCATGTTAGATCTCATATCAATCAATCATTATTATAATTTCAATAAGGTCACAAGATGATATTACAATTTTTAATATTATTTTGCAATCTGCCTATTGACATCGTACGACCCGAGGGAGAGTAGGTGGCAAACATCGAAGAGGCGATTCACATCTCTTATATGGTCGTATAAACTTATGTCAGCACGAATTGGGCAGTTAAAGAGTGCATGGTCAATCGTCTCATCGTCCTGGCCACACTCGCAGAGAGAGCTCTCTACGAGCCCCAGTCTATGAAGATGGGTAGCGATCACGACTAAATTATTTTGTATTCATGAAAATACCAAAATCTACTAAACACTGTTGCCAATGCCTCAAAATCTACCAAAAAAGTAGGAAACTACCAAATCTGGTTACGCTGCTACAAACATCCATGTCGTACTAGTAGTGCGACTGCAGTGGTCTCGAACGTCATTGTCCAATATCGGTAGAAATATCCGCTAAAATTGGTATATTTGTACTTAAATGTTCCCAAAATCGGTGTTTGTCCGAAGAACTACTATATTTCTATTGTACCGGACAATGGCTCACTCCAGAGAGCCGGGTACACAAAGACTGTGTCTCCGTGATGTGCAGGAGTGGAGGTGAGTGAGGGGTTCACCGGTTCTTCGATCGCCGCGGGCGCTCCCACTGGATGCAGGGAGGGTACTAGGCTTCTAGTACCGCGGCTGAAGCGTAGGTCGTGCAGGGGTAGGTCGGGTCGCGACGTCGGGTGTGATGCCACTCGGCAAGCACTTCAACGCCCGTCGGAGCCGGCCTAATAGAACGCAGGCAGAGTTCGCAATCCCGCGCCTGGACACCTAGGCACACTACACTAGCTACTCTATTTGAGTTGTACGACCACAGGCAATGAACCAATGGTCAACTCTTTCAAGTAACTAGGCAGCGCACGGCGGTTGTCACGGTAAGGCACTTCGGGAGGTGACCACTACACTGCAGAACTACGTCGGAAAGCTCGTCGGAGAGGTGAAGGTACTGCTTCGTGTAGTCCGTAGAGATGAATCCAAATCCAGGCCAGGTCGTATGCAGCAATGTAATCCTCCAAGTCCAGTCCAGTGTCAGCAAAGGTGATCCAAAAGCAATTCCAAGGTAGGCAGGTAGTGGTAGGTAGAAATAAAACACGTCTGTTCAGTAGCGCTGCTCAGCAAGTTCTGACGACTACTGAATTGCGTCCCCTATATATACCCCCTCTGGCTGGCGCGCACCGTCTCATCAGGCACCTCGCCTGGGCGGTATACCGTGCGTTTCCTGCATCACGGTGTGTCGGGCATTCTCAACCGAACACACCGCGTGCCGCTTGGGGACCAAAACAGCAGCCGTCATTTCTTTATTATTCATAATATGACATAATTTACAATATATTTACACATACAAATACACATCACAACAAGTTTACATAATAATTTATACATAAAGACATTATTTTATATGGTCACACATGTTGCTTAATCTATCTGATTTGCACCAATGGTTTGGTGCCCATGATGCGGGTAATTCGCCGCCCGCGTGGATCGAAGCCACGCCGGGCGCATGCTATACCGCATACCTCTCTATGCGCGTCAAAAGTAAGAATTTTCGCCAAACCTCACTTATCCAATCGATCCCGCGGCCGATATTTATGATTCACATATCATTTTAATCAGCGTCGCGAGACCGATCGGCTCGTGTGAGGCTCGCTCATAAATTCTCACCCAGACGCGACATAGCTGTGTGTGGGGGAGGACCGCTGTTCGATACATCTATATTTTACTAAATGTATCGGGTATTTGTACTGACGATGTCAATACCGGGTACTTTCCTTTTCAGAAAATTTCTACCTTCCCCGTTTGCCGAATTTTCAAAATGGTATAGGAATTTGGAATATTTCAAAAACTCCTCGGTTTTCTTAAAGAATATTTTCTCGCAGTACCTTTTTCTACAATGTATCGAGTATTTGTACCGACGATGTCAATACCGGGTACTTTCCATTTTAGAAAAAAAAAACGGTAGATTACTAGACCATTTCGGTATATCGGTAAAACACGGCCCAATTTCGGTATAAATACCGAAAAATCGGTAGGTTCGAGACCACTGAGTGCGAGATTCAAAATGTAAATGCACAGTTCAAAAATTGGACACTCGCGGCGTTAGTAGTTCTTTATGAATCGTAGTACCAACTAGAGTTGGCCGTTGTAACTAATAACTCATTTTTAAACTCATTATTTCAAAATAACTAAACTAACAGTTTCTTGTCAATAACATAAATGTTATTTTCGACGACGACGTTATTCAACTGTTATAACAAGGTTAGCGTTATTCCGTTTAGTTATTGTCGACGACGACGTTATTCAACTGTTATAACAAGGTTATCGTTATTCCGTTTAGTTATTGTCGACGACTATAGTCATTTCGTTTTCGTTTAGTTATATTATAACGTACCACATTGTTACGACTTTATTATTAAGGGTAGTTTTGGTCGAAAAATCATTGATGACTGCACAAAAAGCTTTTGACAAAGTATGTCTGTGGCTTTTGACCGGAAATTAATTTGTAGATAGCATCCTAGTGCTAAAAACGGACGACGATATACATAAGCGTCTCTTTTGAAAGTGAAACGAAATACTCCGCATTTTATTCTATTCATCATATTATAATAAATATTCGTATTTAAAAGAGTCTAAATATTGTCTATGATATTCAGATTTTAAGCAGCATATTTTCATCATATTGGCAACCCTGAATATTATAGATGCCGTATTGCCGTACATTGTTTTGCAATTTGTGATAGGATAAGTGTCAGATGCGTGTAAATAATCGAAATAATACCAATTGTGTGACAGGCCTATCATCAAATTTGAGTTTATCTTAAAAACTGTAATATATAATATATTTCCAATTACTGTCATTCTCATCTGAAGTCTTGTCTGTGACATAAAATCACACAATTTGTAATACCTGGGACATGATGGATGGACCTAGTGTTAGTGTACGCAATATTGCAAACCGACATCAGGATGAAAGCTTCTTGTGTAATAATCAAGTAAAGGAGGATGACGCCGATGCGTTTTTGATGAACACAGAAATAAAACGCGAACTCATGGAGGAAGAAAGCTTTGAAATCGGTCATGCAGTTTCGTATGATAATATTGATTTACAGGAGTCTAATATAAAAGTTGAATGCGAGAAGGCTAACAATGGGACAGTGGCCAGTACATCTTTCCCGCTTATAGAAAGTGAACCAGGTCCAAGTAATAAAAGTTGTGTAAAGAAAACGATGCGCGAAAACATAAGTGACGTAAGCGTCGAAATGAAACAAGAACCTATGGAGGAAGTTAATGAGGATGTTGTCTCTTTTGTTCCGTATGATATTGGTATAGAATTTGAACCTGATGTAAAAGAATGTGAAAGAGACGCCAGTGGAACAGTGGCCGATGCAACAGTGGCTAGTGCTTTGTCTCCGTTAAAAGAAGGTACGCAAGGCCCAAGTAATCAAATTCCTGAAAAGAAAACGATCTTTAATGACATGGGTGATGTGTACAGTGACGGAGAAAATGATACCAGACCTTGGAAGTGTGATATTTGTATGAAAAAATTTAGATATTTCAGTGATTTGGAAGCACATAAAAGGATCCATAGTGGCGAAAGACCTTATGAGTGTGATGTTTGTTTAAAAAAATTCAGATTTACTTGCAATTTGGTGTCACATAAAAGGATTCACAGCGGTGAAAAACCTTTTGAGTGTGACATGTGTACGGCGAAATTTAATCAGTCGAGTCACTTGTCATATCATAAAAGGCTTCACAGTGGTGTTATTGAAGAAAAACTTTTTGAGTGTGATGTGTGTATGAAAAAATTTAATAGGTCTAGTCATTTGGTGACACATAAAAGGATCCACAGTAATGAATATCCTTTTGTTTGTGATATTTGTTTGAAAAAATTTAAAGTTTCTAGTAATTTGAAGAGACATAAAAGAATTCACCGCGTTAAATAAACGTTTTATGCATGTATTACAGAAAAAGAATATAATCAGTATAAAGAAAGTCTTTTTATGCCAATATTAGTTGGATAAATTGAATAAAGCATGTCGTTCTACTATTATAGATTAAGCAAACACGAGAGAGACGTCTTTCGACTACTTAGGCCATTTACAATCTCCTCGAAGATCTAATGCACCGATACAATAAATAAGCTAAAGTTAATCACATTATTGTATTCTTTATGATGACATGTAGGTTTTTTAACACAACTGTATTCGGATAATGTATGTAATACCTGTGTAATATATAATTATCTATGTTATTTTACAATTAACCATTGTATAAGTACACATATCGACTGTCTAGTTCCATTTCTTAACAAGTAAAAATGTCTTACATTTAAGAAATCCCCATTTTTGTATTTTTGGTGTACCTTTTTATAATATTATGTTTTGAAACATGACAGAAAGTGAAATGTTCTATAATTATAACAATAGCACTGCTCAAGGCATACGTTGTCTTTGTTCCCTTCAGTAATTTAAGAATTCGAAACACTGATTTGAGAAATGGAAAATAAGTTAATATTTTTCCAATAACTCAATATTTAATATGATATAGGTACATAAAGAGAACTGTGTATTTTTTGGGTCATCTGCTTGTGGAGTTGAATGGCGTTGATTGTGTGTATTATCAATTAAATTTAAATTTTCGCCATGTGAGTTATGGAATTGGACACTCGATATGTGCAGTTTAATTTCATGTGTCAAATTTTCAAATTAATGTTATAACTACATTTAATGACTTATGTAATGTTCTTGTGTGATAAATTAATGAGTGAGTGGGACTGAATATATGTTTGTACGTATGTTGTGGCGCATGTTGTTGGATGATTGCTGACCTTTGAAAGATTTAATTTTTATTTGTAGTTATATGTATATGTGTGTGTATGTGTAGTTATTGTCTGTTTTGTGCTTTTATTGTGAATAAATAAACTATTCCACTGGTGCTGTTTTGTAATATTTTGTGTTCACCCATCTGAGATCTGATATATTGTCATGTGTAAATAGTTTTAAAAAAACTCTGAAATTCACATAGAAATCTACTAGTGATGTAACGAATATTCGCATTCGTATTTGCAAAAAAAATTGCGAATGTTTCGCGAATATTATATTGGTAATAAAGTATCGGATATTCGGTAAAAGTACCGGATACTTACCCGGTACATTGTAGAAAAAGATTCTATATGTTAGGAGTTTTGAAATATTTTGAATTCCTATACCATTTTGAAAATTCGGCGACGTGGGGGTAGAAATTTTAATGTTTGAGCAATTATAGAAATTTAAGCAAGTCAATATTCGCATTCGCGAATATCCACAATCACACATTCGTTACATCACTAATATCAACATGATGTGAAGCAGGGGCGTATTCAGTTTTTATTTTTACAACTACTTTATGTCTCAGTTTTCAGGATTTTATAAACATTCGCTTTACACGCAAAATTTAAAAATAAAGTAATATTCTTTAGTTAATAAAAATATATAAAATAAAAATAACTGTTGACATTCATTTGATTGTTATGTTATTATTAAAAGTTTATCGGACATTCGTCCATCTTTAGTAATAATCACTTATAACTTATGATAAAAAACAAAATGTTAATACATAAATACAAATAATTAAGGGTAGGGGGAGTGGGCGGAGCTAATGGAATTGTATTAAGGATATGTGCAAGTATTGGTAGGGGTATTGTTTTACGGTATGGGTAGAGGCAGTGAACGAGTGGGTAAGAGGAGAAATTAGAGGTGGTATTAGGGTGGGTAAGAGGCAAAATTAGAGGTGGTATTAATGATATTATCATCATTGTTTTATTTATCATGTTGTATAGTATAGTTTACTTTAATGAAGTACAAATGGCGGGTTTAAGTCTATTATTATTCGATGTTCTGCCGACTAGTTAAAATGTAAAACTGGAAGGAACTAATAGCTTGTAGGCTGTTGTTATTTCATTATTTATTTATCATCTCGAAACCTAGAAAAAAAACAATCAAACTGATCTCCAGTACCTACCGTACAAAACGCACAGCACGTGGAGATGCGTCAAAAAATCATCCATAGTTAGGGTTGCCACCTTTTTTATTTGCAGTTAAAGTACATTGGTCATTACAGGTATGAAAAAAGTACATAGTATCAAAATAAAGTACATTTTTTTTATTCAATTTATTATTATGTTAAAAAACATATTTTTTGATTGCTCATTGAAGTTTGTATGAAATTAGTATCTCTACTAAATAATTGCACAGCAACTTAACAGACTATATTTAAATTAAAGTAAATAAGTAATTCATTTTTTATCAAATATAGATACGTTTTGCATCAATCGATAAAAAATTTCGTTTAACAAAAAAATACAAAATTTTTCAAAATCCCAAAGAAATCGAATCATGCTTAATAAAGTATTTTCGTGTACTTTATTGTTATCATAAAGTATAGAATACAATTAGCTGAAATAAAGTACAATACTTTATTATAAAGTACGGGTGGCAACCCTACATGCAAGCCTCATAGCGTCTTCTAAATGAAAAGAAAAGCGATTGTCCTATTGTCTAATATTTTTTTTTGCGGTCCGCACAAATAAAGATCGACGGCCGCTGTTTGATGATCTCTGATCTATCTATCTTACTTGATCATTGGTATAGAACTGAGGTCGGCAACCTTTTGAGTTGGAAGTGATAAACTTAACAACTTATTAAATTTCAAAGTTCTTAAAGAGTCACATTTTTTTTTGCCAACAATATATAAATAGTACTCGCATAAATAAAGTTTTTGATAAAAATAAACCTATCTTTTTATTCATGAGAAAAGTTATCTATTTATTCATATAAAAGTAGTGTTTTCACTATGAAATAGATAATATACACGGTGCGGTAGAAAAGTAATGAGACTGATTTTTTATTTACCAAAGTATTATTTTTTTCAAACATCAATGTTATCACCTTCAAAATAGTTTCTTTGGGCAGCTACGCACCAATGAAGACGTTGTTTCCACCTTTGGTAGTAGCGCTGGAAGTCTTCAACCGGTGTGATCTTCAACATGTCCGTCACACTCTTTTGGGTGTTTTTTAAAGTCACGAAATGACGTTCTTTGAGGACATTTTTTAGTTAAAGGAAATAGAATAAGTCACAGAAACTGAGATCTGTTGAAAAAAGGGGATAAAGAACCACAAGGATGCCTTTTGAGGTCAAAAATCTTGAGAAATCCTTCTGTTCAATTCTGAGGTTTTTTGACACTATTTTGGCACAGACTTTCGCATTTGCGGCGTACAGACAGCTGGATGCGAATGTCAAACATGAATCATCAAGCAAAAATATTAAATCTTTCTGATGATTGATGTTCGCATCCAGCTGTCTCTACGCCGCTATTTGCAAATGTTCAGCCAAAATTTGATGAATGGTAGATCTGTTCAACTTTATTTGTTCACTCAACATTATTTATGTTAAACGACGGTCTGATCTCACAATAGTGTTCACACGTTCGATGTTTTCATCGGTTTTCGAAATTGAAGACCTCTTTTAACGGTTTTTATCTTCAACGTGTTCTCTACCTTCCAAAAATGATTTATGCCAGCGAAAATCTCTAGCTCGGGATAAATAATTTTCCTCATAAGCTTGTTTTAACTTTTCAAACGTAACACTTACCGATTCTCCAAGCACAACATAAAATTTAATGGCGCAATGTCGCTCCAAATTCCGTTGTTCCATTTTCCGTGACACACAACCAAAACACAACCTCACTAATAGCAGTCCCAAAAATCTCATAGTGAACGAAATGAGTTGAAACTCGCACTTAGGTATGGGAAAATATTGCTACACGTGCTCTATCAAGGACAACAGCGCAGCATTACCAGATTGCTTGCAGTGTTGCCAGTCTCATTATTTTTCTGCCGCACCTTGTATATCTATACTTATGGCATTATTAGGTAATTACTTATTTATTAATTAAAAAATGAAAACATTTAGGTACTTAGAACACTAACTTGTACTTGAATAACAAATATATGGAACTATATAGAGCCGCAGCTTCACATCCAAAGAGCCGCATGTAGCTCGCAAGCTGCAGGTTGCCTACCCCTGGTATAGAATGATCCCGTTTTATACACAACGACGTAGGTAAGGTACGTTAATTGCAATAAATCACACAACCACTTTTAAATCAACTGAATTATATTTATACAACTTATAAAGAACATAAGAAGCTTAAAAGAAACAACATAATTAATAACACAAGGTATAAACATCTTTGATTAAAACAATTTAATTAATTAATTATACCTACTAATTAGTTATGATTATTATTAATTATTATTACAAAACACACGCGTTCAATTGCTTGATTTATGATAAATCGTTTTTAGAGATGTACGTACCTAACGGTAACTATCTGGTATCCGATTTTAGAGATGTATCTAATGGTATTATTATTATTATTCTATTTAAACTTCCTTTGAAAGTCATCACAACTTTTGGCCAATGCGATGTGAATAGAGATACAATTTATACATAGTAACATAATATTCACAATATTTAAAACAGCAAAATAAAAATAAACAAACAAACAAAAGATCACCACAGTATAACTATTTGGTATCCGATATATTACAATGAATTTGGACTGAATACCGGATATTTTTTCCATGGAGTAGGTATACCCGGCAGAGAATTAGTCTTCCACTCTTTTCCGTGAGTCTTTGTAATTAATAGAGGAGACAATGGTCTTGATTGAGCCATGTTTTGAGAATGTTCAGTGATAGATGACCAAAAATAACCTGTACCTACATACTTTTGTCCACGAGGGTGCGACGGTCTAGACGTCCCTCTTTCACAATACATCGTTCCCATGACAACGACATCAGAGAGCATGGAATGTTTTTATTTATTTTATTTTACATATTTACGGCGTTAGCCTTTGACATATTAACAGTCATATTAAAAACAAAAAACAACACAATAAACGATGTGTCATATTATATTAAGAACAGTCTTAGAGGTAAAATAAGTGTAAGTGAAGTAATTATTATATGTCAATCAAAAATATTCAATTAACGGGCTGTTTCACCACCTCTGGATAAAGTTCTAGATAACTATCCTTAGGATAAATTTATCTATAAGATAAACTGAAACGAGCGTTTCACCACCTACAGATTTCTTACGGATTGTTATCCGCCAGATAGCAGTGGCAACGTTGTAATTTCATGCGTTTGTTGCATGAATGTATGCACGTAGGTAGGAATATATCGTGCGTTGCCTAGGAATATATCTAGGCAACTCACGTGTAAACAAATTTTGACAGTTTAACACTATCTAAGACTTATCCGCCGGACAACTTATCTAGAACTTTATCTATAGGATAGCGCTGTCAGGGAGTCGTGAAACGCATTTTTCGTTTTATCCTTTAGATTTGTGTTGGATTGGCTATCCGGTACTTTATCCAAAGGTGGTGAAACAGCCCGTAAGTCATTGTAGATAGAGGATTCATAAATATATAGTCACACAGGTAAAATAATTAGTGTAAGTTAGTGTTTTTTTATCCATAGCTTAGATCTGATACATATAATTATGTTCTATTTCTTTGTAATAGTTTTCATATAGCGAGATCTGAATTTGTTTTTGTCAAGTCTTTATCTTTATACCTCATTTGAAATTGGTAAAACCTAGTTCGGAAGAGTCAATACACGAGTCCAGTCATGTTACAGTAAGAAGAATAACAATTATATCCAGACTGTCGTCGAAAGTAGTGTTTTTTTTTATCATTCTTTGTTCCTAATAAAAACTCACTGATGATGGATGTTTACCCGAAAGGCCTCTGAGTCAAATATTATTCCTAGTGAAAGTAATACTATGTTTTATTTTAAATCTATTTTAATTCTATTCTTTAGGCATTCCACCCAACACCGGGTGATGAACACCACAAAGAGGCGATAAAAATAATAATTATATATGTAATTGAATCAAACTCTTTGCCTTGATTGAATTATGTAACTTTTTTGTCTTTAATTTATTTATTTATTCATTTACATCACACAAATCGAATGTTTCATTCACAACAAAGTTGGGAAACATGAATTAAGAAGAATATTTTTTATATACCTAGTCGAATATTTATCTAACATGTAAAAGGCTCAGCCGTATTGTGGCGGTTCAATATAATTAAAATTAGATGTTTAACAGAATGCAAAAAATGGTACAGCCACCGACATCTATCGAGAGTAGGAATAGATAGTTTTTAATTATAGTTTCGTCCGATAGGGCGCATTCAAACAGGTAGCAATAATATATAACTAGTAGATTAAGTAATTACACATTGTAAAATAAATAAGTAGAGTTAATTTATTGTATTTGATTTTTTGTGATATTAAAAAAAATTAAAAATATTTTTTGTTATTACTTATCCTCTTTTTTATTTATATATGAACTGGTTGAATTGATATCAATATAATGTTTAACCAATTAATTATTAAATGGAAACTTTTTTTTATTCCTTAAATAATATCTTGAATCAAAATAAATATCATTATCAACCTATAATGAAACCCTCAGTTGAGAAAGAGCTATACTAAAATTACTATAGACCAGACCACAGAAGTTGTGAGTAATAAAATGTAAGTAGAGAGAATTCTGTAAGTATAATATTTTGTATTGCTATCATAATATTATGAATTAATCACAATTTTTATTTAATTTACATTGTCTAAATTAGTAGAATGCATTTTGCTGGGCATAACGTGAGGAAAATATTGCGATGGTTAATAGTATGAGACATAATTGCAATTTTTGGTTTTTAATAAAGTAATTAAGGTAAACACCCCAATTATGGACACTTTAAGGACAAATTTGTAGTATTTTTGAAATTTCAGTAATACTTTTGAAAATTTTAACACTAAACGTATTGTAAGATAAAAGACCTGTGTTTATTGTATATTTTTGCCGTGTTTAGTGAAAGATACTGCTATTGGTTTCAATATAATTAACAAAAAGAAACCTCGATTTTTTTAACCAATAATGGACAACAAAAAACTAGTTATGGACATCCAGTAATGAACATGAACTAGTCATGGACACCCAGTAATGAACGTGAAACTAATCATGGACACCCAGTAATGAACATGAAACTAGTCATGGACACCCAGTAATCGACAAGTTTATAATGGTTTTCTAGCTGTGATGTATTGAATTTGGAATAATCTTATCGTCCTGAATCGTTAACAAAAATGGAACATAGGGAGGCAACAAGCCTCCGCTACTTTAGGCGGTTTCTTAATCTGTTCTCCACTCATCCCTAGGTAATTGGCATCATTATCGTAGGAGTGATGCGCAGTGAGGTGTGGCTTCAGAACCCTTGTGGGCAGAAACAAGGCGCCCTTTTCTGCCAGCTATCATTAGGCATCCTCTTCCATATATTTTTTTAATAGAATAATACAAACTTATATTTTCAATCAACTTTTATTATAACTACAGTTTAACAAGATTCTTATTATGTTACTTGTAAATTGACAATGAGATCAGGATTGAAGAACTTAAAATATTAAATTATCTTTAACAATCTTATTGTAAACTTTAAAATAATCACAAATTAAACTAATATCTTTAAATTTAAGTAATAATTAAGACGTAAAAACGGAGTATTTTTCCATATCTTTAACAGTGTAAAATCCTCTTTTGTTTATCAAGATTGGAGGACAGATATGCTCCACGATATTTTTTCTTTGGTACCACATTAAGTCAGGTTTCTCTGGCCATTTGTAGGTGTTTCCTGTTGAAAATGTCATTGTGCTTACTTCAAACTCGTCCTTATTTACATTTTCAATTACTCCAGGAAAGTGTTGCCCTTCGTATAAAACTATTACATAGCTTCCCTTTGATAGTTTCTGTCGGGACGAGACCAACATATTCAATGGTGTGTCGTCTGATTCCAATCCTTCAGACATGACACTTTCATCACTTTCGGCGTAAATTATTTCAGTCTCAGTTTCAGAAGATTCAGATCTGCTTTTTTGTTGTTTTTTCACTTTTTTCTTCTTATCAATGTTTTCCAGTTTTTTTTCTTCTCGTTTTTTTGCTCGCATTTCCTTCTCTTCTATCTGTTTCCTTTTCTCTTCTTCCTTCTTGGTATTGTACGCCTTCCATGCAGGGCTTGTAATCGTAAATGGAATTTTCTCTTTTAGTTTGCGCTTCTTATTTTTTGTTGTTTCATCCGTTTCTGGCCAAAATAAGTTTCGTTTAAAAGGCGATGGTATCACACAATTTGAAGTGCCAGGACTAACAATCTTAATAGGTGTGTTGTCACTAGATTTTGGTAAAGAATTATAAATTTGTAAATCTCCCTGGTTTACATTTGGCTCATTCGAAGTATTGAAACTCAAACAATTGTTTTGTGAAGATTTGGTTGATTCGGAAACGTCTGTATTATGAGACAGGACAGCACTTGTTTCGATTTCTATTGGAGTATTGTTAGTATTTTGACTATTGGTTTCTGACAAGGGTATTGTCTTTTCAACATAGGTATTGGATACTGATTCTTCATTTCCTACATCATGATTGAGAGTTTGTTTACTAGTGGCCCAAATCAAGTATAGAGATATATCTCCATCAGGCAGAAGATTTTCCATTTCATGGCGACTTTTGAAATATAAATCTTTGAAAAGTTTCAATTTTTCACTAGACAAAATTGTTTCAATTCTATTCTCCAATGTTTTCAAAAATTCACTTTGGCACGTAGAGTCGATTTTCTGCCTGTTTTGAGATTTGATTTTACTCATGTCTACGTATTCTGGACCGAATGGGTACAGTCCCCCCGCCCTAAACCCATTTTTAATTGTTTCAATAGTAAGTTTTTCAACTGCTGTCTTTAAAACTGGAGCAAAGTGATGTTTTTTGAGGACTTGTCCCAAATTTCGCATCTTCCAGGTCTTCACCGCTTCTCGCCATGACAACTTTAAAGGCCTGAAGACAGCTAAATCCATTGGTTGTAGGATGTGTGTGGAATTTGGATTGAGTGCTATGACTTCAATACCATTGTCAGAGCAGAAATTAGACAGGTGCAAAGTTAAATGTGATTTGTGTCCATCTAAGAAAAATAAAACTGGTTTTGCAATATTTTTTTTTGTCAGCCAAGGATTAAAAACATTAGTCACGTATTCATAAAATGTCCCCGCGCACATCCATCCGCTTTCTGAGCGACCTATTGCCCAGTCATCGGGGAAAGTTTCTGAAATAGAAGACGGTATTCTGGCATAATTGAAAACTACCAGTGTAGGTGCCAGATCTCCTGCGGCATTTCCAGTAACTAGAACTGTCAAGTTTTCTTTGTCATCACCTGAAGAAGAATAAACATTTTTATCTCCCTTTTTAGCAAGGACGCGTCCTGGTTTAGGATTTAAAAAAAATGCACTCTCGTCTGTATTGAATATCCTTTCAGGATTTTTCAATATCTCAGTCAGTCCTCTATCTTTTAAATCACCGTTAACTACCGAAAACCACTTCTCAATGTCGTCTTGAGTAACGTTATTTCTTGCTGTACACAAATTTTGAGCAGTACGTTCAGCAACCGTAGGATGTCGTTTCATAAACGAGGAATACCATTTTTTGCCCGGTCTGCTATTAGTGAAAGGAGTCTCTCGGTTTTTGTCAACTATTATACGTTGAACACTGTCTAACAATTCCTCTTTCGTTATTGGGATATGTTTATCTGCCATATCTTTTATCCAAATTTCTAGTACATCCTCTTCTTGCTTCGACAAGATTGTACTGGGTCCCATTGAGCACTCTATGGGACTTTTCCCAGTGATTTTATTGTGCAAAGTTATTCTTGGCACGTTAAATTTTTTAGCTGCATCGGATATTTTTACGCCTTTTCGAACAGCTTCAATAGCCCAGCCCATTTGCTGAGGCGTATAATCTTTTTTAGGTGCCATTTCTAAAACAAAAAAATCACTATCATTTTACCTCAATGTCCATAACTGGATTTCTATACAATACCCAGTAATGGACACATCTGTCCATTATTGGTAGAAATTATTATTTTTGTGATTTTCAACTAGCTTTTAATAAAGAATAAAAAATTAAATGAATTTACGTCATAATTTGAATACACAATAAAAAAAATAAGTTTGGACATTTGTCCATTACTGCAACTATTCAAATTTAGTGCACCAGTAATAAACATTGGCAAAATATGACATAACATAACCTATCTAGACTAACAACATGTGTCGTTGACGTCTTAATTTCATGGTTAATCCAACCGACAAAAAACATTCTGGTTAAAATAAAGCTATATTTAAAAGACAGGTAAACTTTCTACTTACTTCACTAACAATTTCCTTAACAATGGCCGCTCTTATAATTTTTCAATCACACGAACACCTTATACATCACGCCAGTTTGTATCGAAAAGACAAAAGTAAAAAAAGAAAGCAAACTTTGACAGCTCGATTGTATTTTGACACATCAAAATGTTGCCAACTTGAAAAAACTTATTTCCATCCTTATTTTACAAGATTTGTTTTTTTTTCGTCCAATACTGGTTCCTTGTCCATTACCGGTGCATTTACCTTATATGGAAATAATAACTATGTACATTCTCAGTAAAAAAAATATAACTACTAATGTAATATTTTGCTAAAAAGTGTTAAAATTTGACAGACGCGCGTCAATTTTCATAGACCAGTATTATGATAGTACTACTTACAGGTACTTACTACAACAGAACAGTTCTGTCATATAGAAAAAGACACATGTGAAGGTCGTGTTTATACAAAAAGAGACATGTGATTAATTTTTTGAAAAAAAACTTTTTTTGCATATTTATGGCATAGATATAGTTTTAAAGTGATGTTATAATGAAAACTAGTGTATTTTTCTACTTATTGACGTTATTTTTTGTGAAATATTTTGTGTAATTGAGATTTTAGAAGGTTTTTTCGTGTTTTCTCAAAACTAGTACCCACGCACATGTCTCTTTTTGAATATGCAGCGACGAAATACTGAACGAAAGTTAGTTCCAATTTAGCGGTCATACTTGTTGTAATACTTAATATTATTTTCTCTTAACAAATTTTATAATGTAATAATTGTTACATCGTATTGAATTATAATAAAACCAATGTAAGTAGAAAGAATATTCTATTTTATTTCACATTACATATTCACATCCAAATACAATCATACTAAAATGCTTCACATTATTAAGAATTCAATGATTATTATTTCTATACAATTATTCTCTTTTCAAATGATACATGCCCTATAATATAGGGAGTATTAAATTAATCGCTGGTTATTCCATATACAGTAATCAACGATTAAAGTATATTGTAGTTGGTACATTAAATAATAATCAGATCAAAAAACAAAATAAAATATACTATACTATACTATACCCTCACGCCGTATCCCAAGTGGGGTAGGCAGAGAGAACGGAACGCCACACAGATCTATCTTTACACACTTCCTTCGCTTCCTCCACATTCATACAGTTTCTCATACACGCACGTCGATTCCTCTTACTCAACACGCGGCCGTCCTTAAGAATTTGATCCACGTGATCAAGCCACGTGGTTCTCGGACGTCCGCGCTTCCTCACACCTTTTCTTTCAGACAAGTATATCCTCTTTGTCATTCTTACTTCGTCAATTCGTTCAACGTGTCCAAACCACCGTAGTTTATTCACGCGCATTCTGTCCACAACACTCTTCTTGCATCCGCTCATTCTTCTATATAATGTTATATACATAACATAAAATATTTCACATCTTCAATTATTCAGAGTTGAGTTATATCAGCGATCCTAAAAGTCTTGTTTTTTTATGGTAAAGAGAGAATAGTTTATATGTTTATGTCATGTATAAATCTACTGGCTGCCCCACTTGTGGCTAATTCATGATGTTATAGATAGACGTATAAAATAATGAATATGTAGGAATACCTATTATTCATACTTACTTAATGTCTTTCTGAAATATCCTTTCTATAAAGTTAATTTTGATCAATAAATTCTGAAGAAGCGGCCATCGAAACAAAAAATATATCAGAAAAAAAATAACAAAAGAAATTTTCCCATATCGAAGAGATGACAAATTATAGCTGATGATGAGGGGACATTTTCGCGCTCTAACAGTCTCCATCTTGAACCATAGACATTAATACTACCATTATTATTATTATTATTAAGTAAGTACCATAGATAATAATAATCTTAATATGTCAGACATTAAATGAATGTGACGGGGAATACCCGCCCATAAAATCGACCGTGATAAACGAATCCTTAGAAATAGAGTCAAAAAAGTGCAAAAGATTTTATTTTTTATTAATGACATATTTATAAAGTACAGAAATAATTTATAAAATCAGTACCTAAACCAGCCTATGCCGATTCGTCTGCATCGGAACACCTTTTGTGTTTCCTACTAAAGGGAGTTAGCAAAACCTGTTGGTTGTAGAGGTGAATTACTGTTTATGGTCGTTTCAGTAAAAGACCTTTCATCAATTATTACCTTTCATCAGTTATCCCGTGGAGCACCCGGTAAAGAATTGGTCTCCCACTCTTCTGCGTAAGTTTTCGAGTGTCCTGTAAAAGGCAGGTGTTCGAAAAAAATAAGACATTTTACATCTTAAATTCAGCGATAAGGTTTGCCACCCATCCTGAATGTCTTGATTTTATATTGGCACGAAGAGGACAGTTTGCATGTTTCTTACATGCAGCTGATCTGCTGGCTACCCCACTTGTGGGATATGCCGTGATGGTATAGTATAGTAGTAGTACCTTTCATCAAAATTATTATGTCGGGTGGTAATCTCTTTCATCCGTCATCGCTAGTGACCACTATTGATGAAACGCCTGTTCACACTTTTTTATTTTGGAGGATCATCCGGAGTGATCGCTGAAAGTGCGAAACAAATGTGAACGCCACTGCTAAGTGAGTATGTCTTTTGTAGTCGCACATAATAAAAATAAAACTTTTCATATGGATATTATGTACTATCATCCATTATGAACTTATGCTATTATATTTGTGAGGTTGAAATATATATAAATAGCTAGTTACTATAATGTACAAAGCTACCATTTATTAAGTTATGTTAAAAATAATCATCTTTTCCTTTCAGATATTAATGTTCTTTTGGGGAATAAAGTGAGGGAATCATTCATTCAAAATCATAACTTTATATCGGTTAACTTTTTAAGTGTTTCGTGGAGTTCTCAGAATAGAAGATAGAATTATTGTGTGGTTAGATGGAAGAAATCACTTGAGAGTGATAATCTCGCCACTGCATATCGTCTTAGTATTTTAAATTTTGTATTGATTTGAACTGAAGATAATAATTATTATGTTACTAAATGTCTTACGAATTCCTATATTTTACATGAGGCACTAATGAAAAACAAAAAGAAAAAAGTGGGAAACATAATTTTTACCGGGGACATTCCGCGTAAGGAAGAGGTGTAAAGAAGAGGTGTTAATCACGGTACACTGAGAAAAATACTAACGAAATTTCACAACGAATCATTGGTACGTACTATCAGATTAAGACCAGAGATCGTACAAACGATTCATTAGTACGAAACTATAATATTAACTCTTCGCAAACAAGTTCTTGGTAAATTTACCAATGATTTGTTTGCGAAGAGTTAATATTATAGATTTATACCAATGAATCGTTTGTACGATCTCTGGTCCTAATCTGATAGTACCGTACCAATGATTCGTTTTGAGTATTTTTCTCAGTGTAGGTGAAAGAAGGCAACTCCTTAAAAGAATCAGCCAATAACGAGCTAACTAGATTTGCCACAACATCAGGCACCCAGGACTGCTCAACACCATCGCGGAGGGCAGTACCGATGCGGAAATGGCAGAGGCTGACTAAGAGACACCTATAAGTTGTAACCTGTAACCAATGTACAGTGAAGAATAAAATAAATAAATAAATAAATATATGGACCAACTGAAAAAAGACATGAACTGTGGCACATACGTAGAACTAAAGAGACTAGCTGAAAATAGGGAGGAATGGAGAAGAAAAAAATCCAAACTCTTTGCAGACCAATCCAATGGATTGTACTCACTACAACATATCGCGTAACGTTAAGGTAAGTATATATTATTCAGTTATACACACATAATAACTATTAAATATTATAATATCTAGATAAACTATGTCAAGAAATTATTTTTTTCTGTATTGCCATTTAAAAAAAATTCTACTATAATTAAGTACATTCTCTTTTCATAATGTGTATTTACAATAATAACCTTCCATTCTTTCAGACAAGCTGTCAAAAGTAATTTTGTTGACTTATATTGACCATAGAATTCCATACAAAACCTAGAACCCTGACTCATTTACAAAAGTGAGGCAAAAAATCTATGAATTTTTGACAGTACGGTTGGCGAAAGCGTGTGGTGTTTCCTACATTTTATAAAATATTTCTCGCATTTTTATAAAAATATATCATTTTTACATTTATAAAAACGAAATTGGATAATTTTTCGACGTTTTAAGCGATTTACCACACTTTTTTTCGCCAACCGATCTGTCAAAAGTGCCGAAAAATGGTGCCTCACTTTATTACAATGAAAATACATACGAGTACTCCATCTAGATATTATAATTATGTATATAAAAATTTATGATATTGACGATGTTTCTAGTCAGAAACTGCAAATAAAAATTATTAGTTCAGGACAAAAAACAAAAATACAACATTCAAAGCTATGTCAAATGGGCCTTAAAAATAGGATAAAGAGTTTGAAAATGATTTTGTCTCTTGCACTCAAGATCAAGGAAATATTAATTGTAGGTAGTGGAACTCTATAACGTGCCAGGTCGCTAATCAAAGTTGGGTAGATGTTGTTAATTGGGCATTCGAAAAATAAATGATCAAGATCTTCCTCTTCCTAAAATAATTTTCTCTCATTGAATTTAGCATCTGTCTCCTATACTCCTTTCTCTTATGCAAGTGAATGCTGCAATGAAATGTTCTACTTTTTTTTCATTATTATAAGAATCTTTAAATGCATTGTTGCTTACATGTGCGTTTTTTTTCTTTTCTTTGTTTTTTTTTGTATATAGGTACACGTATAACCTACTGCTTGTTTATGGTCTAAATGTGTGTGTGTGTATATTTTATTTTTATTTCTACTATTTCTGCTGACATACATGTATGTTTCTTAATTTTTTATTTTAATAACCGGGTTAGTTGGAAGACATCACATTCTAACGATAAGCTCGCCTTGTCTACAATGAATTTATTGTATAACTGATATTTTTATGATACTTTGTATTGATTTGTAATATTGTAACAAATGTACAGTGAAGAATAAAATAAATAAATAAACAATAAACTACTTTTTTGAAATGAATATAATAACAAGTTAATCGGAGCCAGTGGAGCAAAGAATAGATCTACCTACTACTTTTTTCTGTAAATTTTCGAGTGTCCCACTGTAAAAAGCGGCGTGTTCAAGAAAATATATTTTACAGCTTAAATTCAGCGATGAGATATGCCACCCACATGAAATGTCTTCATTTTCGTTGGCACAGAGAGGACAGCTTGCACGTTTAGGAATTCATTGAGATGGTAGGCCCCAATGTCAGATATCTGTCAAGTATAGTTTTCTATGGAGGAAAATTGTTGCTACAATAATATTATTTGGATTTTTGGCGAAATATTTTCATTCTTTTTTTATTTGGGAAAATAAAATAAAACGGGCATAAATAAAATCTAATTCGAATATAAACTTTAGCCGGCAAAAAGAAAATAAGCAAAAATAAAATCTAATTCGAATACATATTTCCTAAGGTTTATATTCGAGTTAAATTTTATTTTAGCTGGTTTTATTTTATCTTTGCCGGCAAAAATAAAATAAAACCAGCAAAAATAAAATTTAACTCGAATATAAACTTCAAAAATTTGTATTCGAATTAGATTTTTTTTGTCGGTTTTATTTTATTTTAGTGCTTGCTTAACAACAAAAAAAATAATTAAACGTGGTGACCAAAAAATAATTCTACATATGGCAACAATTTCGTGAATATTAATTTTCTATGAAATATTACATTTGACAACAGTGGGGCCTACCATGTCATATAGTGCCCACGTTTATTATATGCGACTGATCTGCTGGCTACCCTACTTGTGGTATATGCCGTATTAATACGATATCTATACTATACCATCACGGCATATCCCACATGTGGGATAGCCAGCAGACCAGCTGCATGTAATAAACAAGTGCCTTTTACAGTAGAACATTCGAAAACTTACGGAGAAGAGTGGGAGACCAAGTTTTTACCGGGTGCTCCACGGGATAACGATAGGTATAAAAAGTAGCAATATTGGCTAATATTATAAATATAAAAATCTTCATAATAAAAATAGTTTTCTCTGTATCTGTGTGTATGTATATTATAATATAATAATATTCTCTCTTACGACACATTGTAATATAAATGTAAAGTCGGAGATTAGTCCATTTCACTGATTTTGCCGCGCGTGGACGCCTTGACGACGCGACGACATTACAATAATGAAACAAAACATCGACACATTTCTACAATTTCATACAATATATCGTTTCATATTATTTAATAGGATTATATGAAGATTATAAATGTACTACATTGCATACTCCGTTATTTATTTATGTAATTCGATACGTTAAGGTACTAGATGTAAAAAAATTCTACAACAAAAATATTGTGGGCGCCATTTGAAAATGTCATTTTAGTTTCCCTCCATTTCTTATCGTTCTGTCAAAAGTTAATAATAATATTACAATTTGAAAAAAGAATGTTGTCGTCGATTGTGTTCGGTAATTTGTGTTCCTTTTATCGCCGTTCTTAATTTGAAATATTATAGTGTTCTTTATTATGTGATTATTTATTACCTACTATTATTATATTATAATTTTCTCTATGGTTTGTTTTGTGTTGCGTTGTGAATAATAAATTATTATTATTATTATAACTTTGAAGGGCATAGAGAAAATGCGAAGAATTTTTTGAAAGGTATCGAATTATTTCGTTCTTTTTTTGTATTGTGACGTTAAGTGCCGTTCATATGTATTGAAAAAGTGTATTAATTTTACATTTGTGTTTTTTTTTGTACTGTTATAATGTGAAATTAATAAAATCGTGTTGTTTTTTGTTTGTTTAAACAGTGTTTAATAAAAGAAAACTAAAAATATAATATTTACTGTTGCATTTTTTTTAATGTAAATTTTTAAATGTAAATATAAATATAATATATATAAAATTATTGATTAATATAAATTATGCAAGTTTCAAAGCATATCTCACACAATATTCGATTTTTTATGTGTTTTGTGGGATGTCCAAACAGTTTTTATTTGTTTATTTTTATTTAATAAACAAACATTAATATTGATGAACTATAAAATACTACGGTAGGTGTTCGGTAGTCTTACAATTTCCAGTCAAGAGATCTCGAATATTGCGCTTAACATTTTTTTTCCATCTTCTCGACACAATCAGCATGCTGCAGCATTATGCGAGCCTGTTCATGCCACATTTTAGTTTTTTTTCACTACAAACATTAAAAAAAAATCTGCAGTGTTCAGAATTTTTAGAAATCGATATTAGGTCCTTGAAGTTGGATGGTAGATTCTTCGACATTTAATAGAAATATCAAAAGTTCAAACCCCCTGGTCGTCTCTCTCGGTCTTTATGACAAAATGACTTGTCCCATACTCAAAAAAAGTTTGCCTTTGAGCCACGGGGTTCTGGGTTTGATTCCCGAACAGGGCAAAAAGAGAATTGGCCTTTTTCAAATTGTCCTGGATCTGGGTGTTACATGTATTTGTGTTTGGTGCATTGTATATTACGTGACATATTATTATGCGAAATTTATTTATTTATTCTTTTAGCACATCATCATTATTATGATAACAGTGTTAACAAAACAATATAAAATGTAAAATAATATGATAATATGCAGCAGCGAGATTATCACTACGAAGTGATTTTCTAACCTCGTGGTTAGATGGAAGAAATTTATAAGGAAAATTGAAAGAATATTGTAGAAGCTATCTTCTGGGATCGCATTGGCCTTCAGCTGTAGGGTCTGTAGGTAATATTCTCGTAACAATCGTCTCAATGTCAGTTAAAATTATAATAATACCTATATGTGTATCGTCGTGTTAGTACTCATAATACAAGATTCACATCGATACCTTAATTCGCAGATTGGGTAACTCCATTTTTTGACAAAATGACTTAATGATGCCATAATGTTGACTGTATTCCAACACACATGCTAGGTAAATTTGAAGAATCCAACGTTATTACAAATGCCCTAAAAAACACCTCAAGAAAATTGGGTAACTCCAATGTTAGTTTTTACAACACTGCAAATTGGGTAACTCCACCATTCTGTATGGAGACTTGCGAGAGATAGGTTGTGTATTAGGAATATTTTACATTAAAGTGGTTTTGGATATCTTATCCTGTAAAAAATGTTAGATAACTGTAACCATAAATATCAGCTTTATTTTCTTCAATTTTTTAAAGTTTTTTTTTTATCATTTGCTCCTTATGTGATGTAGTTTATATGTAAGGAACTCACATTTTAAATAATGCAACTTTTGCATGAGCTACTACGTGGAATTTAATTATTACTGGATATGTTTGCGCACAAATTTTGAAGCTGATTTACTAATATTTTATTGTTTTTTAACACAATATATTATGTTATTATTTTTTAGTCAAATAAAAAATCTAGGTTTTAATACTTAAAGAAACGACATTATTTTTTGATATATAAGGATTTGTTGAATCATGATTATTTTTAAATAAGCTCAAAATCCGAAGAACTGAACGTGTATCTACATACATTACCTACTTATCATAAGTTTAATTTCTCGACCCACGGTTCTTGGTGGAAGTTCATATTAATAATTTTTAAAATGAAACACGATATATAGTTATTCCACTATTGACATTATTTTATTTTGCAAGCCGGCAAGCAAGCCGCAACAAGCCGCTCTCATCGTCAGGCAAAAGTGAAATGATTGCTTATCATTTTATAGATGAATAGCAGACTAAAGACTATGGTTAAATTAGTAACTGAAAATTGAAGGAGTGAAGAAAATCGTATGAGTGAAACAAATTTATCAAAGACAATTCGAGTTTTTATAATGGAGTTGGCCCATCATATTACTTGATAGTGGTAATCTTGCAGAAATCCAAAATATAAATACCTACTGATGATAATAATTTAGATAATAATGCGACACAAGGGATATTGTTAGATGCACAGGCTAATACTATTGATCATAATATTGCAACAGAGAAGGGCAGCATAAGAGTCAACATCTCGTTAGTCCCATATTCAGAACATTCAGATTCTGATGAAAACTCTGAGACTTCTCTTGGAAAAAGGATGAATCATGGAGTAATAAAAATTTAAAATTTAAATTTAAAAAATCAAAAAGAGGTGTGATGAACTCGCCCTCTGTATATTATTATTATTATTTATAAGATTACGGCAACCCGTCCCTTGTGGGACGATTTGTGCCAAGTACAAATTTCTTTTGGCGGATTTTAAAATCTTGAGATATACAGAGAGGGTATCAATGTGCAAGAGGCAAGACACTTTGATCGGATACTGGACTTCAGCTATCTCATAATACAAGTCGTAAGAGTCTCTTATTGGGCAACCTACCTCTGTATATGGATCACACCTTATTTGAATGCATTTTTTTTATAAAACTGTAGGTATATATTGTGATCAATGTACAGTAAAGAATGAATAAATAAATAAATAAATTGCCTCAAAGGAAGAAAAGCCTCGGCCCAAAAAATATTGTCTGCTTAAATAATTTAAACGAGACTGAAAATATCTTCACGAAAATGGACTCAGGACTACCAGGATTTCTAAAATAATGCTCCACACGAATAATAATTTTCACATTTTGTTACTCTTCATTATTTTTGTCTAGCTATCAACGAGTATACCTCTAAAGGTGCAACTTTTTTGTTCAACTATGTTCAACTCCGTGATACAGGATAGACGATGTTCCAGGCTAGGTAATATCCTGAAAATGCTAATTGGCCAAAAAGAGCACCGGTCTTTCATCCGCAAGAATTCGTCAGCCCGTGATTTCCCTCTTTCACAATACACCGTTCTTATAACGACAACAGCAGAGCGCAGGAAATATCGTAGAAAGAGGTGACGCAATTGGCGCAGAGTCGCTTTGAATGGAGGAGGCTGGTTTCTGCCCTGTCCTCCCGGGAGGAGCGTTGATGATGATGATGATGATGTTGAAATATTTATCCTATATATATTACTTCAATTTAATTTTATTTTCATATAAAACACTTTAAAAATAACATTATTGTGAGACCAAACAGTATACAATACTTATAGGCAAATTGGGTAACTCCATCAATTATAGTATTTATTTTACAAAATCTATCACAGAAAATTGGGTAACTCCAAAAAAAGCCTACAAAACCATTATAAACATAATAATGTCATGGTTATTGTGTTACGAACATGTATCTACATCATGTAGATATTTTAGAATAAGGAAAATAACAATAATAATATGCATAACAAAAATATTTAGTTTTTTGTCCGCCCTGTAAAGTAGCTATTTTGGAGTTACCCAATCTGCGAATTAAGGTATCGACATCTTAGTTTGGGACTAGCTAGATCTGTTTGAATTGTATATATTATGTCCGTTCTGTTAATTCCCATTAGCAGGGCGGTTAACAGGACAAATACTGTGTGCAATGAACATGTAATTCATTCTTTCCGTGTCGATTTAATATAAAAAAGTTGTCAAGGATGGATGCGAATATAAATCATTAGATAATTAATACTGAGTTGAATTATTACTATTATTCCATCACGGCATATCCCACAAGTGGGTTAGCCAGCAGACAAGCTGCATGTATGCATGCAATAAACATGCCAACTGCCCTCTCCGTGCCATTTAGGAGTAGTGGCAGTAGTATTATATAATCCTTGTCACAACATAATTAAATATCAAATAAACACAATAGTTATTCCACTATTTACTTCATTTATTTTTGCGAGCCGGCTTTCAAGAGCTTCCGCTCTCATCGTCATGCAAAAGTAAAGTGAAGCTTCATTACAAGTTAAGTATGTGACAAACAGAAAACAATAGGTAAAAATTAAAATTAAAAATAATTTTGTAACTTACATATATATCATATAAATACATCACACTCTTAATTATAGTTCAACTAGAGGAGGCAACCTCTATAATAATGCACATCTCTGATAAGGGTTTTCTGTAGTTTCCCCGTTATCATACAAAGGCAAATGCTGGAGATGTTTGATATAAGACCGTCCACAGCGGCTCATAATTATTATAATATGGTTGACGATACATGATAATAACACATCTTTTTAATTTTAATTTTTACCTATTGTTTTCTGTTTGTCACATACTTAACTTGTAATGAAGCTTCACTTTACTTTTGCCTGACGATGAGAGCGAAAGCTATTGAAAGCCGGCTCGCATAAATAAATGAAGTCAATAGTGGAATAACTATATATTGTGTCTCATTCAAAAAAATATAAATAAGAACTTCCACCAAGAACCGTCGGTCGATAAATTAAACTTTATCAAATAAACGTCGAAATATTATGTGATTTACGATTGTTTGTTTTTTCGCGGCGTATAATGCATACCTAGGTTTACTATATTGCGGCGGGCTAAAGGTTAAAAATGATTTGAAATTTTCTATAGATATACCTACTTAATGACATTTTTCCTCTGAAATTCAATGAGGAGGTTTGCCACCCACCCTTAAGTCTCAATTTACTGCTGACACGGAGAAGACTACTTGCATGTTTGTTAGATGCGACACCTTTGCTGGAAAAGTTGCACTGGTTAAGAGTAGGTGAAAGGGTCCAATACAAACTGTGCCTTATAGTCTACAAGGCTTTGAACAATATGGCACCTCAGTCACTTTCTGAGCTCTGTGTTATCAAAACACCTGCAAGTAGACCTCTACGCTCAGCTAAGACATCCACCAACATGCTGGATGAAAACAACAAAGCATACAAGTCCTGCTTCCATGATAGGGCTTTTGGCGTCGCAGGACGCGTCATTTGGAACTGACTCCCCGAGGACCTCCGTATAAAAACCAATTGATAAAAACGTTCAGGAGCAAGCTGAAGACTTCATTCTTCCAACATAGTTTCCCGCGCCCTTGAGATGGATGCTCCATTAAACGGCGCCGAATAAATCATCCAACATAATAATAATAATTAATAATGCGACAGGTCTACTGGCTAACCCATTTGTGGGATATACCTTGATGGTATAGCTACGGTGAGGGGAGTAAATTTTTGTTCATGCGTCTCAAGACTGAGAACACCTTGACATTTCCCTTGGGATGTGAAGGCAATAAAAAAGTTTAATGATATAAAACCCTAATACACAGTAGCGTACGTACATAAAAATATGTTTAGTTTAGTAGGGCATGCCCTTGTACTATCTAGTCACTTGTCTATTAATAAAATTAAGTTGGATAAGTGGGTACTATCAGAGACAAAAGACCGATACATTTTAATTTTATTTATTTACTAGCTGACCCAGCGAACTTCTAACCGCCAAACTATCAATGAATGATTAATAATATTTTTAATCTCTTTACGAACTCCCGTAATTGTCCAAGTGTGTCATCGTATAGTGTAAAAAAATAAAATTTATTTATGTTGAACAATTATATTTGACTCAGATTTGTTTACAAATTATTTGCTGTACGTAATATAATTATGTAGGTACTAATTTATTTTTTTAGGAAGATACCTATTCATTTTGAATTTATAAAAAATCTTTCCATGATTTTTCCAAAATTGAAATTTCAGAACCACAGATGTTAAATTGTATGGATAACGATTGTAACATCACTCATTCTTCTAATATCCTCATTCCTCACTCTATCACGCGACGTTTCCTCAGATCGCTGAGGAGCATGGTTGGTAAAACGTTGCGTGAAACCACTGGCTTGCATGTTTGTAATAACAAAACACATTTAAGCGTTACGTTTTCTTTTCGTTTTCGTTCAAACGTGGTAGACGTTGCGAGAACGCGTCAATTTTCGTAGCTACTTGTGTATTTTTAGCTAAAAAAAGCTACGAAAATACGCCTACCATTGCGATCCAATAACGAGCGTCTTCTGGCAATTCCTACACACAGTACCAATTATTTCTCGAAATCATTTTCAGTTTATGGTGCTCGTTGTTGGAATAATCTTCCTTCTTCGCATAGAGTTTCTTAATCGCTCAATGTTTTTAAATCTTATCTTCTAACTCAGTATCCGTTCCCTAGCCCCCCCCCCCATCCTCTGATCCATAATCCCTACCACATGTTGGGTGTGTGTCAAATATATTATTTTAAATTTTGTTTTTTTTTCTTTCTTTTGTTGTGTATTGATAAATTGTATTTTTTTTTGTAAGTAAATTTGTTTTTTACTAGTTTTATGTCAATGTGTCGTGATTAGATGGAAGAAATCACTTTATAGTGATAATCTCGCCACTGCACATCGTCCTAGTTTTTAAAATTCTATATTATTTTGTTAACACTGTTATGTAATGATGATGTGCAAAAAGAATAAATAATAATAAATAGATTAATAAAACGTAACGCTAAAATGTGTTTTGACTAGGGCCACAGGGATTCAAGGTGAACAGGCAAAAACCTGTGTCCTGTGAAAGACAGGTGCTTGACAAAAGAAAGACATTTTAAATTTTGAATTCAGCGGTGAGGCTTGCAAAGCATTCTGAATGTCTTATTTTATTATTGACACGGAGAGGATGTCTTGCATGTTTGTAATAAACAGCAGGTCTGCTGGCTACCGCGCTTGTGGGATATGCCGTGATGGTATACCTAGTAGTAGTAAAAAAATAAATGTGTTCTGTTTTTAATTTCCCTCACTGTACACACAATTATATAAGTTTGACTTTTTTGTGTTTTTATATTATTATTTTTATTAAATTTACCTCTACAGTATTTTCGCGTTGTAAACTGACCTTTATGTGGCATATAGGGAAAGCCCTGCCGCAATGGTCATTAGGGAAAAATATTCATTTAGGGACTCGAGCTAATTATATTAAGTAGGTACCTATATTATTTATGTGAAATTTTAAAATTTATCGAATCCAAAAATGCAAATTATTCATTATATGATGATTCTGGGTGATTTTCTTTTGACGCCGTTTAACAGTCCCTAGACCGTCTCAAGGGCGCCTATTATTTTTATTTAACTATTATTAAATTTTTAAAACACTTGTGATTGTCACAAATTTGATTAAAATGCGAGATTTTTATGTGAGTTTCAATATTGTAGGTATTATTAATTGCCACAAATTTTATTCACTAATTCAAGAAATTTGAAATTTTTAATTAGTTTAAAAATAATAACACCAAAAAAAATCTCTTTATATACCTAACTATTGAAACTAAAAACAATGTTTTAAAATTTTGTCAATTTGAATCATTATAAGATAATAATAAGTATTTAATTTTTAAAAATGAGACGTCAGAGGTTTCAGGCAGCTACTACGTGCGCCATCCACCGACTCATGTTCATAAAATCGACCAAATTTAGATTAAGCATTATTTGCTAGGGTAAAGTAGGTACTATTGATACGTGGAGCACCCGGCAAAGAATTGGTAACCCACCCTTTTTCGTACGTTTTCGAGTGTCCTGCAGAAAAGGCAGATTCGAAAAAATAAAGCCATTTTTCATTTCAAATTCAGCAGCGCAGAGGTACGCCACCTTTCTCAAATGTCGTTATTTTTTGTTGAGACGGAGAGGAGAGCAGCCATGTTTATTGCATGCAGCTGTTCTGCAACCGTAGTAAAAACACATTTTAGCGTTATAATATTCGTTCGACTATAGACGACTCTGCGAGAATGTATCTATCAATTTTGAAGCTAAAATACACAAGCCATTGATTCATTTGCAGGTATTTTTTTAAACAATAATAATCACAAACGGCTAGGTGAATACATAGCGGAAAACAAATTTGGCGTTTTGCATTGACAAGTTTTCCAACCTTCAACATAATATTTGGACCCATAGATTTTTATTTATAATACCTAGATGGAGCACTCGTATGTATTTTCATTGCAATAAAGTGAGGCACCATTTCTCGGCACTTTTGACAGAGCGGTTGGCATAAAGAAGTGTGGTAAATCGCTAAAAACGTCAACAAGAACTGCAAAAAAGTCCAATTACGTTTATATAAATGTAAAAATGATATATTTTTATGAAAATGGGAGAAACATTCCATAAAATGTAGGATACACCATCACTTTCACCAACCGTTCTGTCAAAAATTCATAGATTTTATGCCTCAGTTTTGTAAACGAGTCAGAGCGCTTGTAGACGTCCGTTTTTTTCACCGGACGACGGACCGTCAATAAACGGCTATCCTTGTATACATATTTTTTTTTTACCGGATGAATGTTACCTTGGACTGCCGTCTATATGCGTTAGTTTTGAACTGGTAGTCAGAGATTACACACGTGTGAAATGTCGAATAAGAAAAAAAAACTCGTATTGGCCTACTATTTGTACAAGAAGAAACAAAAAGAAATAGAAAAACGTAAAAGGTCATCGTGGGTGCATCCTATATTATTGGAAAGGGAAGAATATGGTGCATTTCATACTCTTTTTACGCAGTTGGAAGAAGATGAAACTAAATTTTACAATTATTTTCGGATGAAGAAAGAAACCTTTCAGCTATTATTAACAGCCATATTTGATAAAATAAGACACGAGGATACTGACATGCGTAAATCTATTACCCCGGCAGAGAGATTAGCCGTTACGCTAAGGTATGTTAAAGACATTTTTCTATCCATCTATCTATCTATACCATCACGCCGCATCCCAAGTGGGGTAGGCAGAAAGTACGGAACGCCAAGTAGGTCTATCCTTACATACTTCTTTCGCTTCCTCCACATTCATGCAGTTCGTCATACATGCACGTAAAGACATTTTCAATTTCAAATTATAGAAAAGGGGAATATTATTGTAATACGATTAGTATTTAAGAAGCTAAAAGGCAAAACTAACAATTACCTGTATTAATTAAAACAAAATTTACTAGGTAGTATCTGTTTTATTATACTCAGAAAAGAAATTAAGGAGTTTTAGAAAAATCGAAATCGTAATCAGGCGATGTGATTGAACTTAATTCAGTAACAATTGAAGATTGGGAATCATCTTGCTGCATCAGTTCTTGAGGTTTAAGTTGATATTCATAGGGCATCCTGGATGTCGATGGAATGGGTTGTGTTGGTTGATATTCATGTATCCTGTAGTCGGGTGTAGCCGTAGTGTAGCCTCGATTAATATTGTAATTGTAAGTTTGCTGCTGCATGGACGCTTCATTTCTCCGAGTTAAATTTCTCATAACTTTAATGACTTCATATTGAAATTCTACATAATCGTCGTCACTATACTTGTCTACAATCGGAGCAATACCTTTGAAAAAACACATACTCTTACTCTTGTCTTCATCTTCAACAGATTTAATTAAAGTAAGCATTTGTCGATCAACTTCGCTACAATCTGTCTTTCTCTTCTTGCTTGTTTTTGTTCTATCGGTAGTATTGGCTGGTGCGCTAGGTTCATTATTGGTTTGTGAGTCAATCTCTTTGTTGTGAGATTGTGTGATGTTTTTTTCTGATGTAATACTTGCTTCCGTTGTTCGGCGAGTCACAATTTTACACAAAAAGAGCATTTGATCATAGAATTTATATTTTCGTAGACTTTTTGCACCAGAGCCGGATTTACATTCCTTAACTTTTTTGTGATATTTCATCCAATTATCTCTTGCATTGCTCCATTTCTTTATGATATCTTTGCCTAAAAAAGAAAAATTTGTTACAGATATTTAGCTGCAGGGAACACATTTAGTGATCTACATTACAGTTTCAGAATGGGTATAAAAACTATCAGCTGTATTGTACAAGAAGTATGTGAAGCATTGTGGGAAACCCTTTCTCCAATTTATATGAAACTACCATCGGAAGACGAATGGTTAACAATAGCAAAAAATTTCGAGACGAATGCAAATTTTCCTCATTGCTTGGGAGCCATTGACGGCAAACATATTCGAATCATCAAGCCAGAAGAAAGTGGATCAATGTTTTTCAACTACAAGCACTATTTCTCAATAGTATTAATGGCTGTGGTAGACACAAATTATAATTTTGTTTTTATTGATGTTGGAGCCTACGGCAAAGAATGCGATTCAGCAGTATTTAAAGAAACAGAATTTTGGAAAAGAATAGTAGACGATAAATTAAATATTCCTCGACCTAAGCAGTTGCCAGGTGCAGAAAGTGAGTTACCTTATGTATTTGTTGCTGATGAAGCTTTCGCTTTACATCAACACGTACTTCGTCCTTATGGTGGGCATCAACTTGACTCAATAAAAAAAATTTTCAATTATCGTCTCACGAGAGCGCGACGCTACGTCGAATGCGCATTTGGTATTTTATCCAATAAATGGAGGATTTTGCATAGACCATTGAATGTTTCAACAGATACTGCTGTTAAGATTGTAAAAACATGTTGCTTACTACAAAACATAATTCATAAAGTAGAGGGTATTGCTAATAATGCTACTGACAATGCTAGTTCACACATGATGTCTACTCTATGCCATTTGCCTCGTTCCCATTCAACACGAGGTAATGTAACAGCAAATATGATTCGTAACAAATATGGAGACTATTTCATGTCACCAGTAGGGCGTGTACCCTGGCAAAATCAATATGCATAAAAATAATGAAAATAAAATGTTACTTACCAAAATCATTTTTTTCTTTCTCGGACAACGTTTCAAAACCTTCATTTAACGCAAGACAAATTTCCCTCCAAGCGGCAAAACTCGACTGTCTATTTTTATAGCACTCTTGGGTTTTGTCCCACAGTACAGGCCTATTTTCAACCACACTTATTAACAATTCCATGTCAATATCACCCATTTTTAAAAGAACGCAGGTAGACGGCACACAATTTACAGAAAACCGGCAATACGTCCGGCAACGTCAACACGCACCAATACACTGGCGTGGATGACCGGTCTTTCTTACACCGGACCGGTGTCCGTCGTGCCGAGGGGAACCGGTGGTGCATCCGGCGTAAATTGTTCGCCGGACTAATGTCCGGTGCATGTACACATACTCATTATAAATCATACACCACCGCGAATCCGGCAAAAAACACGGTCCGTCGTCCGGTGAAAAAAACGGACGTCTACAAGCGCTCTCAGGGTTCTAGGTTTCGTATGGAATTCTGTGTTTGGACCATCTGTCACTTCTTCTTCTTCTTTTCGTGTCGGTCAGCAACGACAAATAACACAAATCCACATATACACTCCCATTCCCTGCCAGAAAGCAACGACCTCTCTTGCAGCTCCCCCTAGGTGAGTTCGTCCCACGAATTCCTCCCAGTGACACTGTCTGGGAGCCATTGGGCATGTCAGGAGGTGTCCAGTGTCTTGCTCCTCTCCACAGTCACACGCCGTGCTCTCAGCCAAGCCCCATCTCTGTAGGTTCTTTCTAGTGCGTCCCACTCCTGTTCTGATTCTGTTGAGGGTTTTCCACACATCTGTCACTATTGCCACAATATCGGTATCTAGTGAGATATCGAACTGATACGAACACAGGTATTCATTAATGCGAATGAGTTCCAAATTCTAGTATATTTTACTAGAAATGTTTTAAAAATACCGACCTATTGAAGCCACTTGAAAACTTAGTAATTACAATGATTTGTTATTGTATACCTTATCTTATTCACTAGTGTAATATTATTTAATGTAACAGTTAGTAAATAAATATTATGATATTTATTTTGATATGTCTGTATGTTTCTAAACCTCACTGTCACAGTGTCAAATAGACATTTTGACAGTTGGGAAAATTCTGTATCAACAATAGAATATAATATAATATTCAAATCAAGTTTAAATTTAGAATGTGTTGAATTGTTTTAACTTGACGACATTGTCTATTGTGACGTCGCTCGATGATTGAGGAGTTGGTATGGTGTAGAGGTAACACTCTTCCCTTTTAGTTACGAGGTCCCGGGTTCGATTCACGACAGGGCAAAATGAAAAATAGAATTTTTCAAAATAAAACACGACAGAATTGATTTGTGTATTTTGGACGAATGGAACTAAGCGGCTGGCATGGCGTAGAGGTAACATTCTTCATTTTAAGCTACGAGGTCCCGGTTCGATTCGCGGCCAGGGCAAAATGAAAAATAGCATTTTTCAAATTATTCCGGATCTGGGTGTTACATGTATAATATGTCTTTTGGCTCTAGCTCGATCTGTAGTTTGGGACTAGCTCGATCTGTGAAGATTGTTCATAATTGTAAACTGGCAGAAAAGTGTGGGAGATCTATAGATTCTTGGGATAGAGAAAACGAGTTGAATGTTGAGCATTTCCATTTCGTAAACCTGGCGATAGGAGGGGGGGATTTTTTGAGTATCATCATCATCATCATTTCTGTCGGTCCCTCAATCCTGAGGATCGTGACCATCATGCCTCGTTCTGTAGACCATCTGTCTCCATGTTGAGCGATCCTCTGCCATGTGTAAGGCCCCATGAAGTGAGCTCTGTGTGGCCTCCTTAATTTGGTCGCTCCTTATACTTTTGAGTATAAGGGAAATCATTTTCGGGAACCTATAAGACCTAAATTTAAAATTTTATGTTTTTATTATTGACTATCATTAACTTTTTTTTCAATACTTACAATTTTATTTCTTGATTCAAAAACCCATAGCTGTCATTTTCTTTTGACTATTTTTTTTTCTCTCGACTTTGTCTACCGACGAACTCTCTGTTTATTATTAGTATAACATACTCATTTTACAATTTTTCATTATTGTTGACTAATCATTTCAATTTCAATTTCAAATACATAGTTTTATATTTTATTCAGGAATAGGTACCTACTTATATAATTTATCTTCATCAATTAATCTGCACGCTGCTACAAGCTGTATTTTTGTCATCGTCTGTCAAATTGTTATTGTTCTTTTTTAAATTCACATGTAAAAGGCTCTGCCGTGTAAATAATAAAAAAAATGGTTGGAGACCACTGCTATAAAGGACTATACAATACTATACTATACCCTCACGCCGTGTCCCAAGTGGGGTAGGCAGAAAGAACGGAACGTCAACAGATCTATCCTCACACACTTCCTTCGCTTCCTCCACTCCACATTCATATAGTTTCTCATACACCTTCTCATTTCCTCTTACTCAACACGCGGTCGTCCTTGAGAATTTGATCCACGTGATCAAGCCACGTGGTTCTCGGATGCCCGCGTGTTTCCTCACACCCTTTAAGGACACACTGTCGTTATAAAGACAGGCTATAAAGGACACGCTGTTGTTAACATACACACGCATGAACATTATAAAATAATAAAACATATACTTTTAAGTTATAAAATAGATCAAATAATAAATAGTATTGTTATATTTATCTTGCCTTTTGTTATGATAACTCCATTAATATTATTTTTATTCTATTTTCACTGTGCACCCAGACGTGTTACTATTTAATTTTTACTGTGACTGCCAAATATTATCATTAGAGATGCAACGAATATTAGACAACTATTCGGTATTCTGTCTATTCGGCAACATTTTTACCATCCGGCCGAATACCGAATATTTAGTCTATTATTATTCGGTGTTCTGCCGACTAGTTTAAATGTAAAACTGGAAGGAACTAATAGCTTGTAGAATGTTGTTATTTCATTATTTATTTATCGTGTCGAAACCTAGAAAAAAAAAAAACAATCAAACTGATCTCCAGTACCTACTGTACAAAACGCACAGCACGTGGAGATGCGTCAAAAATATCCTCCATAGTGCATGGGATAGGACACAATGGACACTCCAACAAGTGTGGCATGGTCTGTGCTGCACCACAGTCACATGCGCCAGATTCGTCTCGTATTGGAAAGTTCGGTTCTTGGTAACTTTGCAGTTGAAATTCCGTTTGCATTCGAGTATAAGATTTAGTTACCTTCCAGGGATCATTCTTCTATGAGGCCACATTTCAAACGCTTCCAAACAATTCATTGTATTCATTTTTAGGGTCCAGGTTTCGGAACTGTACATCAATACAGACCATACATACATAGGACTTTACAAGTCTCTGTCGAAGTTTCAGATTAAGATTGTCGTTGCAGAAGAGCACTCTCATTTTATTAAATGCTGCATGAGCTGCCTCAATTCTGCATTTCACTTCAGTATCGGGGTCAAGAGTTGAAAACAAAACCTTCTCAATATTTATGCCCTTTAACTGAAGGCATGATCCGGAGTAATCCAACCGTCCAAAGGCCATTCATTTAGTTTTACTGACATTTACACAGTCCCAATTCCTCTTCAGCTACATCTACACTATTAAGTAACTTTTGGAGGTCATGTATGCTCTCTGCCAAGATGACTGTATCGTCAGCATACCTTATGTTGTTGATCACAACACCATTAACTTTGGCACCTTTGCTAGAGTTTTGAAGGGCCTTTTTAAGGACCATTGCTTTGTCTAATTTTCGCCGAGTAGGTATTCGGTTACTCGGCAATAGGTAATGATCTTGCATAATATTCGGTATTCGTTCAAATATTCTATTCGTTGCATCTCTAATTTATTATTATACGAGTATTTTTAACTAGCATGAGAGATGTTGTATTATTTATAAACTGTCTTTCTTGTAGTAGCGATGTGTACAGGAAAGTCGGTTAATTTTATCTTCTATAAAAAACTTTGATTAAGTCACAAGAGTAAATGTGAATACCACAACTATATACCTACTATACGCTCGCGCCGTAAACTCCCAAGTGAGGAAGGCAGAGAGTTTTTTTCTTTTTTTTTTTTTCTTTTTAAAAAAGATACCTATAAGTATCTGGGTTTTGTTATAAACCCAAATACAACCTTATACACCTTTCACAGTAAGCTACAAAGCTTGTGTCGTGAAAGGGGAGTTTTGCCGGCACCTGGTATCGAACCACGGACCCCTTGTTTACGAAGCCGAGACTCTACCTCCAGGCTGCCGACGAACTCAAAAGAATAAACACCATATAATAGATCTACCTTCAAATCGTTACTTTTATCATATTTTTTTTACAAACATCTCGATTAGAAAACCATATTGTTTACACAATGTAATATTGTCCAAAATATAATCGAAAAGAGTGAGAAAGGCGTCCCAATGATTACGAATTGGTTCTAAGCTGGCTTGAGTTACCACTTGCGATGTCCATGGAAAATGTTCGCCAATTCTGCTATTCTCACTGTCACGATGTAAGGCCCGACAATCTAGAAACATTTTATGCAAACCATGGAAGCAACCATTTTTTCATTGGTGTATGCTGTCCATGGACGCCGAATGTGATCATTTAAGCAGCGCCGGACCTACCATAGGTTCAAATGGTTCGGCCCACCAGGGCGCCGAAAGTATAAGGCGGCACATAGATTAACTCTGGATTAAGTTTTAATCAGAGATTTTATAAATAAATAATTTAATAAGTACTTCCGCATTGATTGCTATACTTCCGCTTGCATAGAGAGTTACACATAACACAAAATGTATCGGTTTTATAAGATTAACTATTTTTGAAATTCCCGCGAAAAGTAGCACGCTCTTATACCTCATCACTGTCGACTCATATAAATATATAATACAATTTGATTTCTTCATTTAAGTTCAAAGGATTTTGAATGTTACGTACTCTAACTTTTCCATACATAATAAGGGTCAAAATCTCGTGTATCTCCGTTTTTTCAATGTCTCATACAAGCGCCTCGCTCAGCACTAATACAACTCTAAACGCTTCTACATAGATTCTCACTAATACATACAAGATATGCAACCAACTAAACCAACCAACTGATCCAATAGCGGTTACATACAACCACAACGCGCCCTTTGCGCTCCTACATATATTCTCACTAATACATACAAGGCGCCCTTTAAAATTCAAACAACAACCAGAAATGAAACTATTACCTAGCGGAAACAATGTGTGCTTTGGTTGATTATAACAGAACGTATCTTAAAACACTAGGTGGATGTGCACCATACAACATGGATTATCTTCGTTTTACAGAAAATGTACTTCGTGCACCCGAATGACATTCGCTTCTGGTTTAATCGTTGCAATATTGACATAAATGTTATAATATGCGTAGATTATAATAGTACTACGATAATTATTTAAAATATTTTTAAAAATATTGCAACCAAATATTATTATGGGCATATATTATTACAATACTAATTAAAATATTGAAAGCCTAATGTAATATACATATTTTCATACCTACATAACGATTATATTATTATATTATGTTTTTCGACGATTTTGTTTTTGTTTGCATAAACTCTTTTGCAGTTGACCGCCGTTATGAATGCTGTTCTATTATGAATTTATGATGATGACAAATGACCGTTGTCCGTTGCGTTGTAGGTACCTATTTACTTAATTAACCGCACGTATTAATTTTTGGCGTAAAAAATAATTATTATTATCGTATGATACGAGTATTGCTAAATATCGTTATTAATTATCGTATTAGATTTATTTGGATTATGAAATTTTATGTATTATCTTGTTCTTTCTTCTGTTCTGTTTTTTCGTGTGTTTACTCAAAGTGTATACTTGAGATTTTGTGAGTGTTTATAGTTTTCTTCAGTTATTTTAATTTTTATATAGGATATAAGGTTAATTTTACTTCCACACATCCCATGTAAGTATTGAAATAGTAGTATAATTATTGTATTTAGAACTTGGTTGTTGTTTTCTCATCATATCTAATAATGTCTCCTCCGTTGAAAAAAAAATTATCAGGAGCCCAATTTAAAAAACTACGGTTGCAAAGAGAGGCTGAGTCAAAATTGAAACAGCAGGCTTATTCTTGACGCTTTCTTATTCGATACTAATACTAGACTTAAGATCGCAAATAAAAAGACCATGACTAAATTTCGTATTCCTGACACTTTCTTTTTCTCTTTCTTATTTGGAACTTCGATCTTTTCCGATACTAGTTTAACGGCCCGTTAGCAACAATGTGAATTTTTGTCGTATTGTCTATGGTTTCGGCAAATTTCAGATTTTTGCGAATAATACTTAATTTTCACGAAATATTTTTGAACAAATATGTAAAATATTTAAATTGACAATAAATTACTACATTTAATAAATTATTTGTAAAGTTATTTTCATTTAAATCGTTTATTTAATGTTATTTGATATTTCAAAGTTGGTCATATTGATTCTTGACTTTTGACAGTACGCTTACGAACTAACCTTGAAAGGAAATGTCATTTATTTCGCGGCATTTGTTGTGATTTTGCTGGTAAGTGAATATAAAGTTTTACTTGTATTATATGATATAACTTATTCTTTATTACTTAGATAGATAGATTATTAACTTGTGCTATAACTTATTAATTTATAAAAATCACATAGGTACAATATTCTAACTAAATGTGTAAGTACATTTACAAAGTTTTACAAACGTACTTCAAACGTAAAATACTTGATACAATAAGTTAAATAGAGTCGGGATGTTTGTGAATACATTAATATAATATATTTATGTACATAATCATTGTTTAATACAGGTAACAAAACCTTTTTTAAGTGCATTAAGTATATATTTATTCTGTTTTTTAGAAAACATGTCGAGATTGTCCTACATGCGATGGAACGCGCTAGTGACATCGAAGGGGAGGTCCAACCTAAAATAAAAGATATAATTGAATTCACAGGAAGTCCAACAAGAAACAGTAAACCACCTGACGAGGCAACAAGACTTTCCAGTTAGTGTTTTTTTTTACATAAAAATTAAAACTGTCTTTTACTAATTTACTATATTTGCACAACAACTTGTAGTGAAGATGTACTTTTATACAATATGAAGTTGTTTACACAATTATTATAGATTTCATCAATGAGAGATACATAGCATTATAACATAAGTATATGTCACACTATATGAATCTTAGATGGACTATCCATTGGACTTACAAGTTACAATCCTCTCTGTCCAGTTTGGTTTGACTTATTTCAAGTCAAAAACATTCACCATTAGGGAAGATTTTATAATTGTTGGATGTTGTTTCATTGTAATTAAGACACTGTTATTCTTGTTAAGTTGGTTCTAATACAATACAATATATTGAAGTGACTGTCCTATAATACTCTTCTAACCTTTGAAATCTAAGTTTACACTCCTCAGACTCTCTATCACGTATCCAGAAATCAAGTATATAAGATGATACACTTGGAACATAATGTTAATTTTTTTTTTCAGCTCCACGACGTCAGCGTCCACCAACATGCACTCAATTTTCACCAAGGAGACGTCCAGGAAATGTTTTTGAGATGGAGTGTGAAAGAATCTTAAATCTAGAAGAAAGGTATATTGAGGCTGAGTGGACGCGAGCTGGGGCAGAAAAGGAGAGGATGACACAAGAAATAGAGCACCTTGAGGTGGTTAAACAACGGGTGAAACGGACAAACGTTGGGAGATATTTCAAAATCTTTAGAAATAATAATTACAATAAAACTATATTCAATCAATATATCAACATTTGACAACAAAATAAATAAACATTTGTTTCTCTGCTTATGAAAATATTCCACTTGGCACTCCCAGCCCATTCTGAAATGAATCATTAAACCGTTATGTAGTTTACTTATATTAATCTTCATTAGTTCACATTACCTTGTTTTCATCTTCACGTGGAAGGAAATGAAGTCTGTGGGAAACTAATATGGTTCAATAAAAGTCAACTATACTAATTGTTTCATTTTAAAATAGATGCAAGTGGTCCAATTTTCAAAATATAAACAGAATGGGTGCTGTGGGATGAACCAAATGTTAATTTATTTTGAGATATTTTTTAAATATACCTATCATTCCCATTATATGGTGTTGCATCTATCTGTGATTCAGCGATGAGGTTTGCCACCCATCCTGAATGTCTTGATTTTATATTTATATATATCTTTCCCATTATATGGTGTTGCATCTATCTGTGATTCAGCGATGAGGTTTGCCACCCATCCTGAATGTCTTGATTTTATATTGGCACGAAGAGGACAGTTTGCATGTTCCTTACATGCGGCTGATCTGCTGGCTACCCCACTTGTGGGATATGCCGTGATGGTATAGTAGTAGAATCTATCTGTCCTACCACACCATATCCCCTAAGAGAATATATCGCTAAAGAAATAGGTGTTTACTTACTTCTCTCGCTTCCATCAAATTCATACAATTCCTCATACATATCCTTCTATTTCTGACGTCACCATCCTTCAGAATCCAGACAGTGATCCAACCATGTTACCCGAGGACAGCCACACTTCCTAGATACCTTCCTTTTAGCCATGTAGATTTTTACATCATTCTTTCAATTTGACAAAACATCTCAACTTATTCACTTTCTATCTTTTGACAACACCTCAATTTACATTCTTCTCTATCTTTTCATTCTTCGCTCTATCAGTCTGTTTTCACACACACTCTTCTCAGATTTCCATTTCATTCTAATATGTTTTTCTTTATGAATGTTTGTAATGTGTTGCCATTGCATTTTTGTTCGCAACATAGTGTCACCAATAAACTTTTAATATAAAAATATTATTTTGTTTTATTTTTTACAATATTTCCTTCCATGGCATGACTAGAAAAAAGGGTATGTATAAAAAAGAAACAAATTAAGTAGTAAATAATTATATTATAAGAACAAGGCAAAAGTATGGTAATTGAGTTAAGAAAAATATTTACTAATATGTAGGTATATTATATTATGTAGAGCAAAAGTTTGTTGCTATATATATGAAGTTCCTCTTTGATGTGTCCGCTGTAATGCTGCAACAAAATTTATCCCTCTGATTCATATCTTTCCTTAGTTCATCAGTATGGGTATCTTCAGAAGAAGTATGCATAAGCCATATCTTCTACAGGGATATCTGGTGGAAGAGGCAATTTTGCTGTATTAGACGACAGGCATTATGTAATTTTGGCAACCATGGCCGAATTGTAGAGCAAATTATATTATATCATGAGCTATATTGTTTTAATGATAATTCACTATCTTTTCTTTGCTTTAAGATTGGGAAATTTAATATATATTTTTTTTATAATGTAAGCGTGGTTTAGGGCCAACGTAACTTCCTTTAAGCATTTAGACGCTGTTAGTTTGCACTTCTCAAAACGTTTTTCATATCATATGCGTCAATGCGTGAGCCCTTTAACAAAATCAACACGTAAAAATATGTCAAATATTGAATACAAACACAAATTTTAATTTGAAAAACTATGCTTACATATTAAAACGTATTATATTTGCTTAAAACTTGATGTTAAGTTGCTCTAAAAGAAGAAATAATGTAACAATTAATTTATAAGTTATATTTCAATATTTAAAAATATACAAAATACATTATTTTCCTAAAATACTTACATGTTTTAATCATTTACCACGAAGTTTTCTTCAAATAAGACAACACTTTTGGTTTCTTATTATTAAACGTCATTTTATAAGTATCCGTCTTATTGGCGGTCTTAAGTTTATTTCAAGAATACCAATTTAGTACTAAATTAAGACGCATTAACGGATTTCTAGTCACGAAAAGCTTTCAAAAGTATTCGCATCGAAATAGCGCCACTACTTAATTTCAAGAATACCAATTTAAGAAAAGTATCAGAAAAAGTATTAGTATCGAATAAGAAAGCGTCAAGAATAACCCTCCAGGTGCCAATAGAATGTATGTTTTTGTCCAAATCCAAAGACATTGTCATATGTAATTCAAACAGTGTTAAAATGTCTTCAGAAGCTCACGCTAATTCAGTTGAAAATATTCCTTCCTCGTGCAAACAAAAAGACTCGGTATTTTCTCAAATCGATAATATTGCTATTTCAGAAGCGAGTTCATCTCAATCCACGTCTAGCACTTTTGACACTGAAGATCCAGCTAAATGGCCAGTAATTATTAATAGGGATATTCGTAATTTTCTGGTAGAATTTGGACCTTTTCGTGTTACAAAACACTGTTTTCCAGTTAGTAATGGTCGTAAGTTTAATACAAACTTTTATAAACAAACATTATCCAATGGTGAGGTAATAGATAGAGAATGGTTGGTATATTCCAAATCAGAAGATAAGGTTTTTTGTTTTTGTTGCAAGTTGTTTTCTTCTGAGAGTAATAATTCTTTCATTAAAATTGGATTTAACGATTGGAATCACGCCAGTAGAGCACTGTCTTCGCATGAAAAATCTTCAATACATTTGAATAGTTTTACCGCCTGGAAAGATTTTGTTGCGATGTTAAGTCGACAAAAAACTATTGACAGCAGTCTTCAAACACAGCTCAGTCTTGAAATTGAAAAAAATAGATCTATTTTGAAACGAATTTTGTTGGCGGTTAAATACTTAGGTACTCAATCGTTAGCTTTTCGTGGTGGTTCAGATGTCTTGTATCATTCGAATAATGGAAACTTTTTAAAATTTGTAGAAAGCATTGCCGAAATAGATCCAATAATGCGTGATTGTTTGCAAAAGAATGGCAGTGACTTTACGTACTGCAGTAAAACCATTCAAAATGAGCTAATTTTTCTTATAGGCAGGGAAATTAGACAGTTCATTTCTTCAAAGATTTTGGAATCTACTTACTACTCAATAATTGTTGATTGTACTAGGGATGTCAGTCGTCAAGAGCAGCTTACTTTAGTAATTAGATTTGCTTCGAAAGAAAAGAAGGAGTATGTTATTAAAGAACATTTTGTAGGATTTTTATGTGCTCCAATTTCAACTGGCGCAGGATTGACAGAACTTATTTTGAAACAGATTCAGGAGTTAGGTCTTTCAATCGAATTTCTTCGAGGTCAAGGATATGACAATGGATCTAATATGAAAGGCAAAAATTTGGGTGTCCAGAACAGAATAAGAGCATTGGAACCTCGAGCATTTTTTGTTCCGTGTACATGTCACAGCCTCAATTTAGTAATTAATGACTCTGTTTGTTCTTCTGTTGACATTGTTTCTTTTTTTGGTATTATCCAAAGCACTTACGTATTTTTTTCAACTTCTGTGGCTCGTTGGGATATCTTTAAGATTCATGTTAAGGGTTTAACATTAAAACCTCTTTGCGAAACTCGATGGTCTAGCAGGGTTAATGCGATAAGACCTTTCAGATTTTTTTTGAAAAATATATTGGAGGCTGTTATTCACATCGAAGAAGGAGATTTTGATAAGGAGACTAAAGTGTCGGCTAAAAATATAGGGAGTTGTTTACTCAATTTCAAATTTGTTGTTATTCTTGTCATTTGGTATGACATTCTATCCACGATAGATAAGGCTAGCAAAATTCTTCAGTCCCCGAAACTCAATATAGAAGCCGCAGTAGAGATTCTAGAGTCTTGCAAAAACTTTTTAGAGGATTATCGTTCTGATCAAGGTTTCGCTAAGGCATTATCGGTTGCTAAAGATATTTCTGAAGAGGTCGGATTGGATCCCAAATTTCCTGAATCGTCATCTACTCGAATGCGCATGAAAAGAAAAATGTTTGAGTATGAATGTACCGACGAAGTGATAGGCGATTTTCAAAAAAAATTTCAAGTAGAATGTTTCTATGTAGTTTTGGATAAGGCTATTGCATCCGTGTCTGAAAGATTTTCTCAATTGAGAGAGCACAAAAAAATATTTGAGGTGTTGTATGACATCGGTAATTTTGTCGATAATGATAATTCACGTCAGAGTTGTAAGAATATAGAAACGTCATTGACTAATGGGACAAAGTCGGATATCGATGGGTTAGGGCTGTTTGAGGAATTAAAAAAAATTTCAACCTTGGTTCCCAAAAACAGTAGTTGCTTAGATTCATTGAATTTCATCGTCAGTAAAGAATGGGAACATATCTTCCCAAACCTGTATTTATGTCTTCGAATACTTGTAACCATTCCCGTATCCGTAGCGACTGGGGAACGCACTTTTTCAAAATTAAAATTAATTAAAAATTATTTACGGAGTTCCATGTCTCAAGAGAGGTTAGATGGGTTAGCGCTGATGTCAATCGAAAGTGAAATATGCAGGTCGTTGTCTTATGATGAATTAACTAAGAAATTTGCAAGTGCAAAAACTCGAAAAATCGTATTTTCTTAATAGGTTCCGTTCCTACTATTTTCCAATTTGTTGTCAATTTATTTATTTCAGCATATTTTCAATCAAATTTTGTTCGTGTTCTTGTTCATCGGCCAAACATTTCAATAAGATATTATTTATTTACTTGATTCAAGAAAATCTACGTAGTTTTGTGTGCATGGAGGTTTAGAATCAAATGAGTTAAGGATGAATGTTAAAAAAAACAAATATAATGGTTTTGGAAAGAGAGGGTAAAAGAACAATTTGAAAAGTAAATGTGAGAGCAGGTGGATGAGCATGGGTACATAGAAAGTTTGTTTACGAGGAATGATCTTTTTGAAATAGAGATTGAAAGATGTAAGCTAGTAGGGCATAGAATAAACGAAGGGCTCATGTCGATGATTGCGAGTAAGAAAATATGCGAAAGGGCTGGTACATCAGGCTGTATTCGTCCCGAATATAATATATGGTAGCGCGTGATGGACATGGTTGAAGAAGGACGAATGCAGGAGTAATGCCGTTGAAATTCGAAGAATATGTGAGAGGAAACTGGCAGACAGAGTGAAGTAAGAATAAGAGAGAAATCTTAGTTGTATGTGAGTGTTATGACAAAGATGTAAGTAAGTTTAGATTATTTAGTCACGTCGAAAAAATTAGTAAGGAACTATTGACGAGAAAAATCTACATAGCTGAAAGGCAAGGTGCTAGGAAGCGGCACCATGGTTAGATTATATCGACCAAATCCTGAAGAATGGTGACGTCAAAAGCAGGAGACATAGAAGGGCATACATGAGGAACTGTATGAATGCGATGGAAGCGAGAGAAGCCTGTTCTGTCAAGATTGGGTTGCTTATTGTTCTTGCCTTTCTGCCTATCCCCTAGAGGACAAGGCGTAATTAGATAGATAGACTGATATTTTGTTTATTATTAATTATGTTAAGTAGGTACCTAGTAAAATATTACCTATCAATAATATTTTTTGTTAGTTTACAAGTAGTGAAGTTAAAGAATTTTCTTTAATATCTTCCGAGTTAATTTTGGGATTAGGCCTGCTGATTGTCTTACCGACTGGCAGGGAAACCTATAAAAAAAACGAGTCGATGGTCTTACCTCCTGGGTCGACATGGAAACAGACTAGCTCATTTTGTATCTAATAGCTGTAACTGGAAATTACAGATACTTGCATAAAAATATTGTGCATGAATTTATAATGCTTATATTTAGGTAAATTAATAGTTATGTTTATCTATGTATCTATCCCATGACGCCATGTCCTCTTGGGGCTACGTTTTCTTATTTAGCTACAGGTAGATAAATATTTTTCATCTACCTATAGCTACACATCATGTTTGTACTAAAAACACTCGTATTTGAGTAAAAATTTTCAATATCAAGATACAAAAATATGTTACGCCTAGGTATATTAATAATAAACATGGTGGTAGGTCGATATAAATTTTTTTATAAGGTAGGTAGATACTAATTACATTTTGTAAAAGTAGGCAAATAAGAAACGTAACTTCATATTTTTTGCGTATTATCACATTTTGTTATGATACGAAAATATTTTTTGGAAAAGAGGTGGGGAAGGGGGGGGGGCGCAGTATCTCTATTTGAACCAAGCGCAAAATGCGGTTGATCCGGCACTGCATTTAAGCCAGCCCAGAGCCAACTCGTATGCGTTGGGACAGCATTTATTCCACTTTCATCCTTCTTCAACCACATCCAAGTTTCGCTTGTAGAAATGTGTCGGTACCAGAATGGTATTGAGCGCCAGCATTTTTGCCATGTTCGACACATTGCTTTTGCTGAGATTTTTTTTAAATAATTTTCTTGAAATCAGTATTTAATTTAAATCTTGTAACACATTGTTTTCTTTGGCGACCGGTGTGGCGCGGAGGTAACGCTTTTGTTTTTGAGTCACGAGGGCCCGGATTCCATTCTCGGTCAGGGCAAAACGATAATTCATATTTCTATACAGTGGTACCTCGACATATGAGTTTAATTCGCTCCACAACCTCGCTCGTATTTATAATTACCCATGTCTCAAAGCAAATTTCCCTATTGAAATTAATTGAACTGCCATTTATCCGTTCCAGCCCCCAAAATGTCACCTCAGTTATTTTTGTTACGTGTTTTTGAATAAGAAAAAAATATTTATAAATGACAAATACCTGTGTATTACCATCTTATTTGTCGGAGATGTGCGAGATCGAGACCATCAGTGAAAGACGGCTTATGCTTCGCTCAGCACAGGGTGAGGCAAAATGCAGACTAATTGAGTCATCTCGATTTCGCAAAACAACCTTTGGAGATAGAGCGTTTAGTGTTGCGAGTCCCAGATGCTGGAACAAGCTGCCTCTGTGTCTGCGAGAGGAGGTGAATGGAGAGTTTTAAAAGAGGGCTGAAGACGGACCTTTTTGTTGGGAGTTTCGGGTGATGGATGCGGTATACAGCGCCCTTGAGGATGAGAAAATGGCGCTTTGCAAATACCTATTGTACAAAAATATAATAAAAGAAAATGTAAATAAATAAACAAGATTTATAAGGTGTTACTTTCGCTTAATTTTCATTACTGCTTTCCTCTTCACTGGTCTTTGCCTTTTTCGCCACGCTTTTCTCACTTTCACCTGTAGGCCGTTTTAAAAAAAACATGTCCAAGGAGGTTTGTTTTTATTGTTATTATTGGACAACATTAAAGTGTCGCTTACGTGCCAAAGCACCTCAAGGACACTGTAAAATTCTAAGACATTACATTCACGTGTTTCTTCCTCCTTTTCAGAATGTTCCGGAAATGAGTTAGGCAAGTGACATTAAATAACTTGAACCTCAAAATTTGCTCGTATTTCAAAGCAAAAAATCGCTCGCTCGACGGCTCGTATCTCAAAAAAGTCGTATGTTGGGGCACTTGTATGTCAAGGTACCACTGTATTCATATTAACATTTCTGACACATACTTGAGCGCCCTTGAGGTGGATTTTTTTCACAAAACGGCGCTTTACAAATCATCCAAATAATAATAATAATAAAATTAGCTTTGAAATTTAAATTAATTGAACAGGAATCAAAATTACCATACTATAATTATTGTCCAGTATCGGTACTTGAAAACAATGACACTAAACTCTACTGGGATCGACCAATTCAAACTGATCGAACTATTATAGCTAATCGACCAGATATTGTGTTGGTTGATCGCAGATGCCGTAAAACATACATCATAGACATCACTATACCGCACGATGAAAATTTAAATAAAGCTGAGCAAGATAAGATAATAAAATATCTTGATCTTGCTCATGAAATCAAAGATATGTGGAGAACACCTTCCACAATCATCGTGCCTATAGTATTGTCTGTGAATGGTTTAATACCTAAGAGTCTGTCAAGCAATCTCAGAAAACTGGGAGTAGATGACAGGCTCAAATACAGCATGCAGAAGGCCGTACTTCTATCGTCCACCAGGATAGTAAGAAGGTTTTTGTCCCTGTAGCTCTGTAAGTGATCTCCCATGATTGTACTATTTCATAGAACATCATGGAAGAATCAACTCGAATAATGTTGGGGTTCTACATTTTGAATATAAATTTATTTTAATATTTTATGGTTTTTGTTATTTAATGTTATATTTAAATTTTATTGTTAATCTTATATTGTATTTAAAATGTAGAATCTAATATTGTTTTGTTAAATAAATGAGATATGAGATAATAATAATAATAATTTGATTGATAAAAGTAAATTAATATTTGGTAATTTACAACGTGTTGGTGTTGCTGCCCCACTTGGTACAGTTTACAAGAGTTATGTTTTTCCTGATATCTACTTTCCGGTTGAAAAGTCTACAAGATTCCATTCGAGCCAACGACCACATTAAACATTTTCTGTACCTATCTACATGTATAATATTATAAATTATATAATTTGTAGTGTGTTGTCGTTTTAATGGTAAGAACTATATTAAAAAAAATTGCAACATAATTTCTTATTAAAATATAAGACAACGTTCGTTTGTGTCTATGTTTAAGAAGGTAGCTATATGTTTATTTATTTTTTAATAAGCATAATCAGTCAATTCAGCAAAATTCACGTAAACAATCAAAAATCCAAACTAGAGATGCAACGAATAGTATATTTACCGAATACCGAATATTATGCAAGATCGTGTGCCGAATAACCAAATATTCAGCAAAACAATGGTGAGGTGAGAGCGTGCGGTACTCCCGACCGCGCATCTTCGTTTAGGTACATCATTATTATTATTATTATTATTTGGATGATTTGTAAAGCGCCGTTTTGTGAAAAAAAAAATCCACCTCAAGGGCGCTCTTTGCTAACTAAGGTTGTGCTTGGATTATTCCGTGAGATTTCTTGAATAGATAAAAATAATATGATCATAGATATAATAATATGTACTTGACTTGCAGCGCAATACATTTTTTCTAAATTTTTGTGTTCCAACATTATAATAATAACAATAAGTTGTTTCACTCCATATCAAATTAAATTAATTAATTAGATATTTGAGGATTAATAATCATGCATCTGCGGCTGACAATGCAATAGGAACAATCTACAAGCTATGTATGATTAACCATTGTATGAGGTCACATATGTAAATTTAACACATGAAACTACCATATAAGGCTTAGAAAAGACAACGTCACCTTACTTGATAGTGCCCCGGACGGGACTTGAACACACGCGACAAGATGGGAGTGCGGGTTCAAGTCCCGTCCGGGGCACTATCAAGTAAGGTGACGTTGTCTTTTCTAAGCCTTATATGGTAGTTTCATGTGTTAAATTTACATACAAGCTATGAGTTCTTTTCAGTTTTACATTTAAACTATTCGGCGGAATACCGAATAATAGACCAAATATTCGGTATTCGGCCGAATAGTAAAAACGTTGCCGAATAGGCAGGATACCGAATAGTTGCCGAATATTCGTTGCATCTCAAATCCAAACCGTACACACAACATTTACAGACACATGCATTTAATCTCGTACAGACATCACGCAAACACTCACAGAGAGTTCCAACATTCACACCATTACAATTTAGGTACTCAAAAATGTTATTGACGCAATAGGCAAAACTAATGCTCTCTATAGGTATTCTCAACTTTTATTGACGGCCTGCACTCACTCAAACACTCTTGCCTTTGAGTCACGAGGTCCCGGGTACGATTCCCGGCCAGAGCAAAATGAAAAATGTCCTTTTCAAACATTCCTGGATCTGGGTGTTACATGTGTATTGTCGTGTTAGTACCCATAATACATACATACATACCTTCACGTTGCTTCCCTCGCGGGGTAGGCAGAAAGGATCGAGAGCCACTTCCTTCTATTCTTGCATACATCTTTCGCTTCCGTCACTGTCATACAATTCCTCATGCATGCTCTCCTGTTCAATGTGCTCAACACGTGACCGTCCTGTAGGATTTGATTTAAATGATCTTGCCATTTAATCCTCGGACGTCCACGTCTCCGAGCACCATTCCTCTCAGCCAAATATATCTTCTTAGTCATTCTGTCCTCATTCATTCTTTCAACGTGTCCAAACCATCTTAACTTATTAAGTGACACATTCATCCTTGTTATTACACCAACTTTCATTCCACATTCCTTTCGTATATCACTGTTACGCACACGATCTCTCAGACTTTTACCACACATCCTTCTCAACGATCTCATTTCCACTGCATTTATGCCACTTTCATCCTTCTTCAACCATGTCCACGTCTCGCTTGCATACATAATACAATATTCATATTTTAGTTCGGGACTAGCGAATCAGTTAAAATTGTCCGTATTATGTATTTATGTTACGTTACTGAGTGTTTTTCTTTACTCGAGCTTATTTTCTTCTTCTCGTTCCGTATCAAGTCCTCCCGATGTTGGCAATCACTCTGGCAAAGGCTTCTCTATCTTACCCGACCCGAAACAGCTCCCCACATGATGTTGCGCAGTCAAAACGTTTGCCTTCTACCAGGACCACGTTGTCCCACAATCTTCCCCATCCGTATCAGGTTTTGAGAAGAGCCAATTATAGTAGACAACTGCTGAAGGATGTTAAGGTCCGTAAGATCTCATATCTGGGTCAAATTGAGCGATTAGAAAAGTATGGTTTGCTCCAACTGATACAAGATGTGGAAATTTATTTTACACAAAAATCATAATCCTATTTTTAAAATACGAGAGACATGTGCTTCAAACATCCAAAATTCAGTTATCTCATTAAGATTTCCCACCACTTTCCCCTGGATGTTTTAAGAGCTGAGCTCTTATATTATCCAGACTCAACGAAACAAAAAAGAATAATTCAAAGGGGGGGCTCAGGATTTGCCTTAAGGGCTCCCCCCGACAAAATCCTCCCCTAAACTACAACCATAATATCCCTTGGAGGAGATACTCCCTACAAGGCACTACTCACTACTACAATATTCTTACAAACTATGTTCTTACAGTTACGTAGTGCTACGTACTAAAATTCTTGACACTAAAAACAACACTTTACAGCTTATTATCTAAGTATTAGAGTATTCAAGACAATAATAATAAATGCTTACCAATCATATTCACCACTGCCACACATGAAATTTCCTCCATATTTATGGAATTCGAAGGAACTAAAGAAAGGGAAAGAGATACATAAAATGTCTAACAATACAGTATAATTCGTTGATTATAACTTAAATTTTTGGAATCAAAGTTTTGAGGACTTTTATCCATCACGATTTTGAACGCCTCAAATGACCTTGAAGATAGTTTCTTGAGCATAGTCGGGTTTCTAGCTAGTACGTATCTTGTGAAGATGCATTCGTAGACAAATAATAATAACACATTATTGTGTAATAAATATAGAGACATTCAGAATGGAGAGCAATCCATTTCAGTGGACTAATGACATGTGACGAAGAAATTCATAAATATTTCAAATATTTAGTCTTCATAAAATTAATATCATCAATGAATACAGTGGCGTTACAGTGCAATTAAAGCACAATGATATAGCTAAAAAATGCCCCAATATAAAAAGAAATGTTTATTTATTTCTTAATACATTAAACGATGTAAATGCATTATTTTTACAATGACTTATATACAAATAATACATGCCCCCCTAGACAAGCACCCACTTTTCGATCGACTACAAACGAATTTACGACAATCTACCTACATGTAGGTACCATTTAATTTTGCGTTATTGTTGCAGTTATAGTCGTAAATTCGTTTGTAGTCGATCGACAAGTGCGGGTTTGTCTACGGCCCAGGCAAACAATTTCCAATAAATGTGTATAAAATAATTAAAATAGTCAGCAAAAAATATTATAAGAAAGGTAATAACTTAATTTGAAACGTAAAAATATAATTAGAATGTTAATAAATCAATTTAAAATTAAAATAAATACAATAATAAAAAGGACAATCAAGTAACATGTTTTATAGAGATATAGAAAATATTAAATAAAAAATATAAAGTGATCCATCGATCCGATCGCATAACAAGATTTAGGAATAAACTGAAATGGCCAACTGTGCGTGAAAGAAGAGATTTCCATGTCTTCTCACTCGTGTATGATTGTTTATACTTTACGTCTTTACCATTTATTATCTCAAGGAAATGTTTGAGTATCTTTCGAGTTATAGCTTACCATTATGATCCAGTAGCGAGTGTACATAGTACTAAAAGAGTTCTTTTGAAAATGTTTTTTTTATTTATTTATTTATTTATTTATCACTTGTATACGGCGTGAGCCTTTTACATGTTAAACATATAACAAAGTAGAAAAAACAATTTGACAGACAACAATAAAAACTGATAAAAAATGAATTGGTACAAATTTATAAAAATAAACATTAAGATATAACAAAAATGGTAGTAATTTGAACAAAAACAGCAATAGTAATAGAACAAAACAATTAAATTAAACCATACAGAGACTGGACAAAATCTGATGAATGCAAACATTAAAAGACAGAATGTAATATACAAATCAAAACAAATGTTAAGCTAACTTGACGAAAGTACCTACTCGAGTAATAAATCAATAGTGAAAAGTAAACAGTGTTTTTGGTTATATCAAATATGTTTAAAATGTCTTTGCATAATGTGAACACACACACATTTGAAAAAATATTTTATTCTTTCGAACATCTGCATTTTACAGGACACTCGTACACTTATGGGAAAAAGCTTAGTGGACCGATTCTTTGACAGGTGGTTCACGTAATATTTATATAAAAACCTAGTTTTCCTAAAACGCAGAGGATATTTTTTTAACAAATTACGGGGATAGGGCAGTGATATGTTACACCTAGATTTGCAATATGAATCTCAAACATGTACCATCGATAAAATCTCTTTGCGGTCCTTGGTGCCGCAATTTTTAGTTTGAAAAAAAGCGACACACATATAAATTGTTTGTGGATAACAAGAGATAGACAATATGAGAATGGGGATTATTACAGACGACAAAGGCCGGTAGATAGAGATGAATATATACATAAGAAAAGAGATGAATATATATTACTCAGGTATTGTACCTAGTCATGGGTAACAGATCACTTTGAGGCGACCCGACCCGTTCGGGTCCACTGATAGCAGTGAGCCGAACATATGATTCGGGTCACGGGTCTTTCCGGTTACAACCTAGATCTTTGTCTTTAGCTCGGACCCGTTTCCGCTGTAGGTACATACACGGGTCACGGGTCTTTCCGGTTGCAGCATATATACCTGTGTCTACGGGTCGGAGCTGTTTCCGGTGTTGATAGCTTATTGTCTATGATCCACTATGTCTTTCATACGGTATGGAGATTTTTACACTTAATATCTGAACGGAGTACTCAATAATTATAAGAATAATAATAATGACATTTATTGGCCATAAAATATTTATTTATTTACATAACAAACAGCTGTATCAGCCTTTACAAATAATACAAATTAAAAAAAAAAACAGTTAAGAGAAATAATGCATAAACAAAGAAAAACAATATAAATAAAGGAAAAAAAACAACATACTACCAATTAATTTCAATTAGGAAAATACTTTTTATTGTGAACTGTGCAAAGGTTTAGTTGAAATAAATAGTGGATAAGCTATTGATTAACTTCCAATATGCGGGAGCTGACTATAGTCACACAGTACGTGAATGACAAATCTGCGGTAGCTGAGTATAGTCATTTTCAACATTTACATGAGTATTATGGCTGTATTACGTAACAAAACCCCAAGAATGTACCAGACATTGGCGTATAAAATATTATTGCACAAGTATATATAATTTATTTTGAGTTGTGTTAAGCAGTTTTATTAAAAAACCTTTTTTACTGAGATGACACCTCGGTAAACGAATTTGTCAATTCATATTTCCCTCCATGCGACGGTAGCGCCACCGTTATTAGTTCATGAATCATGCGTCGACACTGCCGCTATGGCATATCTCCAAACAGCTCGTACTGTAACTTGATGTCAATTTCATTATCTGCTATCATGATATCATTTTAAAATTATGATATGATTTTTTTAATTTTTACAATGGTCCGCTAGTTAATATACGCCTATGGAAAAAATAAGCAATATTAATGAAATCAGAGGAATAATGTTCACAATAATAATACCTTCCTCACATTTAAACCATAATAATTATATAAACATTACACTACTCAATTAATATGAATATTATTATATTTTTTATTGGTTCATGGATCATATTTAGACGCCTTACTGTAATTTGTTTGTGTAATTATTTATTTCAAAGTATATCCATCTATATACAAATAGGTATTGTTTCAATGCAGTGTTCCAATGTATTGGATATTCTTACTACCACATATATTGTTGAGACAATACACCAGTCACTACTACATGTAAGTATATTGTACACCAGTCATCACTTATCAAACTGCTGTTTTGTTTATTTTTTTATGAATCATAGAATGCGAGATATGACATAATACTTATATCAGTAGGTAGATCATTGATTTTTCTTTGTAAAAATTTGATTACAAATTTTTAATACTATTATTTTGTTTGTAAATAATGACGACAAAAGAGAGGCTATCCATTATTTGAGTGTGGAATTCAAGAGCGTCGCCCGCGAATGTTTGCAGGTGTCATATTACCAAGCATATTAGAGGTTAAAGGTAAACATTTTATATGAAAAAGTATTGGTTTCATAAAATGTTTCGCCATGATATTTTTTTGTGAAATATTTTGTGTTTGTGTATTGTAGTATTATTTTGTGAAAAATGTTTTTACAGACTAGCAAAACTTTGCGATACTTTCCAGCAATAAAACACAATATATTATTAGAATACGGATTTGTATGTATGGGAAGCGGCGTGATGGTATGTATGTATGGGTAAGTACAAACGGTCATTCTATTCAATTTGTGAACAAAACATACAGAACTTACGTGTCATCCGCTTAAACGGATCCTACATGTCATCGTCTCAAACAGATCTTTCGGGTCATCGGGTCCTCACAGATCCAACGGGTCTCCGCTCAAACAGATCATTAGGACCCGTAAGATCCGTAGGTGATCTGTAGACCCGCGGGTCAATTTGGAAGGACCCGAACATTTGACTCGGGTCGGATCTGTGTTACACATGACTAATTGTACCTCGACGGGTGGGTACACATTTTTAGAGAATATTTGTATGACATTGCGAATCTAGTTGTAACATATCACTGGGATAGGGCCCTTTCTGTGGCAGGACCCAACCTCTGGAATGGGTTGTCTCTTGAGTTAAGGCAAGCTGTATTCTGATTTATATTCTTGACGTGGATACATAATTATTGTATCCAAAATATTCAATGTAATTTAATATAGGTACCTAATATCTAACTTCTGACGTGGAACCTTTATGTATCGGAGATTCTCATTTAATCTATTTATTTATCCATATTTATATTATGATGTGGATGTAATGTCCTAGAATTGATGAATAATTGTACAGTGTCCTTTAGATGCTTTGGCACGTAATCGACACTTTAATGTTGTCCAATAATAATAATAATATGATTTCAAGTATGAGACGTGATACTTGGGAGCGTTGCACTTTGGTGAAACACATTTATACGGCACTGCTTTCTTAACAGCTGTGTTGAGTTTTAGATTTATGATTATTTCCGATGTTCGAACGATAACGCATAAAATTATACGAGTTTATCAGAGTTTATTAAATTAATTCTTTCTACGTTCAGCAGTCAATTACGAAATAACAAAAAGTCCAATAATTATCAATTAATCGAAAACATAACAAAATGAATATATTCGATACCATATCAATTTATTAAATTGATTCAATTTTATTGCAGTCGAAGAACAAATAGTGATATGTGTACAGTAGAAGTCCATTAGTCCTGCATCCAACAGTCCGGAATGCCCGATAGTCCGGCATCGCTCCGGAAAATTGTAAAAAATTTGGTTTTTTCCAAAAGTGTGTCTTTAAAGCAAATAAAAACGCTCGAGAGGCGAAAACGGCTTTTATTCGACGAGCATGAGCCTGTTGAACAAGAACTAACCGATGAGGACATTATCAACATTGCAGTAAACTCTAGGCCTACTCAAAATCTTGAAGAAAGTGACTCAGATGCCGAAACGAAAGAAAAGGAAAAAATCAGCTGGGCAGAAGCTGCAGAATCTCTAAATAAGTTTAAGTATCTCTTTTGCTGAGGCTAGTACTAGCTACAGTGCTTCAGAAATAATTGATTTCTATATCATTAGAAATAAATTTTATACTAAACGCCAAAAGTCAAGAAAACAAAAAGCAATTCGTGTCTTTTTTAAATCTAAGTGAAATATGTTTTACAGTACGTGTAAATACATTATATGAAATGTAAAATAAACTTTGTTGTATGTATTTGCACACTGTATTTGTAGTTTAATTATTTTAACCTAATTGTTCTTATAATTACCGCCCGATAGACCGGAATTTTCGATAATCTAGCACCGAGCCGGTCCCGAACGTGCCGGATTATCGGACTTTTACTGTATTTCTAAAATTTAACAGAAACGTTAAAATAAAAACAGTTTCAAAGTTATTCCGTGGAGCACACCCGGCAAAGAATATTGATCTGTCACTCTTTCCTTAAGTTTTCGAGTGTCAAATAAAAGGCAATATAGCTATTCGAAAAAATAAAGACATCTCTATCTATTAGTGATGTAACGAATGTGTGGTTTTGGATATTCGCGAATGCGAATGCGAATATTGACTTGCTTAAATTTCTACAATAGCTCAAACATTAAAATTTCTTTTTTAAATAAAATGTTTAAACTTGAATCACTATGTTTATTTGTTACATTAATTTAAATTACGCTATCGCGATTTCAGTGCACTTGCACCATTGACGAGCTTTTCAAGACTGACTTACAATGATAGAACTATGTATGATAGTAAAATAACAATAATAATAATAATAATATACACTTATACATACATACAAAAGACAATGAATCATACAGCTGGTGTTGGCGTATTACTAAATAGAGATAATAATGGGGATTTATTAGGGGCTATTATTTTATTAATTATATTTACATTGGAATTTAAGTTTTTGTTGATCTCGAGTATTTCTAATGAAGCTAATTTAAAATAATTGTTAACTGCAGTATGTTTAAAACTATGGTTATCTTTATCAAATGTATGATTCGATTCAATAATATGCTCTGCAAGTTCCGAGAAATTATTGTTGCCGAGACAAAGTTGATGTTCTCTTATTCTAGTTTTGAAGTTTCTTTTTGAAGTTTATTTAAAAATGTCTAGAAATTGTTACATAGTAAATGCCTCTAAAATAAGTGAAATTAAATTTTCTATCGCCCAGACATAATTATGAACAAACTATAATATTAATTAAATAATTTAAGACACATCATTTTTAGTCAGTCAAATTAATAAATTGTCTTGTTATTGTTATTTTTATACAGATTACATACAAAACATATTATTCAGATATTGTGAAACATGCAAAGTGTTTTATATCTGTCCCATCACCAAGGGCGAATAACAACATTATTATATTTGATAAACATACCTATTTATTTTGTATTTATAAAAAAATATAATAATTATTATAATCATATTTTTCTCGAGGAATTATTGAGGTTGGTTCACTCTGCTATCTTAGTTCCAACACTTATGTATGCAAGTGAGACGTGGACATGGTTAAAGTAGGATGAAAGTGGCATAAATGCAGGAGAAATGAGATCGTTGAGAAGGATGTGTGGTAAAAGTCTGAGAGATCGTGTGCGTAACAGTGATATACGAAAGGAATGTGGAATGAAAGTTGGTGTAGGTAGTTACAAGGATGAATGTAAATACATTAGTTAAGATAGTTTGGGCACGTGGAAAGAATGAATGAGGACAAAATGATCAAGAAGATATATTAAATATATCTTCTCCGAGCACCATTCATCTCAGCCAAATTTTGTCTGAGAGGAATGGTGCTCGGAGACGTGGACGTCCGAGGATTAAATGGCAAGATCATTTAAATCAAATTCTACAGGACGATCACGTGTTGAGCACATTGAACAGGAGAGCATGCATGAGAAATTGTATGACAGTGACGGAAGCGAAAGATGTATGCAAGGATAGAAGGAAGTGGCGCTCGATACTTTCTGTCTACCCCGCGAGGGAAGCGGCGTGATGGTATGTATGTATGTAAGTATTCTTTCGGCATGGAACGCATTGTCGTATTTTACATTGTTTTCTATAGAAAAAAATGTTTCGCTCAACGAGTGTTTCGCTTAACGAGTAAGATTCTGGAACGAATTAAACTCGTTATGAGAGGTTCCACTGTTTTTATAATATTTTCTTGAGGAATTATTGAGAAGTACCTACCTACTTATAATATTACGATTTCTAATACGTAGCTACTAAAACACAATTGTCATTAAATAATAATTATTTGCAAAAAAATAAATAAAGTAAAACGTCACTAAATGCCAATTATTGTCATATTTGTGGCCGACGTTCGCGGATGCGGGTTCGAATGCGAAATACCAACACTGTCTTAGTGGTACTAGACTGGAAAGAGTTGAAATATAAATAAATTGTCACCTAAACGGATAAATAGGAGTCCAGAAATATCCGACAAATAAAGTTATTTCAATAAGTTTTCTTAAAGAATATTTTCTCGCACTACCCTTTTCTACGATGTATCGGGTATTTGTACCAACTGATGTTTTCCAAACTGGTGTAGTATCCGGTACTTTAACCGAGTATCCTACACTTTATTACTAAAATAATAATATATATGTAACATTATGATACAATTTTGTTAAATCTTAAAAAAGATTTTTTTTTTTGTATATTTTGTGAGAGTTCGTCGTGATAATAAGCAGATTGAAATAATTCAATTATTTAATTCAAATGTGCTGAAAAAATAATAATAATAAACTTTATTGTGCTAAAAAACATACATATAAAAATATTATAAATACCAATAATTATCATGCACAATGGGCGAGTTTATCGCGTGAAAGCGATATCTTCCAACTAACCCAAAAATAATGAGTGAAGTCAGTTTAAAACCAATCCGAACATTAATAATTGTATATTACGACAACAATATTGCTATGTTAGACAGTATAAAGATGTCTCGAGATTCAGAAAGAGAAAAAATTGATGAAGACAATAATTTAAGGATGAAGAAGATTTTGGTAGTGTCCGAATGAAGAGGATATCTGCAGTGAAGATATTTGAAGATCTGGAATAACTGGAATAGCACCAGCAGTTGGAGATTCTCATCTAATGGGAAGGCTGAACATAGGAAGTAGAAGTCAGGCGATTGAAAAAATTAACAAAGCAATTGTAAACAGGTAAGGCATATTGCATGTAGGTTTGGTTAATAAAATATGTATATATGAAACATTCATATTAAGTATTTCCGCAATGACTTTATTGATCAGGAAATGGCTTTCAAGAACTTTCGTTTTCGTTATCAGGCTAAATGTAAAGCGGTCCTTTTTGGAAATGGACTAAATGATTTATTATTTGCTCTTGTGAGGCCTCCAAAATAATAGATCTCCAAGCCTTTCTATCTTAAGCAGTGGATTGCCAGTCGTCTTTAGCATTTTTTAGATCCTCTAGATCTCGGTTGGGGATTATCCAATAGCCTATTTCACGGTCAGCCTATTTGTCTTGTGCCCTCGGATAGAATATAATATGTTTAATTTATTTCTTCTTCGGATCTGATGAAATAGCCAATCCAAAATGAAAATGCACCTATTATTAAGACAAATTTAATAGAAACTCTCGACGATCATCTTAATGCGGTTAAAACATCATACCATATAATATTTTTGTAGGTTTGCACCATTGGAGTGCCATTTGGGGGTTTGTCCGGGATTCTATCATAGTTGTGGGGAGTAAAAATCGAGTGTGATGTATTTTCAAAGGATCTTTTAAAACACTTTATTAATCATACTTCGTATTTACATGACAAAAAAAGTTCGATAAAAATATTCCAATATGCATAAATTTGTTCACACGAATGGGTCCTAGTAGCCGAAAACCGCATTGAATGTAATGCGGTAGAAACTATATACCTATCGTGTTTCATTAATAAATTATCAATAGAAATAAGACATTTTACATTTTCAATTCGGCGATGAAGTTTGCCACCCATCCTGAATGTCTTGATTTTATTATGGCACGGAGAGGTCAGCTTGCATGTTTATTTTACGCAGTTGGTCTGCTGGCTACCCCACTAATTGTGGGATATGCCGCGATGGTATAGTATGGAATTTCTTCAAAATTCATTATTTGAGATAATCATAAAACATAATATACCTAACAAAAAGAAACAAATTAAACTAATAAGTAAATTAATATCAACACGTGACATTTATTTACTCCTTTTTCGATTTTTTTTATTTCATTTATTTTCTGAAATTTTTGAAGATTGAATTTGAAGAGAAAGTCAATTCAGGTTGCCCAAAAGCCTAAAACATATTGTATCGTAACATTGTCTTTTTGTTCTGTAGGGACTGTGTCCGTCTCCGAGCTGCCGGGGGGTGCGTGTCGGGGCAGTGGAGGAAGCGGGTGGCGTCCCAGCGCTCCCCGGTCCTCACGGCGTCCCCAAGACGAGCGCGCCCCCCGTCTCGTAAGACTCCACCAGCCATGGAACTCATGACGGCATTCTATACACTTATCAGTTCAAGGGTAAGTACACAAACATTCCGTTATTAATTTGTTATTTTTTCTTCTGCTTTCGTCCTTTTTCGCTCCTCTTGGAAGCATAGGATTATGATGATGACAAATGGCTTCTTCGGCGCCGTGTAATGAAGTATCCATCTCAAGCGAGAAAGATTAATTACCATTAGAAACATTGCATCTTTCTGTTACTACGAGGGCTGCCAATTATCAATGAGAGTCGGCCCGGAGATCTCGGAAAAATGGTATTTTTATTAAATTAAACATAACTTTTAGAGAAATCGTTTACTTCAAGAGAAATCATTTAAGTTTAGAGAAATCGTTTACAATCTCATCTATTTTTTATTTGTGTGGGATTTTTTAAGCAACCTTCCTCGGTTTGCTGTCTTCAAAAAATTAATTTATTTAGAAAATCTCTGAGATTTCGAAAGAATGGTATCATTATTAAATTAAACATAACTTTTAAAGAAATCGTTTACTTTATTTTAGAGAAATCGTTTACAACTCATCTATTTATTTCTGTGGGATTTGTTAAGCACCTTCTTCGGTTTGCTGTCTTCAAAAAGTAAATTTATTTAGAAAATCTCCGAGATTTCGGAAAAATGGTATCATTATTAAATCATATCATATAAATCATGAGATAACTGAAGTCCAGTATCCAATCAATATGTCTTGCCTCTTACACACTGATGCCCTGTCTGTATATCTCAAGATTCTAAAATCCGCCAAAAGAAATTTTATTATCTTATAAATTAATGCCTTAATATTACGTGACATCTTCCTAAAATATTGTACTTGGCACAAATCGTCCCACAAGGGACGGGTTGCCGTAATCTTATAAATAATAATAATAAATCAAACATAACTTTTAGAGAAATCGTTTACTTTATTTTAGAGAAATCATTTGATTTTAGAGAAATCGTTTTCAACTCATCTATTTTTTATTTCTGTGGGATTTGTTTAGCAGCCTTTCTCGGTTTGCTGTCTTCAAAAAATTAATTTATTTAGAAAATCTCATCGTAATTAATCTTTACTATACTTTATTCTCTTTCCGTGTGGCTTGCCGTGTATGTGAATCTTCATCCAAGTGGGCTGGATCGTATTCTCTATAGCCAATTATTGTCTTCAGCACTAACAGCCAGTTTATCATCTACGGTCTTTACAATTAAGCCTCCCCCCATGTCTATTGATCCGGAGATATTGGATGTTAATCTGTAACCCGGATACGCACGATTCAAACCCAGAAACTCCGGATAAAAGCCGAAAGGGGTGGCAGAGCCCTAGTGACTATCGTCACGCCATTTATTATTTATTGGGTGGGGTAGACATGAAAAGCATAAGACTATATTAACCTATCTTCACTTATCGAAAAAATAAAACAGGTGTTTTATTCTACTAAAGATTTTATTTTGTGAGAGAGACGTCTTTCGTCTTATGAGGACATTGTCAATCTTGACATGAGATTGACAATGTCCTCATAAGACGAAAGACGTCTCTCTCACAAAATAAAATCTTTAGTAGAATAAAACACCTGTTTTATTTTTTCGATATGGAATTCTACTACCTAAACACCGACACAGTGAATATCTTCACTTACTTCTTTGGTTTCTTCCACATTCATACGCCAATTTCACAAAGGCACATGCACGTCGATTTCTCTTGCTCAACACATGACCGTCTTGGAGTATTTTATCCACGCGGTCAGGTTAATAAAACATATCATAATATGCATAGGAAATTCACACAGATTGAGCTAGTCCCAAAGTCGGTTCTAAATCTTGTGTTATGGGTACTAACGCGACGATACATATAATATATATATACAATGTACTAATCACATAATTATACATGTAACACCCAGACCCAGGACCATTTGTTGAAAAAGGTCATTCTTCATTTTGCTCTGGCCGGGAATCGAATCCGGAACCTCGTGATTTCAAGGCAAGAGCGTTACCTCTGCGCCACACCGACCATCAAAGCTGTCAGATTATATTACATCCTAGACATTTCAGAACTCTGAGCATTCCAACAATAATGAAAATAGGTTATTCGGCTAACAGACAATTCGATATTTGAATTGAACTAGGTTCAAGTTTGTTGATTACTGCACCACCGTGCCGTGATTGCGACTCATACAAAATTAAACGCAGTGAAAATGTTTTGTCGCCAAAATAATAAAACTTTTATAGAAAGTTGAACAAAAAATAAAGACTGTAATAAAAAATACTAGCTGTACCTCTCACAGAACTTGCGTTGCTTAATTTACAAATATTAAAAGTTTAGAATACTTAACATTTTTTTTTATTGTTAAACCCTCTGTTCACCAGTGTGCCCGTAGAGGAACTTGAAGAATTTAATTTTGCAAAAATCGCCTGGTTAGAAACGAATTTATATTTTATGCGGAAATTATTAAGAAAGCTTAGTTTTACAAAGTGGAATAAGAATTTTTCTGATGAAGTCATTTATTTGATGTAATTTATTCCCAAACTTTTATTTTATTTTTGGCCACAATTTCCACATTTACGACCTTTGGTTAGAAAATTGAAATAGGTGCTATCATTTCAATTGAGTTCATATTTTATTGTTGTATATGTTTGTTGTGCTGTTTGTGAATAAAATAATATAAGTAACAACTTCATAGAGTTTGTAACGCGTCCTTAAACTGCCGATATCCTTGTACAAACAAATGCGATAATTAAAAAATATTTCGTCGTTTCGAGTTCGTCGGTAGCCTGGAGGTGGAGTCTCGGCCTCGTGAACAAGGGGTCTGCGGTTCGATCCCAGGTATCGGCAAACTCCCCTTTCACGACACAAGCTGTTAGCTTACTATGAAAGGTTTATAAGGTTGTATTTGGGTTTATAACAAAACCCAGATATATCTTTTTTTTTTTTTATTTCACCATCATCATATTTTTTTGCTTATTCAAATTCGAATTCAAATATATTAATTCAATAAAAATACACACTTAAAACAATCAATATAAAATAATTATTGTTCCAAGGCTCTTCAATTTAATTTGGTAGTGAGAGGGTTAACCGGATTTTGGCAAAACGTGCCAATCAGACATCTTAATTGGAGAACCATATTTACATAATTTAACATTGTACCAAATCTTATTTGAAGAGGTGAGAAAGGCGTCCCAACTCTTACGAATTGTCTCTAGGCTGACTTAAGTGATTACTTTCGGTCTTCATGGACAATTTTCACCAATTTCACCATTCTCGCTGTTTCGGAATCGGTGACCGTCGTCCGTTTTTTTAATACCGCCTGCCTTTTACGGAACATTTGAAAACTTACAGAAAAATGAGACATCTATTCTTTACCGGGTTCTCTACGACTTTAGAGTTGCCAGCGGATCTGCATTTGATAAATATGCAGATTGTCCTTTCCGTCTCAATTAAAAGAGGAACATTCTGAATGGGTGTCATGTCTCATGAAGTTAATCGTCTCATACGTATAACTAAATATCGTTGCCGCGGAGGTGAAGTGATCCAAGCCACACTTTTTTGAAAAATGAGTTAAGTATGCAGTTTTGTTCAGAAAAGCACGGAGAATATAGTGGTGAAGAGAAATAAGTGATTTGATATTTCTAAAGGGCTTTTTTTGAAGATTGTGAAGAGATGTTAAGTGTTTTTGCATCATTTCAAGTGTGTGTTAGAGCATTTCACTAACGAATATAGGAACAAATAGTTCAATTAAATTATAGAAGTGAAAAGATCCAAGCCGCATAGCGCCTAACTTTCCAACAACTTTTTTACAGGTGGATCTTTCTCAGCTACAGTGGTGAAATAACCCAAGTGATAAATTCTTGTTTACTTCTAAAATATAAAAATTCTTTAATATTTTGTTATTCATATTAGTGGAATATGTGATCAGGAATATTGTGTAAAACTTTAGCGAAATCCATGCTAAAATTAACTTACTTAGTTATTGTCAGATTAGTATTTTCGGATGCGACAGCGTAACTTCAAAACCCTTTTTCTCGGAATGTCTGTCTTGTGGGTTGGATCACTTCACATCCACGGCAACGATATCAACATTGAGTTTAAGAATACAACAGAATTTAAACAATATTTTTATAAAATCGTACGCCAAGGTAATCCTCATTTCTTTAAGGTAATAATTTCTTAGTGAAATTTGATACTTGGGTTAAATATAAAATGAATCTGTGTGGGGTAAGTTTATAAAATTAATATTTAACGTTACTTCAGTGTATAATTCAATGTTACCCCTGTTATGCAGTAAGTTAGTTACCTTTTGTATATAAATATACACAATACATAGACGTGCTGGGGTAAGTATGGGTATACTAGCATTTTTTCGGAGTTTTTCAGGAAAAATTAAGACACATCATTTTTTAAAGCGGCGGAAGAATTGCCATCCATAATTTATTCTCAGCATTATACAACCAGATAAGTCTCCATTTCTGCTGAATTTAAGATGTATACTTTACTATACTATACTATACCATCACGGCATATCCCACAAGTGGGGTAGCCAGCAGATCAGCTGTATGTAAGAAACATACAAACTGTCCTCTTCGTGCCAGTATAAAATCAAGACATTCAGGATGGGTGGCAAACCTCAACGCTGAATTTAAGATGTAAAATGTCTTATTTTTTTCGAACACCTGCCTTTTACAGAACACTCGAAATCTTACGCAGAAGAGTGGGAGACCAATTCTTTACCGGGTGCTCCACGGGATATGATAAGATGTATACCTAATGTTTTTATTTTTTAGAGCACCTGCCTTTTACAGTAGGACAATCGAAAACTTGCGGAAAAGAGTGGGAGACCAATTCTTTACCGGGTGCTCCACGGCATAAAAAAAACGAATTAAGTTTTTAAAATTTTGCATATTTATTTGATCACGAACACTGAAGAAATTTGTGATTAGTGAGCGATGAAATTTAATTAAAATAAGTGTTAAAAGTGGTCAAATAGAGTAAACCAACTTAGGACACTGCAGCTTGATCCCTTTTACCAGGAGAAATTCTGATTGTGACAATTATTTATTTATCGCGTCGAAACCCAGAAAAAAAAACCAATCAAACTGATCTCCAGTACTATGCAAAACGCACAGCAGGTGGAGATGCGTCAAAAATATCCTCCATAGTGCAAGTGACAAGGCACAATGGACACTCCAACAAGTGTGGCACAGTCTGTGCTGCACCACAGTCACATGCTCCGGATTCGTCCTGTAGGAAGCCCCATCGTTCCTTATTGTCGCGGCAGTTTCCCTTACCAGAGGCCGTAGACAAACCGTACTTAATGGGGTGTTCACATTTGGCGAATATCGCCAGGCGAATTTCAAAATATAACGTCAGGCGAAAAAACAAAATTCGCCGTACGCCCATTGATCGTCACACCTGTTCACACAGTCCACCGATTTAGAAACGATCTGCCAGATGCGCTTTGATTTTGACACTGTTTTCAAAATGGCGGACATCGAGATGGAGATCGCGAAGTGTTTATTTTTAGTCGAGTAGAGATTATAAGGTGCCTTTTAATTAAGGAAACAAACGCCACAAATCAACAAAAAAGATAACAGCAGCTGTCACGAAGCGGGAAACATTATAAAATTTATAGATTATAAAGCTTTTACCATTGATACGAACGCCGCGCATTTCTGCGCATGAGCAAATCGTTCAATCGGCCGAGAAAGTTGGAAGTTGGTCAACTCGAGACGATATCGTTTCTACTGGTTTTTATCGTTTCAGACTAGCTGTCATTTTGTTCACACAGTTCAAATGGCTGGCGATATTTTGCTGCCCTGGCGATATTCGCCAAAGTGAGAACACCACATTAGCGATCGTCTACTGGTGAACTTTTCGACAATCTACCTACATGTACCGCATAAAAATCGTTATTGTTGCAGTTATTGACGAAAATTCGTTTGTAGTCGATCGCCAAGTACGTGCTTGTCTAGGGGGTCATAGTCTAGCTCGCCTCCTGCAGCAAGGTGTGGCAATGATTATGGTTTATTTTTATGCAGTATTGAAGAAAGATCCACCACACACCCGGATACCTCAAGAGTCTTTAACTCCTACTTATCCGCACATTCAAACCAAAATTGTCCTCACGGGCGGGCCATTGGGGAGGCCTGAAGGGCCGGCCGGCCAAAACCGCCGTCGTGGGAATATTTTATATTTTTATGCAGTAGTTGATTGTTTAAATTATATGAAACTATTATTATCGTATTAAATGTTGCTTGATAGAGTGAAAAAAGAAGATATTAGAAGAATGAGCGGATGCAAGAAGAGTGTTGTGGATAGAATGCGCGTGAACAAACTACTGCGGTTTGGACATGTTGAACTAATGAACGAGATAAGAATGACAAAGAGGATATACTTGTCTGGAAGAAAGGGTGTGAAGAAGCGCGGGCGTCCGAGAACCATGTGGTTTGGCCACGCGGATTAAATTCTCAAGGACAGCCGTGTGTTGAGTAAGAGGAACCGACGTGCGTGTATGAGAAACTGTATGAATGTGGAGGAAGCGAAGAAAGTGTGTAAAGATACATCTGTCTGGCGTTCCGTTCTCTCTCTGCCTTCCCCACTTGGTACACGGCTTGAGGGTATAGTATAATATATAATATTGAGACATTAAGATTTCGTATGTAAAGTACAAAATTATTCACATTTTGATAAATAGACAAACAAATAAATTGGTTCACAAACGAACGGACTATCTTGTTAATGAATTTATTTTCATATTTTCTATTTGGTTTTGTTAACTACCAGGCATTTCAGTTAGTTAAATACTGAAAGTAGTCATATACTACTTACCTATCACCCCCAATATTGTATATATACATACCTCTTTATACCTACCTATACACTCCCCGAAAACAATTCATAAATAAATATTATTTAAATATATTCGTTAGTATGTTTGTATGTTAGTATGTCAGGAGTGGACCGCGATGAGAGGTATGGAGGAGCTGTTTCGTGCTGTCCAGAACAGGAAGGAATTCTCCCAGGTGGTCGTCAACGTCGGGGGGACCCGACAAGACGCGTAGAGAATAAGAAGTAGTATGTTTGAAAACATATAAATATGTTTAATGCTGTATATGGAAGAAAACATATTTTTATTTTATTTTATTTATTCTATAATTATGGATCATACAGGTTTAAACCTGTATGATCCATAATTTTAGATTAATCTAAAAATAAAAATAATATTATAAAGAGAAAAAGATTGGATTGTTTGCATTGAATAGGCTCTGAAACTACTGAACCGATTTGATTTTATTTTCACTATTGGGATGCTACACTATCCCCGGGTGGGCATGGGCTATATTATATTTAAAAAAAAATAGGGATCCTTACTAAAACTATTTTTTTTAATACCTATTTACTCGTTGTCATAGACATACTAGACTTGCAGCGCAATACATTTTTATCGGAATTTTAGTGTTCCAACATCGATGACCTTCAAGCATTAGCAACGTCAGTTGAAAACTGGGTGCAAAATTTAATTAGTTGCATGACCAATTTTTTCTTTGAATTACCGATGTAGTATATTATTATCTTTGCCCGTTGTAATAAATATAACAATTAATTACAACAATGAGCAAACCAATAGAGCCATTAGGACACAAGTGAATGTTTGACAAAAATGGCAAAGTTACGAAAAAAGCTGAAATAACACAACAGTCGTGAGTCTTAAGTACAGAAATGCTTAGGGTCTATACTATAGCGATGGCATAGCGCACAGATGTGGTAAGTGCAGTTTTCATAGTTTTGAGATAATCGAAGTTGAAAGTTTGAGATGTCATACAATTTAGTACTTACCACATATAGTTTTTGTTAAATATCTCGTCAATGACACAGAGTTAGGCAATAATATTTCTAAGGAACATACTTCAGATGATGTAGATTCGCATGCGTATAATAACTCATTTTTGGTAAAAACTGCACTTACCACATCTGTGCGCTATGCCATCGATAGGGTCTATGTAAAAACCTGTATAATATACTATATACAGCTTATTACCAGTAAAATGTTGAGATTTTTTCGATTAAAAAATTGAATTTGAAAATGTCATTTTAGTACATTAGACTAAATGGCTCACAGGTACAGAATTAAGATCCTTTTCTTACCAACTAATAAACATACATTTGAGGTACTTTATTAGATAAAAAGATATTTGAGAATTAAAAATCGTAAAACATTTTTAAAAATGTAGAAAAAAATGTAAAAATAGTAAAAAAGTTAAAAATGTAAAAAAATGTGTAAAAACACATAAAAATATAATATGCAGCCAGAGTGGCCCAAAGGTAAGGCCCTTTTCACGAGTTTCTGAGTTCAATTCCCGGCCAGAGAATAATAAAATCTGGCCTTCTTTCAATTCTCTTGGACTGTGTGTTACATGTATAGGAATGAGTTGAGTGCATTGTATAATATGTGCATCATCGTGTTAGTACCCATAATACAATATTCATGTCATACTTTGGGACAAGCTCGATTTTTCTAATTTTCCATATAATATATGTTATGCTATGTTACAGAAGAGACACATTCTTTTCATCATAATATTCTCTTCATTCATTCGCTCCACATGTCAAAACCTGTCTTGATATGTACCTACCTAGATATTTACTTGCAGGTAAATAATTTAATGTATTTTTTTGTCTCGGGTATAAAACTAGTGTTTATATAAAGTAAAATAAAGATACTATAATATTATTTTACCTGTATTGCAGTATACAAGCGAGCTTCGAATCGAATAGTCGCTTTGTAAATAACAAAACACACAAACGAACGGGTTGAATATTTTAAAAATTCAAAACTGAAAATTCCAAAAATCGTTTGAATATAATATTTTCAATACAAATCGAAGAGTGCTGTTGAAAAACCAACGTTTGGAAGTGAACCTGTGTAAATATCTATCTATCAATTCATATCATGGCAGCATCTTACACAAACGTGGTTACCTGCGGGCTACTGACTATAATACATACTGCATGTTATAATCTTTGAACGATTTGCGAAATAAATGTTGGTGATCAATGTTCGGAGCAAGTAAACGAGTATGTACCTACATTTGGACCTGTGAAAGAGATGGATATTGGTGTCGATTTGAATGGGTCTCGGGTGAATGTATGCAGATGATTTGGTGTTAATGGCTGAGAGTGAAAGGGATTTGGACAAGATTGTTACGTATGTGTGTATGATAGCTGCAGTTTGAATGGTTTGAAAATTAATGTTACGAAGACGAAAGTTTTAGTGATTGAAATAGAGAACAAAAAAACAAAGACTTCCGAAATAAAGGTTGGTGATCAATGCTTGAAGTAAGTAAGCGAGTATGTTTGTATGAAAAGTTTGTTTGTGAGGGATGGAATATGCGATAGGGACATTGAAAGAAGGAAAGTGGCAGGTGCTAGAGTGAATGGTGCACTTTGAGCAATTCTCAGCAAAAGCAATGTTTCGACACAGAGAAAAATACTCACATCGAATCATTGGTACGTACTATCAGATCAGGACCAGAGATAGTAAAAACGATTCATTAGTACGAATCTATAATATTAACTCTTCGTAAACAAATCGTTGGAAAATTTACCAATTTGTTTGCGAAAAGTTAATATTATAGATTCGTACCAATGAATCGTTTGTACTATCTCTGGTCATTATCTGATAGTACGTACGAATGATTCGTTGTGAAATTTCGTTGGTATTTTTCTCAGTGGAATATGGCAAAAATGATAGTGCACAACACAATTTTGGTGCCATCACTTACGAACGCAAGCGAATATGGACGTGGTTGAAGAAGGACGAAATTGGAATAAATGCAGTGGAGATGCAATCGCTGAGAAGAATACGTTGTATGATAGAGTGACGAATGAGGATATTAGAAGAATGAGCGGATGTAAGAGTAGTGTTGTGGATAGAATGCGTGTAAATAAGCAACGAACGGCCGAGTAATGGATGACGCAGAGGATATATCTGTCTGAAAGGAGGGGTGTGCGGAAGCGCGGGCGTCTAAAAAACACGTGGCTTGATCACGTGGATCAAATTCTCAAGGACGACCGTGTGTTAAGTAAGGGAAATCGACGTGCGTGCATGATAAGTTGCATGAATGTAGATGAAACGAATGTAGTATCTAAGGATAGAACTATATGGCGTTCCGTTCTCTCTGCCTATCCCCACTTAATTGGGACATGGCGTGAGGGTATAGTAAGTATAGAAAATAGAATAGAATATAGTCGTAAATAATTTAATGAAAAAGATGAAACGTGGGTTTTTCAAGAAAAATTAATTAACATTCGTTACAAATAATTTAACTCAAGTATAAAGTTGTAATAATACTAATATCTCTGAAATATAGTTTTCGCGTTTTATGGATTTTAACATCTGCGTGAAGACAGCGTGAGTGATCAAATGACTGGTCAAAGCAACGCTGTCTTTTGATTGTTGATGTTTCGCTCATTCTTCCTACATGCTCCACCATCTGGATGTGATGAGCACGTATGAAGTTCGTAGTTGTGTCTACTTTGCCAAACTCCGTTTTCGCATATGGGCCCATTTGCAAGCGAAACGTGGACATGGTTGAAGAGGGATAAGTAGAATAAATGCTGTGGAGGTGAGATCACCAAGGAGGATGGTTGGTAAAACGTTGCGTGATAGAGGGAAGAATGAGTATATTAGAAGAATGAATGGATGCAAGAGGAGTATTGCGGATAGAATGCGCGTAAATAAATTGAAATGGTATGGTCATGTGGACCGAATGGAAGAGTAAAGAATGACAAAGAGGATATACTTGGCTGAAAGGAGGGGTGTGAGGAAGCGAGGGCGTCTGAGAACCACATGGTTTGATCACGTGGATCTAATTCTCAAGGACGATCTAATTGTGGATCTAATTCTTAAGTAAGGGAAAATGACGTTCGTGCGTAAAATTATTTGAATGTAGAAGAAGTGAAAGAAGTACATATTATGTAAAGGTTACATCCATATGTCGTTCCGTTCTCTCTGCCTATCGGCGCGATGATCAAAGATGCGTTTTGAGTTTTTCCTTTCGAATATTTGTTGTTTGTGAGTGTGAGGTACCTTTCAATCAGATCTAAAAGTTGGAATATCCCTTATTATTCTTTGTTTGTATGTGGTGTAGGCACTGGACTGATTGGATTTTATATTAATAGATTTATTAGTATCTATTATTATCATTAAGTATGATTGATTTTGTTGTTTACTCACTTCAAGTGTGAATATGTGTGAGAGAGTCATCAATCAAATCGAAGCGAATCCATGAAACATCTCCTCACACTAATTGACACAAAACCAAAATTAACTATCTCCAATTTATCTTACGAGGTATTCTATTATTATTAACCCTCTGGTCACCAGTGTGACCGTACGGGAACATGAAGAATTTAATTTATTATTTAGTTTGATTAAATTTATACACTATGGCCAATTCTGAATCATAACATAGTTTAGTTGCACTTACTAAGTCAACTAAGTGTGAGGAGGTAGTTGAGTCATGATAATTAGTTCTAATTCGTATTCACAGTTTTCCGTACTAATTTAGTTCATTAGTTCATTTTGACACCTTAGTACGACTATAAATTTCGAGAATCTATGGATTTCGTATTCAGAATGAAATTTTACTTGACAGCCGACGACTAAAATAAGTTGGATTTGACAGAATTTTATTCACGACTTTTAATGTGCGAATATCATTAGTTGCTGTCATTTTACCGCAGAATATTGCTATATTTTGGAAGTGTTAAGTTGTTTTTTCAATTAAAAGTAAAAATTTATATTTTTAGGACCCTCGCAACTATTATCATGTATAAATTGTAAAATTACACCACCACCGACGCAAATACGAACGCCAAAAAATATCGGCAAATCTGACATTTCACAATTTTCACGCGCGACAACTATTAAATTTTTGCCAGAAGTGTAAATCGGAACGTGAAAAACATTTTGTATTGCGGCATCACTGACTAATATTAGTTTGTCCCATAGATTTTACCGTTTGCACTTGGTGGTTCTTGAGTTTATAGTTCATAACTAATGCTGAATACTACATAATAACTAATATTTATCAACTTTTTAGTTAGTTAGTTCATTAAGACTCAGAATTGGCCCTACTGTTTCTTTCACTCTCTATTCTCTTAAAGTTCTAAGTATTTTTTCACTGATGATAGTCCGAAAAACTTTTAAAATAAATAATACATTAAGTGAAAGAAACAGTGTTTAAATTTAATCAAAATAAATAATAAATATGACGATCTTTTACAATGTTTACTCTTCAACAGTAAATGAATAAAGAATTTAATTTACAAAAAATCCTCTGGTTAGAAAAAAAAATGTCTTTTACGGAAATTATCAAAAAATCATGGTTTTATAAAGTGGAAAAAGATTTATTTATTTATTTATTTATTTAACTCTTCACTGTACATTGGTTACAATATTACATAAAAATTACAATACTACATATAAATAAAACAGTATCGTATTTTTTCTGATGAAGTTACTTATTTGATGAATTATTATTTATTTCCAAATATTTTTTGCAAAAATAAAATATAACTCAAATACAAATTTCCTAAAGTTTATATTCATATTAGATTTAATTTTTGCCGGTTTTATTTTATTTTTGCCGGCGAAAATAAAATAAAACCAGCAAAAATTAAATCTACTTCGAATACAAATTTCCCAAAGTTTAATATTTGAATAAGATTTCATTTTGCCGGTTTTATTTTATTTTTGCAAATAAGAAAACAAAAAAAAATATTTCGCCAAAATATCCAAATAATACTATTGTAGCAACAATTCCCCTCCATAGAAAACTATATTTTAACAGATATCTGACATTGGGGCCTACCATCTCAATGAGTTCCTATTTTTTTACTTGTACATATTGTAAAGAATGATTCCAGGGTTCTTCAATTTAATTTGGTGCTGACAGGGTTAATACATTATACTATTTGTATTGCGCTGATCTCTATCTTAATATTTAAAATAATAATGCGACGTTTGTATGTTGGAATAAGTGTATAACAATATTTCATTATTTTTTTATTCGTAGCTTTGGAACCACTAGAACACGGTTTTAAGTTCTCGGGTATTGTATTTATTAATTAATTTGTTTATTTGTTAAAATGTACTATATCATCACGGCATATCCTACATGTGGGGTAGCCAGCAGACCAGCCGCATGTAATAAACATAAACATGCAAGGTCATCGCTGCATTCAATATGTAAATTGTCTTGTTTTGTTCGAAAAAGACAGTTTTGTGACATGCATGATAACAGATAACAATATTACTATTGTAAAACTTTTTCCTCGTTTAGGGTGTAAACACAAAGAAAGCAGTAGGTTACCTGCTTTCCGATGCCTGCGTCTACTGGCGCTGATCGGCGCAATGGTTACATGCATTTCAATGAATACGCACATAGTAAAAGCAGGAAAGCCGATCGACGATTTACTTTTGCCAGCGCCTACCGGCACCGATCGACGACGGTAGGCGCAGGTAACCTGTTTTCTTTGTGTTTGCACCCTTACAAAGTAGGGTCTCTAAATATTTTTTTTTTTTAAAAAAAAAGATATATCTGGGTTTTGTTATAAACCAAACCCAAATACAACCTTATACACCTTTCACAGTAAGCTAAAAGCTTGTGTCGTGAAAGGGGAGTTTGCCGGCACCTGGGATCGAACCACGGACCCCTTGTTCACGAGGCCGGATATTTAATTAATAGAAATATATACTCTAATAATCTTCCAAATTACAATTTCGAACACATTCAAGTATACAGCGTGGCAGTGCAACCCAAGGTCGCAACTATAATGAGCCCCGTTCCACATAGGAAGCTAGCCTATATAGATAAAAGAGTATTGCTACTCAATGCAATCTTGCTTGGTTAACTTGTAAACAAGTCCAAGGTTCAATTCAAAGGTGCAGTGTATTAATCTTTACCAGACGGCTGTCAAACGTGTTTGACGCAACGAGTCGTGGCGTATGGCCGGCCGACAATACCGTTTGACACTCGCTTCTCATACAAATTTCTCTATATAGGCGATATATATTTCAAATAATATTCATATTAAAAAATCAAGAAATCATCAAACTGTCGACATCTCTTGGAAATCTTTTGAAATAATTTATATTTTCGTCAATATAAACAGAAGATTCATGTCCTGAAATCATGTCGATGTCCCGATAAGTTTAAAAATTCCCGCGCAATAACACGGACGAATCATATCGCGCGGCTTGCACGTTAGATCTTGTTACAAGGATTGTACAAGTGGTGTTGTGCGCTGATATCGCGCTGTTTTAATTCATTTTTGTTATTTATTTTGTACTTTTTTATATCTTATATTTTTACATGATTACTTTAAATTATCCATAATGTCTAAGAGAAAATTGAGGGATGATGAAATTTTCGATACTGTTATTAACATGGACTCAGATTTCGAGTTACGGGAGTATGAAATTTTCGATACGAAAATTACGGGAAGATGAAATTTTCGATACTATTATCAACATGGACTCAGATTTTGAGTTCCGGGAGTATGAAATTTTCGATACGAAAATTACGGAATGATGAAATTTTCGATACTGTTATCAACATGGACTCAGATTTCGAGTTACGAAAAGATTGTAAAGGAAAAAATATTTTTTTATGTATACGAAACAAGTCTTAAACAATAAACTGAGCATTCTCGTGTATCTGAATAAGTATATCTACGACACTAACATTCCAGATTTTTTTTTTTTTTAAATCTGCATGACGCGTAATCGTCATTTTTGACAATAAAGGAACATAATGGCTTCATAAAAAACAGTAATTAGTAATCGTAATTTATTTGTGATTGATTATTATTGTAATAATTTTTACATAATGACATAAAACATTCATCGGCGTAGTGTTCCTGTCCTCGTATAAATGACGGATAGGTAAGTATTGTTTATATGAAAAATATTTATAATTAAGTTTTATGTGTCTATTTACATTTTTGTGAGTCAAGTATCACACAAAAGGGACACCAATGTCATTACTCAAATGATTGTATAAACAAATATCGGATAAATGATACATTTACGACGTACTTGAGAATTTAGTATTGTATGCAAAAGTGTTCGTCCGTAGGTATAACATCGTCTCCAATTTTGAAGTCCTGTAAGGGTTAAGTACAAAGTAGGTACATTAAACTGCAATTACAGAAACCAGTAAAGTTTACCAAAATGAAATACATATTTTTTTACCTTTCATATGTACACCTCATCATCATCATCATCGCTCTTCTCGGGAGCACAGGGCAGAAACCAGCCTCCTCCATTCAGAGCGTCTCTGCGCCAATTGCGTCACTTCTTTCCACGAGATTCCTTGCGCTCTGATGTCGTTGTCATACATACACCTACAATATAATATTTATCAACCATTGTGCTCTGCAATGGGTGATAAATTATCAACACTTTCGATCTCAGATCCCCTTTCACGACACAAGCTTTTAGCTAAGTTTATAAGTTATAATAATAAAAATAATCGGACTATTTATAGTACTCGTATGTGGCGCTGTTTAATGATCCGTAACCATCTCAAGGGCGCCTTGACTTCTCTCAAACAGCAGCGTCTTTAACTTGGTACTAAATGTGGTTGTGGACTGATTCTCTCTCAGGACTTTGGGCAATCTGTTCCAAGCCAATTGCGCGGCGGCTCTGAAACTCTTTTCTGCAAACTCGGAGGTGTTCGCCATTTGCCGCGTACAGACAGCTGGATGCGAACGTCAATCATCAAGCATCAAGCAAAAATCTTAAATCTTTCGGCGACAATTCGGAGCATTCTCCGAAGAAATATTCGAATGAATGCCTTCGTTACGTCTCATGGAATGGTAACGAAGGCATTCATTCGAATATTTCTTCGGAGAATGCTCCGAATTGTCGCCGAAAGATTTAAGATTTTTGCTTGATGCTTGATGATTGACGTTCGCATCCAGCTGTCTGTACACGGCAATTTTAGATTTCACGAGTTTGTTGACGGCAGAAGAGGCTACGCAAAATTGTAGAAGGCCATTGTTCGCTGAGCTGAGTAAAAATTAGCAGAAAAAATGTTTGTTTCTTTTTTTTTAATTTCAGTTAATCAGTAGCACACCGAGGCTGCTTGAAAGGCTTTACTATGTACATTATAGCCAGTGCATGAACTGTATTATGATTAACCTAATAGCTGCTAGCAGTAGATTAGCTATAAAAGTATTCCTCAGCCGCGGCGATAGGTATAATATTATATTCTAGTAATATCCATTTGGAGATCACCTCAGAAGAAATCGCCATTAGGTAATAATAACTATTAATCAATAAAATAAACATTATCTATGTATGTATATGTATCTCTGTAGGTATGTATATTACCTTTCAGTAAATACAATTAAATAGGTATATTTCTATTGCTACAGCTTCTATAGCTTCATAGTATTCGTTTATAAAAAGACATATTTATAAAAATTGAAATCGGAAGTGGGAAAGGTGTATAAGGTTGTATTTGGGTTTATCACAAAAAACCAGAAAAATCTTCTTTTTTTAAATGTAAGTACGAGAATCTTACAATTTTTCACATACAAAAAAACTCCTCGTTTTTGAAATATTTCAAAATCCTATACCAATTTGAAATGAGCAATAATTTTGTGCTCCGATTCGCATTTGACCGATTAATTTCGGGTGGCCGTGACTACAACCTTTTTTGAGAGCTGGATACGCCCCTGTTTGACCGTTTATTGTATTAAAAATCTGCGCCTTAAAAATGAATAAAAAATAAATAGTCCGTTGGTAACCACACTAGCGAAAGATGCCACGATGGTTTCGATAGATTGATAAAAAATAATAAATTAGTACTAAAATAAAATGAAATTCAATAAAGTACAGGTATTATTATGAATACAAATGAACCAATTGCTATTATGAAAATATTATTTTCGTTGTTGTTATTATTGTTAGTGTTGTTTTGTTATTAAATATGACTCCGTGCCTCATCGCTGCTTTTCCCAAAAGCAATAAAAGTAAAAACAACAATAATAATAGTTATCGGAAGATAGTTTCTGTGAGGTTATTAGTTTCCGCAGTAATCGGTAGAGAAGAAAGCTACACTCATGTCAAGAATGGAACTAATCAGCGTGATCTATACTTTCATCACTACCAAGGTAAATAATATTTATTTATTTATTTTATTTTTTATACGCGGTGGCAGAGCTGCCATCCACACTTCTCAGCATTATACAACCAGATAAGTCTCCATATGATCAGTCATGGTCACACAAAAACTTAACAGTCTAATGCCGGGAAAAATTCCCCTATCCAGATATACAGGATATCAAATTATTAGGATCAAAACGCGGGTTCAAAATACCAGAATTGTGCCTGAAATATCTGTGTTCAAAAACTTTTTTACAATATTATTACAAGTGTTTATTATAATAGATTTTTGAATTTTAATAAGTATACAAATTAACCGGTAAATCTAATTTTTGTAAATTAAAGATTTAAGAAAGATTTCGGAGTTACCCCTGTAGCTGACATGACTAAACGGATAAACGTATAAACGCATAAACGGATCTAGCCAAATATTTTTTATTTCTCCTGCTAGTTCTGTATATTTACGTATTTTTCTACGACGGTTGTTTGTATATTATGTATATTTATTTATTTTTATTTTATTGATTATTCCATAAATTACACATAAAAAAAATTACTACTACAAAAAATTAACTACTAACTAAACATTATATTATTTAACTTAAAACACATATTCTTATGACAATGGGGAACTTTCAGAAAAAAAAAATTCAGCCCTAATACAGAAAAATTATGGTGCCCTTTTATTTTTTCAAATGTGCATTTGTAAGGTTTTTTTCACCATTTGAAAAAGCAGTTTTCGCACTTCGCCGCAAAAAGGACCATTCGTGGCGGATCAGCGCGTGACGTCATCAGCCGTTACAAACACTACTATAAGAGTGAAATGTGTGCCAATACAACAAAGCGCCTTGCGACGTCACAACGGGCTGATTCAGTAACAAGGAATATAGATTTTTAAAATAATAGTAATGATTAAAAAGTTTTATTTTATCGTTTCTTATTAGCATATTCGTGATCAGCGTATATTTATTAATATGAATTGATAACATTTATTCATATTCCTCCCACATGCATGTTCCACATTATAGAAAATGGAATTTGCTGCCTCACTAGACTTGAGTCTGTTTTTTATAGGAATAAGAATAACATTGTAAATATACAGATCCCACCCTCATCTCCTTTGTTAGTATATCCTACTCCTGCCAACCATCCCGCCTCCATATCTACCATTACCCCTCCCACTACCTGCACCCTTCTCACCACATGAACAACAGCCCTCACAATTTTTAGATTTCAGTTTCCCTGAAGATGCCTACAAGTATAGGCGAAAACGTTCGGTATTTAACCTAACATAGTGGAGATTAAACAGTGCTCAATAATATATTTTTATATTTTATTTATTAAAATTTTTAATTGTATTATTTGGTACTGTATAAAGCATGCATGTCCCATCCAGGGAACTACTGAATAATAATATATGGTCGAGACTTAGTTTGTGACAGTGTTTCTTCTGATCATTAAGGGCAGCTTAATGCTGGTACTTTATTCAAAGTGTTTTCTATTGAATACGAAGGTTTAGGAAGAAGAAGAATTATTGTAATCGATAGACAGAAAAAACTTGATAAATTACTGTGAATATATTGTGTACGTAGTCCATATCGTTTGCTATATAAAAAAGGATAATCGAATCAATATTGCGAATTTCATTTAAACAATAGACCATTAAAGGATGACGTCACAGAAAAATCATTGAGGAGCATCAGGCATCCCAACACAAAAGACGATTACGGTGTAATATTAGGTGGAACACCTAAAGAATACCTAATAATCAAAAAAAAAACTGTCAGTGTCGATTTTGTTACTATTTTGTCGTCTGACTTTCTTTTTTTTCTCTTATGGCATAACATCCTACAAGGATGATTTGCGCAATCTGACTGTTTGCCCCCCAAGCAAAAACAAATCCATAGACAAGACCACGTGACCTTTAATGGTCTATAATTAATCACTATGGCCAATTCTGAATCATAAAATAGTTTAGTTGCACTAACTAAGTGTAAGGAATAGTTGAATCATAATATTTAGTCCAAATTCGTATTCACAGTTTTCCGTACTAAAACATATTTAGTTAGCTAGTTCATTTTGACACCTTAGTACAACTATAAATTTCGAGAATCTATGGATTTCGTATTCAGAACGACATTTGACATCTGACAACTACAATTAGTTGTATTTTGCAGAATTTTATTCGCGACTTTTAATGTGCGAATATTATTAGTTGCTGTCATTTTGCCGCAGAATATTGCTATATTTTGGAAGTTAAAAGTTGTTTTTTCAATTAAAAGTAAAAAATGAATATTTTTAGGGTCATCGCAACTCTTGGTATCTATAAATTGTAAAATTACACCACCACCGACGCAAATGCGAACGTCAAAATATACCGGCAAATCTTCACAATTTTCATGCGCGACAACTATTACATAAATTGTTGCCAGAAGTGTAAATCAGAACATGAAAATTATTTTGTATTGCGGCATCACTGACTAATATTAGCTTGTCCCATAGATTTTACCGTTTGCACTTGGTGGTTCTCGAGTTTATAGTTCATAACTAATGCTGAATAGGAATTTGTACTAAAATAACTAATATTAGTCAACTATTATTAGTTAGTTTAGTTAGTTCATCAAGATTCAGAATTGGTTCATTGTAGATATATTTAAGCTGAAGAAAAGGCAGATGTAAAAGGGAAAAAAAAGACATTTTACAAATGTGAAACGTAGTTTAATGGATTTTTACAAATGATCACCAGCGGATCTAAAACAAAACCAGCTTACTGTCACTTTGAGGAGCAGGTTGAAAACGTTACTGTTCTGGAGAAATCACAGTGCCCTTAAGGCGCCCCCTTAGCAAAAACCATAAAACATTCAATTTTCAACAAGTTTTGTTGTTGCACAAACTCTCAAAGGTTGTTGACCCTACGAACGTTTTGATTCGATAAAATATGAAAACATTAATATCAAACTTTAATTTAAAAAAAAAACTCGATTTTTGCTTCATAGTATTCGTTTATAAAAAAAAACTATTACTAAAAATTGAATTCGGGATTATGTTTGGTACATAAATGCGCGAGAATCCTAGAAATTTTCATATGTTTTTTTTATTACGAATACTTAGATAGTTATTACAATTATAGAACAAACAAATTCTATTTTTTTGTTTTTTTCATTGACCGGTTTAAAAAAAAAGTGATAAAATTTCTCATATCTTGAAACAAAAAAACACCAAATTAAAGTTTACTAAAATCTATAATATTTGTATGCTTGATAGGATCAATAAAAAATAAATATATTTTACAAATAATTTGTACTTTGATAAACAAAGAGTACCTAAATAAATCTCATCAGTCGGCTATTTATTTATTTCTAAGTAAAAACTAATATTGGTAATAAATATTTGTTTTTTTATTTCATCAAATCAAAATGTTAGCAAGGGTCAACAAGTTTTGAAAGTTTTTCTATCGAATTTGTAGAAATTGAATATTTTACCTTTTTTGTTAAAGTGGCGCTTTAAGATGGTCACGGATCACTTAATAACATCATGATATACAAATCACCCATATTTTTTTAGTTATTTATTTATTTCACATCAACAGTAGGTACACTACAGACAATATATATACATAAAAAAAACAAAAAACGGTATCAATAAATCGTTTTTTTTTTTTTCGATGTTTTTGGCATTCACTATGTGATAATTACGCGACATGATTAGAAAATGAGTTTAATTCACAATGTATTTAAATTATCACTTGATATTTATATGTAGATCTGCGACCGGTTTCGATACGCTAGTACCATTCACGAGCAGAATATAAACTGAGTGCAAAAACAAAAGAAGGGTTCGTTAGAGAGTTATGTGTGGCTAGTGGGTAGTGGGGTGGGGGTGGAAGTATTATTAGAAAAAGATGCTATCAATAAAAGTGGAATATATACACTCAAGTGTAATGATTGCACTGCAAAATACATAGGTATGACTAAGCGGAATTTTAAAACAAGAATCAGGGAACACGAACTTTGTTTAAATAATAATAACTTTTCGGAATTCGCTAATCACCTAATTGAATACGACCATACACATAATAGAAGCAATGTATCCTTTAGTCATACAAATTTAAATAATTATTTTAACTTATTAGCATCTGAAACATTAGAAATTAATAAAGCGATTAACTCCGGTCATAATTTGGTTAATAAAATAATAGCACCACAAAAATCTCCCCTACTTTCAATGTTTTCTTTCCCTGATTCCTCCCACCTCCAATCTTTTTCTAATAATACTTCCACCCCCACCCCACTACCCACTAGCCACACATAACTCTCTAACGAACCCTTCTTTTGTTTTTGCACTCAGTTTATATTCTGCTCGTGAATGGTACTAGCGTATCGAAACCGGTCGCAGATCTACATATAAATATCAAGTGATAATTTAAATACATTGTGAATTAAACTCATTTTCTAATCATCAATAAATCGCCCTATTTATGAGTGCACACAAATTAAAAAATCATATTAAGTTAGAAGCCCATAAGGTTATCAGATTTAAATAAAAGAATAGTAAAATAATAAAAAAGTCTGAGAGATCGTGTGCGTAACAGTGAGATACGGAAGGAATGTGGAATAAAAGTTGGTGTAGTAACAAGGATGAATGTAAATAAGTTACGATGGTTTGGGCACGTGGAAAGAATGAATGAGGACAGAATGACTAAGAAGATATATTTGTCTGAGAGGAATGGTGCTCGGAGACGTGGACGTCCGAGGATTAAATGGCAAGAACATTTAAATCAAATCCTACAGGACGGTCACGTGTTGAGCACGTTGAACAGGAGAGCATACATGAGGAATTTTATGACAGTGACGGAAGCGAAAGATGTATGCAAGAATAGAAGGAAGTGGTTCTCGATCCTTTCTGCCTACCCCGCGAGGGAAGCAACGTGAAGGTATGTATGTATGTATTATGGGTACTAACACGACAATACACATGTAACACCCAGATCCAGGAATGTTTGAAAAGGAAATTTTTCATTTTGCTCTGGCCGGGAATCGTACCCGGGACCTCGTGACTCAAAGGCAAGAGTGTTTGAGTGAGTGCAGGCCGTCAATAAAAGTTGAGAATACCTATAGAGAGCATTAGTTTTGCCTATTGCGTCAATAACATTTTTGAGTACCTAAATTGTAATGGTGTGAATGTTGGAACTCTCTGTGAGTGTTTGCGTGATGTCTGTACGAGATTAAATGCATGTGTCTGTAAATGTTGTGTGTACGGTTTGGATTTGAGATGCAACGAATACTACCGCGAGCAGGGGAAGCCTCTGACCTCTAAGCACAGCGAGGGACACGGTACCCACAGACAACCTGTGTGACCAAACCCGAGCAGCGTATGTGATTTGAGGCACATACGTTCCCCTGTATATAGTCTTCACAGCCCGGCTCTTAAGTCCCCACATTCCTCGAGTGAGTTTTCGCAACGTGAAGAAAAGCACGCTTGCTTTTGTGGCAATAGCCTTCGCATGTGGGATAAACGAAAATCCCCTATTCAGAGTGACACCCAGATGACAAAGAGGATATAGGTACGTGTCTGAAAGAAAGGGTGTGAGGAAGCGCGGGCGTCCGAGAACTACATGGCTTGATCATGTAGATCAAATTCTTAAGGACGCCGTGTTTTGAGTAAGGGAAATCGACGTGCGTGCATGAGAAATTGTATGATTGTTGAAGAAGCGAAAGAAGTATGTAAGGACATATCTAATTGGCGTTCCGTTTTCTCTGCCTAGCCCACTTGGGATACGGCGTAAGGGAATAGATAGACTACCTAATTATTCCTATTGTAAGAACAGATAACTGTTATTCTTTTTTATATTGTTTTCTTTTTATTGTCTAATGTGGTAGCTTTTTTTATTATTTTACATACATACATACATACCATCACGCCGCTTCCCTCGCGGGGTAGGCAGAAAGGATCGAGCGCCACTTCCTTCTATCCTTGCATACATCTTTCGCTTCCGTCACTGTCATACAATTCCTCATGCATGCTCTCCTGTTCAACGTGCTCAACACGTGACCGTCCTGTAGGATTTGATTTAAATGATCTTGCCATTTAATCCTCGGACGTCCACGTCTCCGAGCACCATTCCTCTCAGCCAAATATATCTTCTTAGTCATTCTGTCCTCATTCATTCTTTCCACGTGCCCAAACCATCTTAACTTATTTACATTCATCCTTGTTATTACACCAACTTTCATTCCACATTCCTTTCGTATATCACTGTTACGCACACGATCTCTCAGACTTTTACCACACATCCTTCTCAACGATCTCATTTCCACTGCATTTATGCCACTTTCATCCTTCTTTAACCATGTCCACGTCTCACTTGCATACATAAGTGTTGGCACTAAGATAGCAGAGTGCACCAACCTTTTAGCTGTGGTGGATATGTTTCTATCTGCAATTATTGGTCGGATTGCACCATTTACCTTATTGCCAGCAACTTTTCTCCTTTCAATATCGCTTTCACACTTCCCATCTCTCGTGAACAAACTATGTACCTAAGTACACACATTCGTCAACTTGCTCTAACACTTCGTTGTCAATCATTCGCGCGTTCAAAATACCAGCATTGTGCCTGAAATATCTGTGTTCAGAAACTTTCTAACAATATTTATAACTATTATTATTGTCTCATAAAAAATCATGAAAGTTGCTTAAATATTCCGGAAAACTGAATAAGATTATAGTTTTTTTAGGGTTTTATGGATTTAACCATTTTGATGTTAGTACTGTCAAGGAAACATCTAAGACATTTACAAATCACTCAGGGTGTGGCTATGATGACTCTTTCTCAGGGCTGTGGTTATTCGAAATCCCCGTGGTGTTGTGTGATGTGGGCACTGTGAATAGTTCGGGAGAGGACAAATAAAGAACAGAATATTTTCAGTTATAATCAAGTCTATTGTAAAATGGTTATTGTTTACATAAAACTCAAACAGATACAAGTGTTATCTAAAATGTTCTACAGTAACAGAGATGAGTATGTTAAACCAGGCGTTGAGAGAAAGCACCCCGGTGTATGTCTATAATAAAGTGAGAGAAATTTGGTTCTAAAAGGGTATTCAAATGATGAAGTTCCGGGACTCCAGGCGAAGGCCTGGTAAAGGGTTCTCCTATAGGGCTAGGCGCTCTATGCACGTTCTTGTCAATTAAAGGTTAGGTTGTAGCTGGCCCAAGGAGGCGGTCACCTCAAGGCACTCCCGTAGCCTCAGAATCAGGAGGACTGGGGTTTAATGTAAAATAATTATAGTTTACCCAAAAGTCCGTTGCTCAAGATGGAGGTATTACTGAATCATTATGCCGTTTGGTCAACACGCCTGGGAGGCCTCGTGTCTTTGTTGCGGACACTACGGATACTGTTCTATCGGCTCTCGGTCACCGGCCCTGCTCTCGGCACTTGATCAGACACTCATCGTGTCTTTTCCAGGCACTTCACACAATTTTTGGTATTTATATATTATTTAAACTGAGGAGCGTTAATCGACGTGTCCTATTCGCACGCCATTGCAAAACGGAAAGAGGAAGAGGCATGAATTTCACCGTTGAATTCAGCATTTTTAAGTTGGTGTCCCTTACTTGCCCACAGTATTGACAACATTGAAGCTAATTATTATTGGTGGTTTTTGATTTTGGCGGGGAATTTGAATCTTTTTTTGACATTTAACTTATTTTCATATGTCAGATGTTTGCATCCTGACAGTACATACATTCATTTCCTCAGTTTTTCTATGTTTAGAAACATAATATTGATCGAGTATAAAAAGTTTTAGTTTATGATTTTCATAATATGTAATAATATAATATGTTGAATGGAGGGATGCAATTTTGAATGTCCTGCATAATTTCAGGATATGAAAACAACCCTTTTAATATAACATAATATATAATAAATATCTGAAGTTAAAGGGAGTGAAGCATTGGTGGAGAGAATAAGTAAGGCCCACAAATTTTTGTGAACCCCCCAAATGTATAAAACATTTTCTTTATCATTCATTGATTTGATTCTATTTCTTTAATTTTTGCTTTATTTTAGAAATATTTATGCAATAGAGATTATGATTATTAAAAGAACATCATATTCTACTTTTACAATTTCCACCTCAAATTAAGTATTTTTTTTTTCCCGAAAATAATACGAGAAAAATTACCCTCTACTCCTGACATCTTGATGCAGCTCGGCTGGACTCTTGAGAATACTTTGGTGCTCTTCGGGTTTTTTCTGATACTTTGGGATGTTAAGGGTCGTTCACATTTGTTCACTTTCAGTGATCACTCCGGATGATCCTCCAAGATGAACAGGTGTGAACAGGCGTTTCATCAATAGTGATCACTAGCGATGACGGAGGAAAGAGATTACAGCCCGTCATAATTTCGATGAAAGGTCCTTTCACTGAAACGACCATAAACAATAAGTTTTATCTTATTATATGTTTTATCCTCTATGAATTTGTATTGAATGTCAGAATCATGTACAAAACTATTACGCAGACGAGAGCTATATTAATTAATTTTAAGTGTTATTTATCATTTTTAAATTTCTTGAATTATTTTCATATGAAAATACGTCAAACTACATACAACATGACTGAGAATGTTGACATGACAGTGAAAGCATAGGATGAACAAATGTGAACAGACGTGTTCACTTTCGATGAACAGGTTTGACCCTGACACTCTGGATGATCATCCAAAGTGAAGCACTGTGAATGCTACTTTAGGTTGACCAATACCTGCGGCATGTTTTATTGAATAATAAATTACGCCTGTAATAGGGCGCATATTTATTTCAGATTTCGTTTTTATTGTTCACCCATACATAAAGGGAAACTTTTACAAAAAAAAAATCGGCTCAAAAAAATAGTGCAGAAAATTAGAAAAATTCTGGTGCTTTTTTTGATTTTTAAATGCGCATTCTTAAGACTTTTATCACCATATGAAAAAGAAATTTCCGCACGTCACCGCAAAAAGGTCCACTCGTTGCGGAACAGTGTGTGACGTTATCAGCCGCTGTAAACAGTTCTAAGAGTGAAATGTGTGCCAATACAACAAAACGCCTAGCGACGCGTCACAACGGGCTGATTCAATAACAGGGAATATGGATTTTTGAAATGAAAATAATGAATGAAAAGTTTTATTTCATTGTTTCTTATTAGGATATTCATGATCAGCGTATATTTATTTATATAAATTTTGATAACATTTATTCATATTCCTCACACATGCATGTTCCTCATTGATGCACCTATTGGTGTGTGATATTATACTTTAAATTAAACACAAACACAGTGAAAAGTAAACTGTGTGTTATTTAAAGTATAATATCATCATAATGAATTTTCACTCTGTGAATGTACAAACCTTAGAGTTATTCTATTGGTGTGTGTTTGCTTTCAGTAAATAAATAAAAAAGAGGCTCGCATTATTTTTACACTCAGGCCCCTTGGGATATTTAACCATCTCTGTGTATTTATAAAATGACCAGTTGTTCAGCCCTTTGTCCTTTTCTTAACAATAGAGGAAAACTTTACATATTATGTACCAACATAATTATATATTATTATATTGGTATATTAATATTTTTTTTGTATTAATCTCGTAATTTCTTGATCATATTTTTGTTTGTTTTTTTTTTCGAATTGTGATGTATATTTCAATTTGATTTAATTCAAAATTTTGTGTTACTATTTTGACCATATAAATTCGATGGTTTAAAGCAGTGTTCCGCAAACTTTTTGTGTTCAAGGTACACCTATCAAGTCAAGAAATTTTAGAGGCACACCAAAGAAAAAAGCAATGTTTATTTAACAAAGTGCCTCGGTCTTAAAGCTCTCAGCTATTTTTAGGTGTCTTATCTTCACAAAACTTGACTTTTTGCCGCGGCACACCAACTGATGTCCACGGTACACCAGTGTGCCGCGGCACACGCTTTGCGGAACACTGGTTTAAAGCACAGAAGACACATGTCCACATTTGACAGTTTAGAGAAAACAGGTTTTGAAAGTTTGAGATTCTTAATTAATTCACTAACTTCAAATTAATGCAGAAGGTGTTGAAAATAATAATCTTTGTTCTTTTTTAATGTCATTAATTTTTTACTTTATTTTTAACCAGAATGCCAAGAATTAGCATTTTTAATGATGGTCATGGACATGTGTTTGGAAGTGTCATGGAAGTGCCACTCACGGCGACTTTTGGGATGCGTTTATGCGTGCACAGATGACACATGTCCGTCCTAAATGAACATGTGTTTTTTAGAATCTTCATATCATTTGTGACGAGATCGAAGTGTGGAAAAGTTTTGAAAGGCCTAAATTCAGCAGTGGAGAGAAGAAGGCTAGCAGTAAGTTATAAAGTTGATATGTGGTGGTTTTTGGCCGGTGATAAAAAAATTATCCAAAATATTTTTCGTAATAATATTCGGTCAGTAGTAATAATAATAATTAAAATATCTAAAAATCGTGCAAACTTCGTGAAACAACGACCCAAGGCAGGTACTGGACGTGATTCCATGAATCACATGTGGTCACCATTCGTCGCCGTCTTTCGTGTCTCTCGCCAATCAACCCATAATGTTATGTTATAGGTCAGAGTGTGTGTTTGTTTGTATGTACATTGTAATCTAGATGTAAACGTTCCTGTAGGTAGGTATAATATCAAAGGTGATATGAAATACTACCTACACGAACGTAGATACCAACATACATACACTCTCCTTACATTGTAACTAGTATGTAAGTGCTAGTTAGGTTGTCAGTATAGATTGGGGTTTTGTTTGAAAATGGGGCGGATAAAAAAAAAAAATGAACCGTTATACTGTGGTGAAATTGGACACTTTTTTTTTATTTAATTATGAATTGAACTAATCGTGTGAGATATGTTGCGTAGAATACGCTGGTAGTCTGCGAGCAAAGTACCCGGGCATACTAGCTAGTAACGCCGTATGTCCGGGATAAAGATGCAGAATGAAGGCAAAGGGTGTGGTGTGAAGGTAGAGAGCGTGGGGTAGCATCCCCTAAGCGGGCCATCAGCGGCAGACCACGAAAACATTACCCGCCAGGCCTCCGTGGAGAACGTTGCTCCCGCCCTTGTGTGGCGGAGCCAGCAAGATGGGACCCCGCGGTTTCCCGCCCAGGACGCCGGGTTCCACAACACTACCCGCCAGGCCTCCGTGGAGAGCGTTGCTCCCGCCCTTGTGTGGCGGAGCCAGCAAGATGGGACCCCGCGGTTTCCCGCCCAGGACGCCGGGTTCCAAAACACTACCCGCCAGGCCTCCGTGGAGAGCGTTGCTCCTGCCCTTGTGTGGCGGAGCCGACGAGATGGGACCCCGCCGTTTCCCGCCCAGGATGCCGGGTCCCAGGATGTAGCCTCTGGTGGGCGTGAAGGCCGCTGGCCTCGGACGGGTACCATTCTGAGGACCATATCCCAGAATGTCAGCGTTGGAAGGATGGCGCCTGTCTGCAGTTCAGCAGGCAGGACGATGCATCAGGGTGGTGTGAGCCGGGCTGGGGTGCCTAGGCTCCCACCCAACGTGAGCGATTCTTGTGCGTCTGTGTTTTGGTTTTGTTTTGATAGTGACAATTAATTAATGTGTAGTGAAAAGACTGTGTATTTTATTATTTGGATAAAGACATATTTTAATCGGGATGAGGGGTAGATTATAATTTAGATAGATAACTTTAGTTTTAAATGCCTTTACTATTAATTTTTTGATAATCGTGTGGTTTTTTTTTTTTTTAATAAATAGAAATGTAAATACCTTACGCTTGTGTTTTCATCACCGCCCCATATCATTGTAATATGCCAAGGTTTTGTCTTTTTTTTTTATTATAATTATGAGTAAATGAGATGAGTATTGTAGGTATATTATGTAAGTATCGCTTTTCTCTCTTCACTCTCTGACACCTTTCCAGCTGAGTCGGGCCCTTGTCAATTTGGCGCCCAACGTGGGGCACTTAGTGAAAAAATACATCCCTAAAGGGTGTATAATCACTTAAACGAACCCACGACTAATATCCCTGAGAGACAAGGAGCTGGAATGGAGGAATTATTTTGGTTTTCATTTCGTAGAGTTTTTATTTATGTATGGCATATTACTTTGATTTGTTTTGGCGGTGATGTAGAATAATTTCGAATAGTTTTGGTTATTTTTCTGTAAAATAACCTGGCGCTCAAAACTGGATTGGTTGAATTAATTTTGTGTATTATTTTATGGGTGTACTGGTAGGTACTCGAAAGTAATTTGTTTGTATTGTAGTGATAACAGTTTCAAAATTTGTGTGGGAAAATGTGTAAATTTAATGTTTCAATTGTGTATAAAAATGAGATGATAGCAATTTATGTGAAATGTAAAAGGAGACTGTGTGTTATACTATATCTATGTGGGTAATATTCATTGTTGTTTTGGATTTTTTTTTTATAATTAAATACTAGTTATTTGTGAATTTAACAAAGAGTTGCGCAAGGTGTAATCGAATTTGTGAAATGGCGCGAATTGAAATGCGCGGGGAAAATACAGACACCGGGGTAGTATTAAAGCGCGCGGTTTTTTTGGGGAAAACGCGGGAAAATTGTGTACATGCGCGGAAGTTAAGCATAGTTATGTTTGGTGATACATGGTAGGGTATGTTTTGCAGAGTGAAAGAGAAGATGGGGTAAATGGCAGGTATGTCGGCGAGGCGCTAGGTAGAAAAGAAGAATTTATAGAAGAGAGTAAAGGAAAGGGGTGTGTGTATTCAGGCAGCTTGTGTACGGGACGTGTGTTTCTCGGCAAAGCGTAGGGGCTTGATACACAGTGCGAGTTATGAGGTAGAAGAGAGTTAGAGGGATGAAAGGGCTATTCGAGCTTTGGGCTGATAGCCTGACCGCCTTGGTATAAGGGGTTGGAGTTCCCAGTGGTTGTGAACGCCGGTTGAGGTATAGTTGTGATGATTTGGAGGATAGAGGATGGATCAAGCAAGAGGGCTGGTCGGAGACGTGAGAGTGGGAGGTTGAGAAGTGTGCCGACATTACCTGGAGAATACCATGAGATGTGTATTGTGAATGAGAGAACCATGTATGCCTACATACCTATTCATAAATACTTCGTTGTAAATTTTGCCATTGTTTGTGTCCGAATTGTTAATTATGAGCTGAAGAACGGGTTAATATACAAATGGAATGGGTTAGAAAATGAATCGGTAAATGTTTTAAATAGTAATTGTTGGAGTACCTACCTTTCCCGTGATACACCTAGGATTGGTTTTGCTAATTAAAAAAAAATGTGTTTAATTATGTGTGGATAGGCGAGAGAACAGATAGTTTTTTTTTGGATAATTTTTTTATCAAAAGAGGGGGGTCGAGTTGATATGTGGTGGTTTTTGGCCGGTGATAAAAAAATTATCCAAAATATTTTTCGTAATAATATTCGGTCAGTAGTAATAATAATAATTAAAATATCTAAAAATCGTGCAAACTTCGTGAAACAACGACCCAAGGCAGGTACTGGACGTGATTCCATGAATCACATGTGGTCACCATTCGTCGCCGTCTTTCGTGTCTCTCGCCAATCAACCCATAATGTTATGTTATAGGTCAGAGTGTGTGTTTGTTTGTATGTACATTGTAATCTAGATGTAAACGTTCCTGTAGGTAGGTATAATATCAAAGGTGATATGAAATACTACCTACACGAACGTAGATACCAACATACATACACTCTCCTTACATTGTAACTAGTATGTAAGTGCTAGTTAGGTTGTCAGTATAGATTGGGGTTTTGTTTGAAAATGGGGGGGATAAAAAAAAAAAATGAACCGTTATACTGTGGTGAAATTGGACACTTTTTTTTTATTTAATTATGAATTGAACTAATCGTGTGAGATATGTTGCGTAGAATACGCTGGTAGTCTGCGAGCAAAGTACCCGGGCATACTAGCTAGTAACGCCGTATGTCCGGGATAAAGATGCAGAATGAAGGCAAAGGGTGTGGTGTGAAGGTAGAGAGCGTGGGGTAGCATCCCCTAAGCGGGCCATCAGCGGCAGACCACGAAAACATTACCCGCCAGGCCTCCGTGGAGAACGTTGCTCCCGCCCTTGTGTGGCGGAGCCAGCAAGATGGGACCCCGCGGTTTCCCGCCCAGGACGCCGGGTTCCACAACACTACCCGCCAGGCCTCCGTGGAGAGCGTTGCTCCCGCCCTTGTGTGGCGGAGCCAGCAAGATGGGACCCCGCGGTTTCCCGCCCAGGACGCCGGGTTCCAAAACACTACCCGCCAGGCCTCCGTGGAGAGCGTTGCTCCTGCCCTTGTGTGGCGGAGCCGACGAGATGGGACCCCGCCGTTTCCCGCCCAGGATGCCGGGTCCCAGGATGTAGCCTCTGGTGGGCGTGAAGGCCGCTGGCCTCGGACGGGTACCATTCTGAGGACCATATCCCAGAATGTCAGCGTTGGAAGGATGGCGCCTGTCTGCAGTTCAGCAGGCAGGACGATGCATCAGGGTGGTGTGAGCCGGGCTGGGGTGCCTAGGCTCCCACCCAACGTGAGCGATTCTTGTGCGTCTGTGTTTTGGTTTTGTTTTGATAGTGACAATTAATTAATGTGTAGTGAAAAGACTGTGTATTTTATTATTTGGATAAAGACATATTTTAATCGGGATGAGGGGTAGATTATAATTTAGATAGATAACTTTAGTTTTAAATGCCTTTACTATTAATTTTTTGATAATCGTGTGGTTTTTTTTTTTTTTAATAAATAGAAATGTAAATACCTTACGCTTGTGTTTTCATCACCGCCCCATATCATTGTAATATGCCAAGGTTTTGTCTTTTTTTTTTATTATAATTATGAGTAAATGAGATGAGTATTGTAGGTATATTATGTAAGTATCGCTTTTCTCTCTTCACTCTCTGACACCTTTCCAGCTGAGTCGGGCCCTTGTCAATTTAAGTGAAAAAAAAATAAAAAAATTAGGTACTATACTATACTATACTATACCCTCACGCCGTGTCCCAAGTGGGGTAGGCAGAGAGAACGGAACGCCAAACAGATCTATTTTTACACACTTCCTTCGCTTCCTCCACATTCATACAGTTTCTCATGCACGCACGTCGGTTCCTCTTACTCAACACGCGGCCGTCCTTGAGAATTTGATCCATGTGATCAAGCCACGTGGTTCTCGGACGCCCGCGTTTCCTCACACCCTTTCTTTCGGATAAGTATATCCTCTTTGTCACTCTTACCTCGTTCATTCGTTCAACATGCCCAAACCACCGTAGTTTATTCACGCGCATTCTATCCACAACACTCTTCTTGCATCCGCTCATTCTTCACTCTATCACGCAACGTTTTACCAACCATTTTTCTCAGTGAACAAATATTTTTAACACTGTTCAATTTCCAGCTCGTTTCTTCGTCTTTTGTGCTGTCCTGTCTCCCTTGGTGGAGAGTCGTAGGTCTCGGTGGAATGTCCCTTTGGGGAGGGAAGCGTTTTCATCGTTGGCCCCGGCATCGGCGGCCCTTGGTTTGCCGTCCTAAATACCCAATTAATGTTTCTGGACACCTCAGCTCGGCGCTCTGTACCAATGTGTATATATGTATATGAATGTGTATATTTTATATTGTTTTTTTTATGATTATGTGTTGAGCTGGAAATGCTTTTATTGTTGATATATTTTACGTATGTATATGCTTCTCTCGGCTAGAGGGACATCGAAGGAGATTCCGCTCGTGGGGGTTTTGGACAGCCAATCCTTCAGACTGCTCATCATGGCACCTCTTTTGTGGACAAAGTTGTTAGTGTAGAAATTTAATCGAGTAAATGGAAGTCCTAGACTTCTGAGCTACCCGGTTGGACGGTGGGTCTCTTTCGATGTTCAATTTCCACTTCAAACGATTTCGCCTTTTGCGGGAAACAGTTTCACTGAGGATGCCTACAAGCATAGAAATACTAGACTTGTAGCGCGGTACATTATTTTGGAATTTTTGTATTCCAACATGGATGACCTTCAAGCATTAGCAATGCATTATGTCTTACAACTAACGTCAGTTTAAAACTGGATGCAAAATTTGATTGGCTGCGTGACCGATTTTTTATTTGAACTACCGATCTAGTAGGTTTATCTTTGCCTACAAGCCTAGGCGAAAACTTTCTGAGTTATATCTAGCATACATAGTGGAAATTATATAGTGTATAATAATATTTTAAAACTATAATAATATACTAACAACCGTCGCAGAAAAAATACGTAAATATACAGAACTAGCAGGAGAAATAAAAAATATTTGGCTAGATCCGTTTATATAATACCTTTAGTCATGTCAGCTACAGGGGTAACTCCGAAATACTTAATAAATGATTTTCAAAAATTAGATTTACCGGTTAATCTGTATATTAAAATTCAAAAATCTATTATAATAAACACTTGTAATAGTGTAAAAAAGTTTTTAAACACAGATATTTCAGGCACAATGCTGGTATTTTGATCCCGCGTTTTGAGCCTAATTCTTTGATATCCTGTAATCTGGATAGGTAAATTTTTCCCGGCATTAGACTGTTAAGTTTTTGTGTGATCATGACTGATCATATGGAGACTTATCTGGTTGTATAATACTGAGAAGTGTGGATGGCAATTCTGCCACCGCGTAAAAAAAAATATTTATATAGAACATGAGATGACTCGGCTAACGTTGTTTTGCCATGTACATTATTTCTAGTTTACTAATACCGCTACTAAAAAACATTTTTCTCAGTAACGTTCTTTATGTAGTTGTCGCCCTCTTGCCTGAATGCGTTCTTCAAATCTGCTCTTGAAAATCGTTAATCCTAGAATGCGTGATATGACAAAATACTTATACCTACCAGTATGTAGATTATTGATTTTTCTTTGTAAAAATTTGATTATTAATTTTTAAAACTATTATTTTGTTGGTTAATAATGACGACAAAAGAGAGGTTATCCATAATTTGAGTGTGGAGTTCAAGAGCGTCGCCCGCGAATGTTTGCAGGTGTCATATTACAAAGCATATTCCGGGTTAATGACAACTCCAACATATCAGCTGGGACTTCGTGAACTTCTCCACCGAATTCTCTGTTTTAAATCATCCAAAGTGCTTTGTCCTGTCTTGTGCACTTTGTTCCTAAGGTGGTCCCTCAAAAAAATAAACAAAAATAGACAAATCTGTTAATCGAGGGGTTCAGGAAATGTTACCGAATCTATATTAATATCACAATGGGCCATTTGCAGTTTTTTTTTTATTACATAAAATTGTAAGTTAGTATGAATGAAACACAACCACAATTTATTTGAATTTTTCTTGCACTATTTTCTAAGATTTATAAGCTTTTAAAAATCGGATTTTCTAGGAATGATAAAAAACGATATGGCGGCGCTGTGACGTCACAGAGTCCCATGTTTGTATGAGATTATAATCTGTGGTTGCGAAAATTACTATGATTCACGGGACTCCGTGACGTCATCAGCTGTTTAGAGTGTTTTGCAAACGTCAAAAGTTTTGGGTTTTATTTTTGAAAATTCTCCATAATTTAGATATTTAAAAAAATTTCACTGACATATTTGTGTTTTCCGACCTCAAATTTACTGAATTCGATCATTTTTATTAAAATCCCCCACGAATGCAAGTGGCCCATTCTGGGTACCTACCGAATAATTCTGGCACAGCTTCTATAGACTGCCTTATAGTGTGCGAACTGCGACGTCGCTCAATGCATTTGACACCAGACCCCCTAGACCAGTGGCTCTTAACCTTTTTGGGGGTACCGAACCCCACCATCTACAGCATTAACCGAACCCCTCTTACAATATGAAAAATAAAATTAGATTCTTACAAATTCAAAACATAGTATAGGTATATTTAAATATAGGTAAGTGTACGAATAGAAAAAAAATAAAAAACAAAGATCAAAACATTAAATTTTAAAGGGTTTAATCAAAATATGAAACATATTAATTAATGGATTATCGGAGTATTTTTTTTCTTTTTTTAACTCGCAAAACTATCTTGCTTTTAAAATGATTTTCACCGAACCCCCAAGACTGACTCACCGAACCCCTGGGGTTAGATCGAACCCAGGTTAAGAACCACTGCCCTAGACAAACACGCACTTGGCGATCGACTACAAACGATTTTTCGACATATTTTTTTTTGTATTATTATTGCATAGGTACATTTGGGAAGTGTGAATGTGTTTGTGCGAATGAATGTATTATGTGTGCGAAATTGGGTGAGTGGATAGGTATATTGTGAATGAATGTATTGTGTGTAAGATTTTCTATTTTTGTTTTGTGTGTTATTGCTGAAGTGTGCACTGTTTGGGTGTAAGACTATTGGAATGTTTTTGTCGCTTACATGTTTATAATTATATATCTTTCATCTGTTGTGTACCACGTAAATGAATAAATAAATAAATGATCGCATTGAAGGACCCACCGTCCACCCGGATACCGCAGAAGTCTGGGTACTTCCATTTATCCGAAATTCTGCACTTAACAAATCTAGTCCACACCGAAGGTGCCATAGTGGGCAGCCTGAAGGGCTAGCCGGCCAAAATACCCCCGTGTGTGGAATCTTTTGACTCCTTCGATGTCTCTCTAGTCGAGAGAAGCAAACATAGTAATGATTCATATATCTATACAAAATAAACAAGTTTTCTTAACCTAGGTTACAAAAGTACAAAAAAAAGTTTCTATAGATAGATAGAATAGAAAAAAGGTTCTGATCACCTACTGTGAGATGAATATTTGATATCTGTAAGACAATGACCGCAACAATAACGCATAATTACACGGTACATGTAGATAGATTGTCGAAAAGTTTGCCAGTAGTCTATCGCTAAATAACGGTTTGTCTACGGCCCCAGGTTTCTTGAGCCATGGTTGCTAGAATCCTAGAATGACGGAGTGTTTACTTGCTCAACGTCACCGTTCCTCAGTTCTGCATCTGCACACAACTGCCACTACGTATTTCAAAAATTATTCGTTATTCTATGTCACCTATAGTGTAAGAAAGAAAGTTATTTATATTTGATATAAAAATAATAAATACTTTATACAAAAAGGCAAACAAAATTGGATATTCATTAAGAAGGTAATATAAACTAAATCATAATTAACATATTGCATTACGTAACAAAAATTTCATCAAATACTTTAACAAATTACTGTTTTTGTGAAAAAGCTCTTTGCCTAAAGTTTTATCAAAATAATAATAGTATCGCCTGCAGTGTAATAGGTATTAAACATTTTTTGTAATGAATTCAATCCAGTGGACTTTTATTTCTTCGGCCCGTACCTATACATATAATATTCGAAAAGTTACTCGACCTCCTAGAGAAACTGCATTTGGCAATCGACTACAAACGAATTTTCGACTATAGTATCAACCATAATGCATAATTACACGGTACATATAGGTAGGTAGATTGCCGAAAAGTTAGCCAGTAGTCGATCGCCAAGTACGGTTTGTCTACGGCCCACGGGCCGCAACACTATACCGAAAAAAGTCATGAACCCTCCACCCCCCCTCAGCGGTGTGCCTTCTATACATGCAAATATTATGCAAAGCATGCCCTACAGTAAATGTGTAATCTTTAAAATTGTGTAATAGTAATGTAGAATATCATTTTAAGCTGATAATTTATGAATTTCTAACTACTATAGAATGTATATCATTTTTAAGATTTATCTATTTATTTTAGGGCATGCGTATTGCGTTGCTTATTTGCATGTAGGTATGGAAGGCACGCGTCTGCAGCCTTCCTCCTTTTATATAAAAAAAACATTTTAGAGATTTTAAAAATTGAACTAAGCTTTTTTATTTATATAGACAGAATAATAATTGTATTAAAGCTGCAGTGTAAAGGATGTAATGTGGTGTTCACATTTGACGAATATCGCGATGCAACATCCTCTACATTCGCATGCAGGTAGGTACTTAATAATATTTCTGCATACAGGCAATTATACCTAGTGTGGCCATGCCTTTTTTTAAAATATGAGCTGGCAACACTTATAATTATACTACGTAATATGATAATATTCCTTTAATATGTCAAATTGAACGTTGCGGCCAGAGCCTTGGCTGTAAGAATTATTATAGAACATAATAATATCTTTATCACTGTTTCCGAGTAGTCATTACTATACTGCCGCTGGAGATTCCGTGCACATTTAATTTAAATATTATTAGTTAGTACATGTAGAGCCGTAACAGTGATACAAGTTCTGCAAAGTAATAAAGTTGTGGTGTGTACAAGTTCACGTAAATACATTACATGATGGAGGGAACCAGTTCTGGTGAACACAACTTTGTAGACTGCCAACAGGATGAGTGCGTCTTGTGTGACATGCAAATATGTGTATCTGAGGATGATGATATAGATGCCTTTCTGGCAAATGTCGTAGTGAAACAGGAACCTGTGGAGAAGGAAAGTTGTGACATTGGATATGCAGTTCCCTATGGTGAGATAAATATACATGAACCTGATATAAAAGTTGAATGCGAGAGAACCAACAATGTAACAGTGGCTAGCACATCTTCCCCACTTACAGAGTGTGAAGCAGGTCAAAGTAAACAAATTCATGTAAAAGAAATAAGCACTACAAATGTTTATAATATAAACAACAAGAGGTCGACAAAAAAAATAAAAATTTGTTTTGACAACTTCAGTACTTTAAGCAAAATGAGGAAGCCTAAAAGGATTCACAGTGGTGAAAACCCTCTCGAGTGTAATATTTGTAAGAAAAAATTTAGTCGGTCTGATGTATTGCAGAGACATAAAAGGATTCACAGTGGTGAAAAACCTTTTGAGTGTAATATTTGCAGTAAAAAATTTAGCCAGTCTTCTCATTTGCAGGGACATAAGAGGATTCACAGTGGTGAAAAACCTTTTGAGTGTAATATTTGTATGAAAAAATTTAGTCAGTGTTCTCATTTACAGGAGCATAAAAGGATTCACAGTGGTGAAAAACCTTTTGAGTGTAATATTTGCAGTAAAAAATTTAGCCAGTCTTCTCATTTGCAGGGACATAAGAGGATTCACAGTGGTGAAAAACCTTTTGAGTGTAATATTTGTATGAAAAAATTTACTTATTCTTCTCATTTGCAGGGACATAAGAGGATTCACAGTGGTGAAAAACCTTATGAGTGTAATATTTGTAAGAAAAAGTTTACTTATTCTTCTGTATTGCAGAGACATAAAAGGATTCACAGTGGTTAAAAATCTTTTGAATGTAATATTTGTAAGAAAAAATTTAGTCAGTCTTCTGTATTGCAGAGACATAAAAGGATTCACAGTGGTGAAAAACCTTTTGAGTGTAATATTTGTATGAAAAAATTTAGTCAGTGTTCTCATTTACAGAGGCATAAAAGGATTCATAGTGGTGAAAAACCTTATGAGTGCAATATTTGTACTAAAAAGTTTACTTATTCTTCTTATTTGCAGGAACATGAAAGAATTCACAGTGGTGAAAAACCTTTTGAGTGCAATATTTGTAAGAAATTTTTTTGTCAGTCTTCTGTATTGCAGAAACATAAAAGGATTCACAGTGGTGAAAAACCTTATGAGTGTAATATTTGTAAGAAAAAGTTTAGTCAGTCTTCTGTATTGCAGAGACATAAAAGGATTCACAGTGGTGAAAAACCTTATGAGTGTAATGTTTGTTTGAAAAAATTTAGCCGGTCTTCTATTTTGCAGACACATAAAAGGATTCACAGTGGTGAAAAACCTTTTGAGCGTGTTGAAGATCATAAGAATATTCACATGTGTGGAAAAAAATCTTTTGAATCGTTTGACGAATTTCGCTTGTAGCTGTTTGAAAGCGCAGACTGAATATTCGTAAGCAATCCAATCTATGTAGGTCACGTGACATGGGGAGACATCTGTATTCGTTACTGAATCTTTACAAGTTATATTCGAAATCACAATCAGGAATAAGCGAATATAAAATGAATTAACGAAACGAAAAATAACACAAAGTTTATGAACATAATATTTTCACTTCAATTTAATATCGAATTTGTCAATTTTCCAGGTAAGGTATGTTTTTAATCAAACAGATTCTAAGATAACTTCCATATGGCTGGAAACGTTTCATCTTTTAGGAGACTGTGTGCGGTATGTTAAAGAGAGATTCTCATGATATATTGTAATGTTGATGTGATTATTATCATAGTATGTATATTTAGTGTAGTGTGAGTATGTTTAGTTTAATCTGTAAATAATAAGTGTATGTATCACTTAAACCTAGTTTTTAAGTTATGAAAATGAGTGTTAATTTCATGACTTCATTAAAGAAAATACAATTAATAAATAAATATATTTCATTTGTGAATAAAAAGTGAATAAAGTAAAGCTCTTTCACATAGTACCTAATTAATAATAGTTGTCTTGATTTATTAATTTAGATAATAAATATTTAAAGAAAAACACTGTATACTTTCATTTAAAATTGTTATATTATTAAAAGCTTTTCGGACATACGTCCATCTTCAGTAATCATTACTTAGGTAGGTATAACTAATGACAAATTGATGGTACATGATAATACAGAATTAATTGTGGGTAGGGGGAGTGGGCGGGGTTAATAGAGATGTAATATGGATATGTGAAGGTATTGGCAGAGATATTGTTATAAGGCAATGTATGGGTGGAAGTAGTAAACGGATAGGTAAGAGGAGAAATTAGAGGTGGGATTTGAATGTTAATGGTGTCATCTTTGTTTTTGTTGATCTCCGTTGCCTCCAGTATATTCATTTTTTGCATTTATGTAACACATGTATGCCTTCCTGGTTGAATGAATGGCCCCATTCTTTGACATGGTCCGCCATTTCCGAATTTACTCTAATTGTGTTTAGAGCCATTCTATGTTCTTCATACCTGGATAAGATTTTTCTTCCAGATTGGCTGATGTAATATTTTGAACAATCGTTACATTAATTTATAAATGCCGCTGTGGTCTAGTTTCTTAATTTTGGATTTAGTATTGAACAATTTTTTACCTATATTATTTGAGGTATAATATGCTGGTTTAAATGTTAATTTTTTACACATATTTAAAGCATTATAATATATGTTATCTGACCCATAAATTATATTCTTTTATATGTGAGATCTTCGTTTGACTGTGGTTGTAATTTAGGGTAAATATCAAATTAAGTTTTGAACTACTATAGATGACTCGTACACATCGAATTGCTCAGAAAAATGGACATTAATATTTTTGCCTAGTCTGAGGATCGAACCCACGACCCCTCGCTTGCAAGGCGAGTGTGTTAACCACTAGTCCAACCTAATGAATTAGGTACATACTAGTTAGGTATATTATATATAATAAGTACATACATTTATGCTGAGATTAAGGAAGTTCACATTGATGTATCTACCACGTACACACGGTATATATAATATACCTAACTAGTATGTACCTAATTCATTAGGTTGGACTAGTGGTTAACACACTCGCCTTGCAAGCGAGGGGTCGTTCCTCAGACTAGGCAAAAATATTAATGTCCATTTTTCTGAGCAATTCAATGTGTACGAGTCATCTATAGTAGTTCAAAACTTAATTTGATTGACATCCACACTTCTGAGCAAGTGAAATCCAGTTTTCAACACAACATACTGTGTTACATACAATAATCATGTATTCAACTGGTAATAGTATAGACAACAATATTTGACTAAATACTTGGCATAATACGCTTAAAGCGCCATCTATTCGCGGCATATAGTCTTAAATGAACTATGTTGAGTATAAGGATTGGAGGCTTCAAATATTGTGTGTCAACCGAACTTCGATAGAGGGACGTAGCATAGGAAATCATGTTACATGTGAAAGTATTTGATGATTATAGTATATATACTAAATATATTTATATGTAAGAATATTTCTTTCCTTTTTATGTACTATTTTCCTAATATCTACTATACTATATGATGATGATGATGATGATGATGGATGATTTCTTCAGCGCCGTTTAATGGAGAATCCATCTCAAGGGCGCAGGAAGCTCTGTTGGACAAGCGATGTCTTCAGTTTGCTCTTGAATGTTAATATCTTTGTTTGTGTTACCCATGTGTGCATTGATATACACATTCATATTATAAAGTATTTATCAGCGACTCTCGCGTTCTGAAGTTTTATTGTCACTTTCCCCCGCTATGTGTTGTGGGTGGCGATGTTGTGTTGCTGTCTCTGTTACACATTGCAGGACACTAGATAATAATACACTAGACCGTAATTCTCAGAAACGGTTGTTCATAACACATGTTTGGATTTAAGAATGCTGTTGATAAATGAAGTTGTCGTTTTTAGATATTAAATTTAACACAAAACTCGATTAAAATTAGGAGATGATGCACATTTATAATGCATAAAAACTGCGCGATTTTATTTTGCAATACACACGAAAACTGAGAATTATAGGATCAATATGAACGGTAAAAACGGGTATTTATCCAAGAGCTATGGTGACGCGTGGCGGCAGCTGTAAACAGCGCCTGCACACTATACTATACTATACCCTCACGCCGTGTCCCAGGTGGGGTAGGCAGAGAGAACGGAACGCCATGTCGCTCTATCCTTACATACTTCTTTCGCTTCCTCTACATTCATCCAGTTTCTCATACATGCACGCCGATTCCTCTTACTTAACACGCGTCCGTCCTTGAGAATTTGATCCACGTGGTTCTCGGACGCCCGCGCTTCCTTACACCCTCTCTTTCAGATAAATACACCCTCTTCGTCAATCTTACACCATCCATTCGTTCCACATGACCAAACCATCTCAATTTATTTACACGCATTCTATCAACAACACTCCTCTTGCATCCACTCATTCTTCTAATATCCTCATTTCTTACTCTATCACGCAATGTTTTACCTACCATTCTTCTCAGTGATCGCATCTCCACTGCATTTATTCCACTCTCGTCCTTCTTCAGCCATGTCCAAGTCTCGCTTGCATACATCAGTGTCGGTACGAGGATGGCGTTGTGCACCAGCATTTTAGCCATGTTCGAGACATTGCTATTGCTAACAATAGATCGAAGTGCACCGTTCACTCTCGCACCAGCCACTTTTCTTTTTTCAATGTCCCTTTCGTACCTACCATCCCTTACAAACATACTTCCTAAATAAACATATTCGTCCACTTGCTCCAAACATTCATTTCCAAACTTTATTTCACACATTGTTCTTTCAATCTCTCTTTCAAACACCAGCACTTTCGTCTTTGTCACATTCATTTTCATCCCATTCATACTGCAACTTTCATATACAACTGACACAATCTTTTGTAAATCACTTTCACTCTCAGCCATTAATACCAAATCATCTGCATACATCAACGCATTCACACGGTTTCCATTCAGTTCAATGCCAACATCCATCTCTTTCAAAGGACGCATACAGTAGTCGAAAAAAAGGTTAAACAGCCATGGAGACATGACACAACCTTGCTTCACTCCTTTGGTGAGGACAAACCACTCGGAGAAGGCGTTATTTACCCTCACGCAGGCGGAGCTCCCAGCGTATAGCGAAGAAATCAACTGGCTATTCACCCCATACTCCGACAACACGCGCCACAATCTCTTCCGATCCACACGATCATATGCTTTCTCCAAATCCACGAACGCACAGAAAAGCTTCTGGTGTTTACCCAGAAGCTTCTCTACGACCATTCGTAGGGAGAAGATCTGATCATTGCACCCTCTTCCATTCAAAAAAGCTCCTTGTGCATCCCATATCTTACACTCTGTTGCCTTTCGTACTCTCTCAATCAGAATTCTTCCATACAGTTTTCCTATTGAACTCAGCAAACTAATAGCCCGATAACTCCCACATTCAAGCCTAGAACCTTTTCCCTTATATAGCGGACAGATGATAGCCTTCCGCCAGTCCTCTGGAGTCACGCCTTCTTTCCAACAAGTGTTGAATAGTTCTAGGCACCATGCGAGAGTCCTCTGCCCACCAGCCTTGATGAGCTCAATTGAAACACAATCATATCCTACAGCCTTACCGCACTTAGCTTTCTTCAACGCATTCGTAATTTCCGTCAAACATATCTCATCATTTACACTCATGTTATCATTTCTACTATTGCACTCATTTGCATTCACACCACCACATTCAAATAATTCTTCAAAATACTCTTTCCATCTTCTTAATACGCAATCACCACTCACTACCACATTACCGTTATTATCTTTTATCCCTTTCACTGAGTTTACTTCCACACCCGTCCTCTTCCGCTTCACCTCCTTCCAAAATATTTTCAAATTTTCTTTCGCACATGCTGACAACTTCTGGCATTCCTTGTCTTCTAGCAATTTTTTCTTCATTTCTACTATCTCTCGCACTTCTTTCTTGCACGCTCTGTATGTTTCTTTCATTCGTTCCTTCTCGCCTTCACTTCCCTGTCTCACACTCATCAAATCTTTCCATGCATTCTTCTTCTTTTCCACGGCCTTTTTCACATCATCATCCCACCATGCATCACCTTTTTTGCGTCCAACGGTGGTTTCACCACATACTTCTTTTGCACACTCTATTAGCACACCTTTCATAACATCCCATTGTTCATTCAGTGTACATTCTTTTCTTTCATGCGCGCTAAATTTTTCATTCGTCTTTCTTTCGTACTCTTCCTGTATATTCGCATCTTTCAGTTTTTCGACTCTCAGTCTCTTAAAAGGCACGGTTTTATGTGTTCTTGACCGCCAGCCAGAGAACAGATTTATCCTAGTAACAACAAGGAAATGATCTGTTTCCAACTCAGCGCCTCGGTAAACTCTGGTATCTGTAGTCGCCTTTCTAAGACGAGAATCCACACACACAAGGTCTATCATCGATCTTTCATTCCCTCTCTCCCAAGTATATGCTACAAAGAGATCACAATTAATAATATCACAATCATCACAATTATTATAATTATTATATTTCATAATATCATAATATAATATCATAACATAACATTTCATAATATCACTGTGGAGGTGTGATGCCTCCGTAATAGATCTTGTGACTCCTACATGTAGCAACTTATGGAAAGTTCCATAGTATTGTTGCATGTAGGAAGAATGAGTGAGGAGAGATTGGTTTTGCCAACCAGCGAGCCATTCTCGTTTGGTCGCTCACTCGCGGTGGTTTACTATTTTCGTTGTGTTCTTGTACTCACGCGTTCTAATATTTTATTCAACCAAAAATATACTCATTGAATTTGTAATAGTATAGAACTAAAATTAGAGCATTAAATCGTATTGTGAAACATCAAACTGGTGGAAAAGCTTTTAAAGCCTACTCATTTACAGGTGAGAGAAATCTAGTAATTAGCTTCCTTCTTAGAACTTGTCTTACACAAGTTCACCATATCCTCGCAGTAGGATATAGGTAACACATAAAATCGTTGCCTCCGTAATAGATCTTGTGACTCCTACATGTAGCAACTTATGGAAAGTTCCATAGTATTGTTGCATGTAGGAAGAATGAGTGAGGAGAGATTGGTTTTGCCAACCAGCGAGCCATTCTCGTTTGGTCGCTCACTCGCGGTGGTTTACTATTTTCGTTGTGTTCTTGTACTCACGCGTTCTAATATTTTATTCAACCAAAAATATACTCATTGAATTTGTAATAGTATAGAACTAAAATTAGAGCATTAAATCGTATTGTGGGACATCAAACCGGTGGAAAAGCTTTTAATTGTAGCCTACTCATTTACAGGTGAGAGAAATCTAGTAATTAACTTCCTTCTTAGAACTTGTCTTACACAAGTTCACCATATCCTCGCAGTAGGATATAGGTAACACATAAAATCGTTTCAGTGGTGACCCCTTTTCGTGTTAAATAAAAAGAAAAAACGCGCAATACAAAAAAAAAATTACTAAAGATTCAGGCTACAGAACGATCGACGACATTTTTTTGAGGTTAACAATACCTTTCCTTTTTCATATCGAAATAAAAACCTTTTCATCGGTTCTATTTTTCATACCAGTAATAACCATTTCTACCAGCTTATTGTTCCAAACAGATCAGATAACAAAAATTGTGTTCAGAACGTCGTGTGATTATCATATCTAAAATAAAGTCGTGATTTTCGATTTATTTCACAGATCGAATAAGGTAAATAACAGAGTCGAAATTATCAACACGTAATACTATAAAACATAACATCTGGCGAAACAACGCAAAAGTTCTTATTGTTGAGTGAATTGTGGTATACTTTGTCGACGAAAAGACAGTAGCCAAGATCATTACCACATAATATATTACTTTATTCCACATACAGCGCCTCCGGCGAATGAAAAAAAAAGGTCGCGAAATAAAAAGTTCAAAACGGTTTTTTCCCACGTCTAGTTCAAATTATTATCACCACACCGACGAGGCGCAGCGACCATACGAGGATCCGAGACTTGGGGCGGACTTCAGTTCATTAAGTACGTAAAGTTAATAGCTTTTTTTAAAGAATTTCATTTTTTTATTGTCCTTTTTTTTTGTTTGTGAGTTAAAATAATCTCGAACTGAATTCACCGTCGCTGAGGTAAGGTGCCAAGGTCATACAACTAGTGTTAAAAAACATATTATATTGTAAGGTTATTGTATCGAAGTGTCACATTCGACTCGCTCTGTAAACAGTGAAAACAAGGTACGTGATCCTATTTAACGTTTTATATTATTTGTTGTTCATAAAATACTACTGAAATATAAACTTTTGATTAATATCGATATACCACGTATCTTGTGACATACAGACGCGAACCGGAAGCGTACCTTCCTTGTAAATTATAATTGAAACATTGTTATTGCATATACTGTAAAATTACTACAAAATGCCTAAAGAAGATAACTTGTACATGGAAGACACTTCTGCAGAAGGTTCTATACCAGAAGAAACACAACCAGAGACGGAGTTATACAAGGTATCTGTCATACCAACACCGTTCTGGAGAGATAGGTGCAAGCTTTGGATATTTCACTTAGAATCGCAGTTTAAATTAGCTCGTATTAAGGACGACGAAACAAAATACTACATAGTAGTAAGCCAGCTCGACAGAGAAGCCTTAGATGCAGTATCTGACATCGTTACAGACCCTCCGAGCAAAGATAAATACAGTGTGCTAAAAGAAACATTAATCAAACGTTTCACTGAATCGGAACATGCCAGATTAACTAAACTATTGTCTAATTTACAGCTTGGTGACAGAAGTCCTACAACACTGCTGAGACAAATGACAGAACTAGCCGGTCATAAGCTAGCTGATTCAGACATATTAAAAACTTTGTGGTTACAGCAACTTCCAGGCAATGTGCAGGCAGTATTAGCAGGTTGCGACAATACCTCAGTGCAAAAAATGGCAGAGACGCCGGACAAGATAATGGAAGTCTACCAACCGCAAACAGTGATGGCAGTCGACACACGCCAATCAAGACACCAACATGAATCGAAAGACAGCTTGGAAAACATGATCACGAAGTTAGTGGAGAAAGTCGAAAAATTAGAGACAGAGGTAAGACATTTCCGTTCACGTTCTCGTTCCAGATCAAACAACAGACCTTTCAGAGGTAGAAACAACAGCCAAAGACGACAAAACACTGAAGTAAATGCAGACGGACTGTGCTATTGGCATCAGAGGTTCGGCGACAAGGCATATAAATGCAGGGAGACATGCGTGAAATACAACAAAACACAGGAAAACTAAATGCCCTCCATTGTGACGCAGCGGCGATGGAGAGATCTACAGGTACAAGGCTGCATGTCTACGACAAGGTAAATCACTTAAATTATTTGATTGACTCCGGAGCAGAAGTATCAGTTATACCAGTTAATAGAAAGTTTGTAAATACAAAAAGCAAAGATCCAACAACATGTTTATATGGCGCTAATGGCTCAATTATCAATACATTTGGTACCAAAACAATAAATGTCTCATTAAACTTAAGAAGGAATTTTCCTTGGACATTCATTATAGCGGAAGTAGAGAAACCAATCTTGGGTGCCGACTTCCTAAAACGATATGCTCTTGTTGTAGATTTACACAATAAACAATTAATAGATACTATTACAGGCTTAAGTAGCACAGGCAGAACTTATAAAATTGGATCAATGTCCATTAGCACAATCGATTCAAATAATGAATATCTGTCGTTATTAGAGAAATATAAAGAAATCACTCAACCCATGAAAAGTACTGACCCAATTAAACATAATGTCACTCATCACATTGTCACCTATGGTCCACCTATTAAGAGCAAACCTAGGAGATTAAGTCCAGAACAGTATGAGGCAGCGCGAAAAGAATTTCAACTTATGTGTGAGCAGGGCATTTGCAGGCCATCAAAAAGTCCTTGGGCTTCCCCGCTTCATATGGTACGGAAAGCCGATGGCTCATGGCGTCCCTGTGGAGACTACAGACGTCTCAATGCTGTCACTAAACAAGACGCATACCCTATACCACAATTATCGGATTTCAGTCATCACTTAGCCAACTCACGAGTCTTTTCCACAATAGATCAAGTTCGGGCTTACAATCAGATACCAGTAGAGCCCGGCGACGTTGAAAAAACGGCGATCATTTGCCCTCTGGGACTCTTTGAGTTCACAAAGCTTAGTTTTGGCTTATGTGGAGCCGCACAGAGCTTTCAAAGGATAATTAATGAGATCCTAGGAGACCTCCCGTTCACCTTTGCTTACATTGACGACATATTAGTAGCGTCAAGAGACGTTGAGGAACATAAAAATCATCTTATAATACTTTTTGAAAAATTACAGGAGTATGGTCTGAAACTCAACATGAAGAAGTGTGTCTTTGGGAAACCAGAAGTCAAGTTCCTGGGTTACATGGTGAACAAGGATGGCATCAGACCAATACCGGAGAAGGTAGAAACCATAAGAGATTTTCCACTCCCTAGGACAGTCAAAGAGTTACGACGTTACCTAGGTATGTTAAACTTTTATCGAAAATTTTTACCTAGAGCAGCGGAGATTCAAAAACCATTATTTGAAATCACTGCTTGTCCAAAGAAGGATGACAAAAAACTTATACAATGAACAGAAGCTTCCACAGCTGCATTTGAAGCAAGTAAAGAACAATTGGCTAAGACTACATTACTCACCCACCACCATAAGAACGGGAAACTTATCCTTAGAGTGGATGCGAGTGATACCGCCATAGGGGGAGTTTTACAACAGATAGTCGAAGAGGATTCCCCAGACGAGTTACCCCTAGCTTTTTTCTCAAGAAAATTATCAAAAACCCAACTTAACTATAGTACATATGATAGAGAACTTACTGCTATTCATGACAGTTTAAAATATTTCAGGGAGTATATAGAAGGAAGACCCAAACTATCTATCCTGATCATAAGCCTATTACATTCGCTTTCACCAAGAAGGCAGACACTGCTTCACCTAGACAGAGACGTCAATTAGATTTTATTTCTCAATTCACTACGAATATAATACATACGAAGGGAGAGGACAATGTTGTAGCAGATACACTATCAAGAATCGAGGTAATATACGATAGAGTGAATATAGATTTTAAAGATATAGCAGAAACACAGAAAACAGATGAAGAACTTCATTCATTCAAAAAGAATTCCGGATTGAAACTTTTACAAGCGCCTCATGGCGATGAAGGTGTGTTAATATGGTGCGACCATTCCACAGGTGTTTGGCGTCCATACATACCGAGTATATGGAGAGAGAAAGTTATACGATCTATCCATGAAATTAGTCACCCAGGAAGTAAAGCTAGCTACAGAATGTTGAAACAACGCTATGTGTGGCCAGGGATGGAGAAGGATGTCAAGAAGTACGTCCAAAACTGTATATTGTGTCAAAAGACCAAAGTCCACAAGCATACTAAGTGCCCAGTACAATCCATTCCTATTCCATCAGGCAGGTTTGAACATGTCCACTTGGATATAGTCGGACCCATGGCAGAGAGCCAAGGATATAGATATATACTAACCATGATTGACCGTTTCTCACGTTGGACCGAATATGCTCCAATGAGAGACATAACAGCTGAAACAGTCATAAGGGCATTCATGAGACACTGGATAGCCAGGTTCGGCACACCAGTTCAAGTAACGACTGACAGAGGAAGACAATTTGTCTCACAATTATTCAGCAAATTTACAAGAAACATGGGCATCCATCACATCAAAACTTCCAGTTACCATCCTCAAGGAAACGGGTTAATAGAAAGGCATCACAGAATAATGAAAGCAGCTCTCAAAGCAGTCGATACTATTAACTGGAGTGACGCTTTACCCTACGTAAGTTTAGGATTAAGAGCAAGTTACAGAGAAGAATTGAAGGCATCACCTGCAGAATTAGTTTACGGAACTACGCTGCGGTTGCCAGGAGGATTCTTCCAAGACAACAAATTAGAAGACCCAGAAGAGCTATTACGACAAATGCACATAGCCATGAAAAAGTTGAGACCCGTACCCACAAAGGTAAAAACAGACAAGAACATATTTATACATAAAGATCTAAATGACTGCACACATGTTTTCATAAGGACGGATAAACACAAGAAACCTTTAGATACTCCTTATGAAGGCCCGTTCAAGGTCATCAAAAGAGGCACACACGGCTTCACAATTAGTATTGAAGGAGAAGAACAAGTAATACATTTGAGTAGGTTGAAACCTGCATATGTAAGTGTTACAGATACGCAGTCAGCATGCACACCTAGAAGTCAGCAGAGTAAAGCTACTACTTCAGGAACTAGGAGTGTCAAGACCTACGATGACAGTATGCCGACAAAGGACACCAAGAAGGACGATGAGCAGCCAACCGGCATGACCACCAGATCAGGACGGAGAGTCACGTTCAGGGAGAGATGACACCAGAGAAAGAAATATTATAAAGAAATAAATACCTATAGAGGATATTCTTAAGTTATGTATATATGTTATTATTTTTATAATTTTTTTTATTTATTCAATCAACCCTTGAATCAGGTATATATGTTCATTATGTTCATATTATTTGATTAGTTTACAATTTTCAAAATGTATTTTGTATAAATATAAAGGTAAATAAGATTTCATATAAATGTAAATATGTAAATATATTGTGAATTTTTACAAATATTGTTTGGTTCTCAATAATTTAAACAATAATTTAAAGTCGCATTTGCAAAATATGATAAATACTTTTGGAGATGTTACAATTCGAGTAATCGTAGAATAACATAAAGTAGAGATGTAATATGTTGATGTCATTGCAATGCACATTATAATCATTAGGATGTATTGGCTGGTAAAGATGAGCATAGTGCTAACTTTGATTTTGCTTTCAGGGTTGGAGCAGACAGGTAACAAGGCGTTGGCACCTCAATTCTCAAACCATTCTCAATCGAATACATCCAGTCATTGATTCAAGATGTACATTTTTATATTATTTTAAAAATTATTTTATCAAATTAGCTCTAGTACCCAGTACTGTATTAGTCTTAGTGAAACGAGAGTACAGGACATCACAACACCACATTCAAATTAATTAAAAAGAAAAATGTGAACATTTTTCTGAAAGGGGGAGATCTATGTGGAGGTGTGATGCCTCCGTAATAGATCTTGTGACTCCTACATGTAGCAACTTATGGAAAGTTCCATAGTATTGTTGCATGTAGGAAGAATGAGTGAGGAGAGATTGGTTTTGCCAACCAGCGAGCCATTCTCGTTTGGTCGCTCACTCGCGGTGGTTTACTATTTTCGTTGTGTTCTTGTACTCACGCGTTCTAATATTTTATTCAACCAAAAATATACTCATTGAATTTGTAATAGTATAGAACTAAAATTAGAGCATTAAATCGTATTGTGGGACATCAAACCGGTGGAAAAGCTTTTAATTGTAGCCTACTCATTTACAGGTGAGAGAAATCTAGTAATTAACTTCCTTCTTAGAACTTGTCTTACACAAGTTCACCATATCCTCGCAGTAGGATATAGGTAACACATAAAATCGTTTCATCACAATTATTATATCCATTGTTATTTGCAATATCTAATACCTATTGTTTTTAATTCTTCATTGTAGTTGTTGGGTGATAAAGGGATGGATAACATCCGATGAATCATGGAATTGAAAGCGGCCATTTTATGTGATGTGGGGTGGCATGATGTTGAATGTATTATTGTATCTGTATACGTAGAGGTTTACGATAAATTTTAAAATCGAATTTATTGTTTTTGACTGATATAGATAAATAAAAAAAAAAACAATATTCCATCTTCTTCTACATCCACTGTGAACTGGATGTTAATATGTTGTTTAGCTGCCATAAATAAACTTACATACTTTAAACCTAAAAAATAAACATATCTAGCTGCCTCCTTGTACCTGACCAAGTACAGAAAATATCATCAACATATCGATGGTAATTTGAAACATGTTGAATTAATGGATTATCCGATTCGAAAAGTTTTTTCTCAAAGTGATCCATGAAGATATCTGCCATAATTGAACTTAAGAAGCATCCCATCGGTAAACCGGAAGTTTGTATATAGATTCTCCTCTTACCTACCCGTTTACTACTTCCACCCATACATTGCCTTATAACAATATCTCTGCCAATACCTTCACATATCCATATTACATCTCTATTAACCCCGCCCACTCCCCCTACCCACAATTAATTCTGTATTATCATGTACCATCAATTTGTCATTAGTCATTAGTTATAAGTAATTATTACTGAAGATGAACGTATGTGGGTCAGGCCGTGAATTTTGCCACAAAGTGACATAAAGTGTTACATAGAATATATGTAACGATAAAATAAATGTTACACAAAAAAGTTACATAAAATTGTAAAGCTAAGTTCTCATAAGTTAAATTTATACTACTATACTATACCCTCACGCCGTGTCCCAAGCGGGGTAGGCAGAGAGAACGGAACGCCAAACAGATCTATCTCTACACACTCCCTTCGCTTCCTCCACATTCATACAGTTTCTCATACACGCACGTCGGTTCCTCTTACTCAACACGCGGCCGTCCTTGAGAATTTGATCCACGTGATCAAGCCAAGTGGTTCTCGGACGCCCGCGTTTCCTCACACCCTTTCTTTCAGATAAGTATATCCTCTTTGTCATTTTTACCTCGTTCATTCGTTCAACATGCCCAAACCACCGTAGTTTATTCACGCGCATTCTGTCCACAACACTCTTCTTGCATCCGCTTATTCTTCTAATATCCTCATTCTTCACTCTATCACGCAGCGTTTTACCAACCATTCTTCTCAACGATCGCATCTCTACTGCATTTATTCCACTTTCGTCCTTCTTCAACCACGTCCATGTCTCGCTTGCATACGTAAGTGACGGTACCAGAATGGTATTGTGCACCAGCATTTTAGCCATGTTCGACACATTGCCATTACTGACAATGGGTCGAAGTGCACCGTTTACTCTAGCACCGGCCACTTTCCTTCTTTCAATGTCCATCTCATCTTCCATCCCTCGTAAACATACTTCCCAAATATACAATCCAAACATTCGTCACCAACTTTGATCTCGCAAATCGTTTTTTCATTCTCTCTTTCAAACACAAGAACTTTCGTCTTCATAACATTCATTTTCAAACCATTTAAATTTACAGGGAGAAAAATAGAACAATGCGTGATTAAAATCAGTAATGCATGTTTATTATTGTAGTTACGGATACATAGTAAGCTACAGCTACTATGTAAATATTGTAATATTAAGTCTGATCACGGATAGAGAGCTTATAAGGTTGTTACATTTTTAAAATTTTTTTTTTTTTTTTTCAATTTTGACATTTATGAACGCCTTGATCCTTCTTCTTTTAGATAATGGGTCTGGTAATTTTTTTTCGAAATTTCGATCATATTATACTATTGAAGAATCGTCAGTATTACGCCAAGAAAATCTTCCTTTGCTTTTATTGCGTAAAAAAAATTTGAGTTCGTCGGTAGCCTGGAGGTAGAGTCTCGGCCTCGTGAACAGGGGGTCCGTGGTTCGATCCCAGGTGCCGACAAATTCCCCTTTCACGACACAAGCTTTTAGCTTACTGTGAAAGGTGTATTTGGGTTTATAACAAAACCCAGATATATCTTTTAAAAAAAAAAAACTGATGATTTTATGTAACGCTACATTATTTTTTGTGTAACGTGTTACATAGCCGTTACATAAAATCACTATTTTGGTCTTTAATCAATAAAAACACATGTGTTTCTAGCTAAAATCGCCATCACATGATTACTTTAATCTTTAACTATAGTTTGCAATATAATTTTGAACCTTTTTATCTTAAAAAATGCTATATAGGATCAGATTTTTTCTCAGGGTTATTTAGTCTTACTGCAGGCACTTATAGGATACTAACTCCTATAAGTGTCCTATTACATACTCTTGTAACGACTTATAAGACTGAAATATACATAAGAACGAATGCTCTTGAGTATGTTAAGGCTTGTGAAATGCTATTATAAGTAACAGTGTCCTATGCGTCAGTTTTGTAGCGAACTATAAGACTGAAATATAAGAACTAATGTAGTGTGTTTAGCCTTGTGAAATGCTATTATAAGTAAAAGAGTCTACAACAATGCCTTTATAAGAGCTTTATTAGTATTGACAGACTTATAAGCTTTCGTTATAGGACTACTTTGCTAGTTGGGCACCAATGTATGGTTGACCATAGAAAAAAGCCTCGCGCTACTTTCGCAAGCAGATATTTTTGCACACAGGTCATTATTTCTGAGCTGGCAACACTTTGTACACCTATTAGGTATTACATATATCTATGATAATTTCTTTAATCTGTCAAATTGAACGTTGTGACAGAGTCTTGGCTGTAAGAATATTATAGAACATAATATCTTTATCACTGTTTCCGAGTAGTCATTACTATACTGCCGCTGGAGATTCCGTGCACATTTAAATATAAATAGTACATGTAGTGCTGTCACAGTGCATACTCGTGTAATTGTACAAGTTTTGTAATACTAATAAAGTTGTGGAGTATACAAGTTCATGTAAATACATTACATGATGGAAGAAACCAGTTCTGGTGAACACAACTTTGTAGATTGCCGACAGGATAAGTGCGTCTTGTGTGACATGCAAATATGTGTAACTGAGGATGATGATATAGAAGCCTTTCTGGCAAATGTCGTAGTGAAACAGGAACCTGTGGAGGAGGAAAGTTGCAACATCGGATTTGCAGTTCCCTATGGTGATATAGATATACATGAACCTGATATAAAAGTTGAATACGAGAGAACCAACAATGTAACAGTGGTAAGCACATCTTCCCCACTTACAGAGTGTGAAGCAGGTACCAGTAATCAAACTCATGTAAAAGAAATAAGCACTACAAATGTTCATAATATAAACAACAAGAGGTCGACAAACAAATTAAACATATTTTGTATTGACAACTTCAGTACTTTAAGCAAAATGAGGAATCCTAAAAGGATTCACAGTGGTGTACCTTTTGAGTGTAATATTTGTAAGAAAAAGTTTACTTATTCTTCTGATTTGCAGAAACATAAAAGGATTCACAGCGGTGAAAAACTTTTTGAGTGTAATATTTGTAAGAAAAAATTTACTTATTCTTCTGATTTGCAGAAACATAAAAGGATTCACAGTGGTGAAAAACCTTTTGAGTGTTATATTTGTAAGAAAAAATTTAGTCAGTCTTCTACTTTGCAGGGACATAAAAGGATTCACAGTGGTGAAAAACCTTTTGAGTGTAATATTTGTAAGAAAAAATTTAGTCTGTCTTCTAATTTGCAGGCACATAAAAGGATTCACAGTGGTGAAAAACCTTATGAGTGTAATATTTGTAAGAAAAAGTTTACTTATTCTTCTGTATTGCAGAGACATAAAAGGATTCACAGTGGTGAAAAATCTTTTGAATGTAATATTTGTAAGAAAAAATTTAGTCAGTCTTCTACTTTGCAGGGACATAAAAGGATTCACAGTGGTGAAAAACCTTTTGAGTGCAATATTTGTACGAAAAAATTTAGACAGTCTTCTGAATTGCAGACACATAAAAGGATTCACAGTATTGAAAAACCTTTTTAGCGTGTTGAAGAATCATAAGAATATTCACATGTGTGGAAAAAATCTTTTGAATCGTTCGACGAATTTCGCTTTTAGCTGTTTGAAAGCGCAGACTGAATTTCGTAAGCAATTCAATCTATGTAGGTCACGTGACACGGGGAGACATCTGTTTTCGTTACTGAATCATTGCAAATTAAATTCGAAATTTCAATCAGGAATTAGCGAAAATAAAATGAATTAACGAAAGGAAAAATAACACAATGTTTATGAACATAATATTTACACTTCAATTTAATATCGAATTTGTTAATTTTTCAGGTAAGGTATGTTTTTAATCTTAATGGGGTGTTCACATTTGGCGAATATCGCCAGCCGAATTTCAAAATATAACGCCAGGTGAAAAAACAAAATTCTTCGTACGCCCATTGATCGTCACACCTGTTCACACAAGACCACCGATAAAGAAACGATCTGTCAGATGCGTTTTGATTTTGACACTGTTTTCAAAATGGCGTCGAGATGGAGATCGCGAAGTATTTATTTTTAGTCGAAAATGTTATAGTAGAGGTTATAAAGCGCCTTTTAATCAAGGAAACAAACGCCACAAACCAACAACAAAGATAACAGCTGTCACGAAGCGTGAAACATTTATAAAATTTATAGGTTATGAAGTTTTTACCATAGATATGAACGCCGCGCACATCTGCGCATGCGCGAATCGTTCAATCCGCCGAAAATGTTGGAAGGTGGTCAACTCGAGACGATATCGTTTCTACTGGTTTTTATCGTTTCAGACTAGCTGTCATTTTGTTCACACGGTTCAAATGGCTGGCGATATTTTGGTGCCTGGCGATATTCGCCGAAATGAGAACACCACATAACAGATTCTAAGATAATTTCCATATGGCTGGAAACGTTTCATCTTTTAGGAGACTGTGTGGTATGTTAAAGAGAGATTCTCATGATATATTGTAATGTTGATGTGATTATTATCATAGTATGTATATTTAGTGTAGCGTGAGTATGTTTAGTTTAATCTGTAAATAATTAGTGTATGTGTATCACTTATACCTAGTTTTTAAGTTATGAAAATGAGTGTTAATTTCATGACTTCATTAAAAAAAATACAATTAATAAATAAATATATTTCATTTGTGAATAAGAAGTGAATAAAGTAAAGTTCTTTCACATAGTAGTTTATAATATTTGTGTTGATACTTAATGATTTATTACTTCTTTGAATAGAATGAAGGATGCACTATATAGAAAATAATAATTCCTTAGGTTAAGTTTGTTTCAAATAAATAAGAATCTTGGTGTATTTCCATACATTTTATTCTAAAGGTTTTTTTTTATTATTTATTTATTTCAAAAAATATAAGAACAAGAAACTTACAACTACAATTTTTTACAAGCTAAATATTACTTATATCTTAAAAATATATTCCTTTAACAATTATACAAAATGGAATTCACTACCTCACTAGACTTGAGTCTGTTCTGAGGCAGTTTCAAAAAGGGAAAATAAAACTTCTTTCTTTAAGTATTTAATGTTTTAAATATTATTGTAGAGATTGGATGACATATGTACACTCAAGCTATTTATTTACAAAGAATAAAATATTCACTAAAAAAAAATATGTTTTTTTTTCAAGATAAGTAAGTACCATAGAAGAGCCAAATTTAGTTTTTTTTTGCTGAATAAGGTTGCCTTACTATTAATTTTAATATAAAAAATAGTTTAACTATCACCATGACATTGTAATAAATAATGAAAAGAAATCGAAGTTTAAATATTAATTAAACCTTATTTAGAAATATGTACAGATTCCAAAAACTAAGAATTGTATTAAAAATCAAGAACTTCTGTCTGTCATGGCTCGGAAATATCCAAGATTAGACTGGTGTTTGCGGAATGTATTGGCCCCGCAGGCATTCGCCCAAGTGGTCAGAGACATCTTAAAGACATGACATACAACGAGATGGAAATTCCAAGTCTTCTTCACTAATGTCACCAAAGTACATTAAAAAATTAAACGACATCAGCTATAAACATCAACTAATCAAAATTCTAATTGAAGTAATTATGAAAGAAAAAATAAATCTGCTTTAGTTTATATGCGCTGTGTGATCCCGCGGAGCACCCGTTAAAGCATCGGTATCCCACTTTTTCCGTAAGTTTTTGAGTGTCCTGTCGTGTAAAAGGCAGGCAAAAATTTAGACATTTTACATCTGAAATTCAGCGATGAGGGCAGCTAGAATGTTTCTTAAAAACTCCATACGAAAGTTAATTGTGTTATATAAAATGATTTTTTATGTAGCTAACATTTCAGATAGATATTTCGTTGATATAACAAAGCGGAAACTGGGATTTTTTTCATAGTCATTAATTTGGTAAGAAATCACAAATATTTATGTGGATCTTGCAATCCAGCGGGATCCGCGCAATTTTAGGAGTCGCGAACTAAAGGTGATAAATATTTGCAAAAATACGTAAATGAAGAAACAGGAATAGAATAATGCTTAATCGTAGATTGCCGCACTGGCTGGAACAGCTTGCTTGATATGTTAGAAAGATTTTGCAGTCTCAAAGTTAGCATTGAAAAGGCTCTCATCGACATAGCATCTGACATAATATTTGCAGAAGAATGGTAGAAAAGCAAAAACGTGTTTGACAGCTTGCAACCCTTTATATTGGGATCTGAAGTATTATGCAGAAGAGGGTTTACCCTAATAACGGGCAGATACAATATATTATCGATTTATTTTAGAGAAGTAAGACACAGTTTTAAGCAATGAACTATCCGAGGCGCTATGTGCAAGAGTGAAAAAAAGACGCGGTGAAATCACAGATTTGTTGGTTTATTTGCAGCATCCAAAAAATATGACGAAGAATTGAAAACGTCCAATTCAATATTTGTAATACTGAAAAAGAATAAGTTGCGGCAAGAAATGAAAAATATTTTATATCGAGTCATTAAAGAAGACGCTCAAAATTCAGAATTTGTAGCTGTAGATTATGTAAATGCAGACAATAGCCAACAGTCTCTGGAAGTGGAAAACAATTAAACTTTATACATGGAATTAAAAATGCAGCTGAAGCGAGACAATGAAGATAAGACTAAACAGTTAGAAACTAGACAAGATAAAAACTTATTGAAAAATAAATGGCAGCATTTGAAAATGATTTGGAGTAAACGAAAAATACTTGAATTTGATGAACGACTGTTTATTAAATATCAAACTAACAAGAGTGGAGACAGAAAGAGCTTTTTCGGCCGCTGGCAACATAATTATGTAGTTCCATAAGAAGTAGGTTGGGAGATTAGGTAATTTCCCTGATATTTGGAAGAAGGCTCATGTTGTCCCGATTTTTAAAAATGGCACTAAGAGTTCTGTTGAAAACTACCGCCCTATTTCCATTCTTCCTGTCTTCAGTAAATTATTTGAATTATTGGTTTATGACCAAATGTATACGACTGTAGCTGCTCAAATGCCTGAGGGCCAGCATGGTTTTCTGAGAAAGAGATCGGTTCTAACAAACCTTGCTACTTTCACGGATAGCGTTTTGAATTTAATGAAGGATAGGTATCAGGTTGATGCCGTCTACACTGATAATGCTAAGGCTTTCGATAGGGTGAATCATAGAATACTACTTTTTAAGCTTCAGTCTTTGGGTATCCATGGAGATCTTTACAGATGGTTCGAGTCTGTAAATAGCAAAAATAAAATTAAACCTGCTAAAATAAAACCTACCTCGAATATAAGCTTAAGGAAATTTGTATACAAATAAGATTTTATTTTTGACGGTTTTATTTTATTTTTGCAAATAAAAAAAGAAGAAAAATATTGCCCAAAAAATCCAAATAATATTATTGTAGCAACAATTTTCCTGCATACAAAACTATATTTGACAGAAAAATCTAATTCGAATACAAATTTCCTAAAGTTTATATTCGCCGGCAAAAATAAAAACAAAAATAAAATGTAACTCGGATACAACGAGCCTATTATTCAAATTAGATTTTATGTTTGCCAGTTTTATTTTATTTTTGCAAATAAAAAAAGAAAGAAAATATTTCGACAAAAAATCCAAATAATAATTATTATTGTAGCAACAATAATTTCCCTCCATATAAAACTATATTCGACAGATATCCGACATTGGGGCCTACCATCTCAATGAGTTCCAAGATGCCTTAGCTTCTATGAACATTTTCATACTAATCCATGTTTTATTGTAGGGCTGCCACAAATTATTTTGAACACCTGTCCAATCACGGCAATATTTTTTATATTTACCTACCCACACTTAATTTTAATTAAATTTCTAATTGAATTTAATATAATAAACATATATGTAGTAAACATTCCTTGAATGGAGGTGAATGGAGAGAGTTTTAAAAGAGGGTTGAAGACACACCTTTTTGCTGGGAGTTTCGGGTGATGGATACGATTTACAGCGCCCTTGAGGTCATGTTATGAGTAAACGGCGCTTTACAAATTGTCCATATATATATATATATATATATTAAAAAGCAGGAGTATTTGTAAAAAAATATATATTTCAAATAAAAATATATATATATATGTACTTATTCATGTTGGTAGCCCTAACATTAGGTAAAGTTGCCACCACTTGAAGTGGTGGCAACTTTACCTAAAGTGACTTTTAATATAAAGTAAAATATTTCCAAAAACAATGAAAATTAAAACATTCTGATTATCTTAATATCTTCATAAGTATGTGCTGTTTAGAATATATAAATATGACTCACCTCAGTTCAGTAATTACACAATAATTATATCAAATTTGGTAAGACTTCCAGAAATGACTGCATGCAAAACGTTCAGAAATATAGATATAATTTGACAGTTATTGCAGTGCTGCCAACGAAAACTTTTTTTAGTATTGCCAGTTAATTAACACACATTCCTAAAGTGAAACGACCATACAACTGCTGATACATTTTGTGAAGGAATAGTTTTCTTGAGACCTAATAGAGGTAGGTAAAGTTGCCATTGATAGGTAAAGTTGCCACGTTAGACGGTACCTTTATTGTACTTATGTTTTTAAAAGGCTTAGATACTCTTAAAATAAAACCAAGTTGTTTAAACGCCTTTTCAACAATATTGTCTATATGTCCCCTGAATAACATTTTTTCGTCAAGAATGACGCCAAGATCTCTAACTTCATGACATCTCATGAGAGGTGTTCCACAAAGCGTATAATTGTACAAGATAGGATTTTTACTTCGGGTAAAGGTAATAATATTACATATGGATATTTGGTACTTCGTCCCTCGCGAAAACCAGCTTGCTCCACCGGCAGATGAGGTTCAATGAATGGGGACATTCTATCTGCCAGAGTTCTCTCGAATAGTTTGTATACTACTGAGAGCAGTGCTATTGGTCTGTAATTTTTTGGATCATTGGCAGGCTTTCCCGGTTTCAAAATTACTATGACTTTGGTTTCTCGCCATGATTTTGGGATATCGCCGGTAAGCAACACAGATGTAAAAAAGGAGGCAGTCCACCTAATGGCCCATTTTGATAAGAAATTCTGGGAGGATCCCATCCATACCAGCTGCCTTTCAATGGCTGTTTTCACCTCTTCCACTGTCACTTCGTTAGTTATTGGGTTAGAGTTGGAACACACTCTCATTCTTTCTCTCAGCTGTTCTCTCAGGTGTTTCGACTGGGTTTTTAGAGGGCTTGATATTGGACGTTTCGAAAATGCTGTTCACTATCTGGTTCGGTGTAACTGTGGGTTCTCTTTTAGCAGGTGGAGCAGCACCCAATTCCCTCAGGAGTGACCAGCTTTTCCGGCTGGAATGTGTAAAATCTAGACTCTCCACGCTCTCCGTCCATCTCCTCCTTCTTTCTTCGTCCAGCAAACGTATGAGGTTATTAGCTTCTCGCTCATCTCCAGTATCCTCATACTTTCGCAAAGTCTCCTCACACGCCTTATTCCATCCTGGTACGTATGCTTTTCGGTGTCTTCTGGGAATTGCTCTCTGTGCCGCAACCTTTATTAGTCTTTCAAAGCGTGTATAATTTTGCATAGTGGGTTTTATTCTGTTAATGGTTTTTTCTATGCACTTGGTGTAGTTTTCCCAGTTTGCTCTTCTCAGGTTCCATCTTGGCAGATAAGGCTGTTCCAGTACTGGGATGTGTAGTCCAATACTTACTTTTACCGGAAGGTGTTGGCTCCTCGGGAATCCTTTCATAATTTCTTGGTTGGTCTTATTCGCACGGCGTGCGAATAATATTTCATCCTTATTCGCACACTACCGTGCGAATAAGAGGTAAATATTATTCGCACGGCGCAGCCATATCAAGCCAGTGACATACGTCAAGAGAATGATATATTTTTTTTATTTTTTTAAATTGTAAGTCTTAATTTCGGCCTGTAACAATCAACATTTTTATATCTATATCGTAAAACTAATAACTATGTGTATATAGTAATTTTTCATAATTTTATCAGACTATTTGGCGTGTTTTCTTATATATTTTGGCCTAAAAACACTCCAAGTGTAATATTTGTATGAAAAAAATTCTTGATATTTTTATTGGTTAGTCTTAATTTCGATCTGCAACAATCAACCTTTATGTATATACATCTTAAAACTAATAAGTATGTGTATATAGTAATTTTTCATCCTTTTATGAGACTATTTGGCGTGTTTTCTTATATATTTTGACCTAAAAACACTCCAAGTGTAATATTTGTATGAAAAAAATCTTTAAATTTGTATTTGTTACTCTTAATTTCGATTTCTAACAATCAACCTTTATGTACCTATATCGTAAAACTAATAACTATGTGTATATAGTAATTTTTCATCATTTTATCAGACTATTTGGCGTGTTTTCTTATATATTTTGACCTTAAAACACTCCAAGTGTTATATTTGTATTAAAAAATTGTGAAATTTTATTAATATACCAGTGTCTGTGTCATCTGTGTGTTACCTCCGAGCAGGCGGACCACCTGTGGGTGCGTGGAGCATGGTCCCTCCTCAGAACGGCTTCCTTGGTGGAAACAATGACGTATGCTAGTGTGGGTAGGTGCTAGCACGGGGTGCGCTTCAGATGGTTCGATGGTGACCCGCAGCAAAGGCAAGGAGGGCCGTACACTATGTATTGAGCATATTATAATCTATCTACATCTATCTATACCCTCACGCCGTGTCCCCGGAGGGGTAGGCAGAGAGACCGGAACGCCGTATAGATCAATCCTTACAAACTTCTTTCGCTTCCTCCACATTCATCCAGTTTCTCACATATGTTCGCCGATTTCTCTTACTCAACACGCGGCCGTTCTTTAGGATTTGATCCACGTGCTCAAGCAACGTGGTTCTTGGCCTTCCGCGCTTCCTCGCACCTCATCTTTCATACATCCTCTTCGTCATTCTTTCATCTTGCATTCGCTCAACATGTCCAAACCATCGTAACTTATTTACGCGCCTTCTATCCACAAACTCTTCTCGCATCCGCTCATTTTCCTGTAGCCTAAGTATGTATCTCGCATAGATAACATGGCATTGCGTCATGTTAAGGTAAACTTTACGTTCGTTTACAAATCTGTTCAAAATCGGTACTATGTAAGCACATGCCAAGAGTTTTATTCACGTTTTGGCGTCGGTAGCGTCGCGCGTTTCGACGAAGACCATAAACAATATTCAAGGTTGTGTTACAAAAAATATTGCCAAATATTGGGAAATAAAATTATTTAGAAAATAAAAATATCACTAAAACAGTGAATTGTCACAAAACTTTAATATAAAAACCGATACTATTTTCACAGCCGTTTTTCTTTTTATTCTTTTTCACACTAAAACTCCTTTATAGTAATTGTCTTTTCTTCAATTTATCAAATATTGAGATAATTGAATTTGAAAAGTGGCAACATTCGTCTTATGTTTGTCAACAAGTGTATGGCGTTATTTGTGTTGTCGAATGTCATATTGTTTCGCTGGCGGTTTTGTGAAGTAAAAGAAATGGGTAAGTTAAAAGCGTTTGATTTTTGAGATAATAGGTTTGTAATATCAGTATCCAATAAATAATTCAATAAAAATATTTATAAGTACACACCCTTGTTTCACTTTATCCCTCTCTATCCGAGTCGATGGGAACTTTATAAATTCTGGCATTATCACATTTATTGCAGACACAATTTCGTTAATGTGTATTGAGACAGTTTTTTGAGAGAAGCAGGCATTCCAATTGATTTCTGGTATGATCCAGATGCCAGAAATGACAAAGTAGTTAGAACCTGAAATATATTTACAGATGAAGAATTAAGAAAAATGTACCTATTTCTTCTCTCGTGGATGAGAATGGATACATGTATGATGTAAGTGCGAGTATGATACCTTTAACTCCAATGGTGTCTTAGTAGACCTCCTAGCTGTTGGGGTGTGAGGCCTAACTTTGTCACACAAATATATAAATAAGTCTTGTGTTAGACGGTACTGCTCTTTAAATAGGGACGGAGGAATATTCAGAGGATTTGAAATATCACGAAGATTGCGTCTGCGAATCCTATCTTCAGCCAATTGCCGACGACGCCAGAATCTCATTGACAAATAAACTGATGCCATATTCTGTAAAACAAAATTTTAGATGAAGTATGCAAATATTTGCGAAAATAACCTTTTTACAGAATCAAGAAACTATTCTAAAGCAGCAAACAACACTTGCCACATCAAATGCCTAATGCAAATAATATATTAAGACTGAGACCTATTATTTTGCAATGGTTTTTTTTACAAAAACTTAACAATTTATTAAATAATTTATTATTTAACACTATATTATTATACTGCCACAAACATTTGCTGTTAATATAATATACATGCATTTATATGTCAACAAGTTGTTTATTTTATTTATTTTTATTTTTTATTTTATTTTATTTTAAGCAAACAAACAGTTAAACAGAATACATTACAAGATATAAGTTACATAATAAGTAAACCAAAACAGTTTGCATTAATATTACAAGTTTATAGTTGACATAAAAATACAAATTCTAAAAATAGAAGTGCTATTATTTACAATATTATTGGTGCATTATTTACAATATGTTTGTATCATTATTGTTTTGTAGAAATATTTGTAAATAAGACACTACACTTACAATGTATAAATAAAATAAAATCAATAAATCAATTAAATACTTACAATATATTGTCAATTTTAACACTTAAATATTTCTTCTTGTTGGCTACTAGATGTCCATACGTCTATCTGTCAAAAATAACAAAACAAAACGCCGGCAAAATTCAAGTAGACGCGAGAAATCACGGCGCGTAATCAAAAACGCATAGGTTTTCACTAAATTACGGTGACGTAGGCTTACATACTACCGATGTAATTAAAAACTGACAGTTGGCTCCGTTTTGGTACAAAACGAAGACTATAAGTACGTTTTGTGTCTTACATACTTAGGCTACTGATATCCTCATTCTTCACTATTTTTTAGCATATTTATAAGAGTTTATTATCATATCTGACACCTAAGAAAGACAATTACCCATAACTGATTTATTTTGAATTATGATATGATATGGTAGTAGTATTGTAGGTACTATTATTTATAAACACTGTGTATAAAAGGCGTAAGCCGTGTATATTATTATAAATAAATAAATAAATTAGGTACATGTTGCATTGGAAATACTCTTAAGAATGGTACAACATTTTCACTAAGAACAAAATAGGATATTATTATTGTAAGTATTAGTTAGGAGAAATTCTTGGAAAAAGGTAATATATAGTACCTATTAATGAAAATTTCATCTTACAGTAACATCTTATACTATACTATACTATACCCTCACGCCGTGTCCCAGGTGGGGTAGGCAGAGAGAACGGAACGCCATGTCGCTCTATCCTTACATACTTCTTTCGCTTCCTCTACATTCATCCAGTTTCTCATACATGCACGCCGATTCCTCTTACTTAACACGCGACCGTCCTTGAGAATTTGATCCACGTGGTTAAGCCACGTGGTTCTCGGACGCCCGCGCTTCCTCACACCCTCTCTTTCAGCTAAATACACCCTCTTCGTCAATCTTACACCATCCATTCGCTCCACATGACCAAACCATCTCAATTTATTTACACGCATTCTATCAACAACACTCCTCTTGCATCCACTCATTCTTCTAATATCCTCATTTCTTACTCTATCACGCAATGTTTTACCTACCATTCTTCTCAGTGATCGCATCTCCACTGCATTTATTCGACTCTCGTCCTTCTTCAGCCATGTCCAAGTCTCGCTTGCATACATCAGTGTCGGTACGAGGATGGCGTTGTGCACCAGCATTTTAGCCATGTTCGAGACATTGCTATTGCTAACAATAGATCGAAGTGCACCGTTCACTCTCACACCAGCCACTTTTCTTTTTTCAATGTCCCTTTCGTACCTACCATCCCTTACAAACATACTTCCTAAATAAACATATTCGTCCACTTGCTCCAAACATCTTATAGTAGGTATTTGTATTTCATTTTTCATTCAATTGCCTTGTCTACATCTATAACCAATCTATGTCCAAGAATTACGTGGCTTGACCACGTGGATCATATTCTCAAGGACGGTCGCGTCTTAAGTAAGATGAATCGGCGTGCATGTATGAGAAACTGGTTGAATGTAGAGGAAGCGAAAGAGATATGTAAGGAAAGATCAACAAGGCGTTCCGTTCTCTTTGCCTACCCCACCTGGGACACGGCGTGAGGGTATAGTATAGTATAGCCTTGTCTACATTTATAATTTAAAATTGCCAGTTCAAATTCTATAAGATGCCATGTTATTGTCCTCCTCCTCCTAAATTTCACAATTTTTTCATACAAATATTACACTTGGAGTGTTTTTAGGTCAAAATATATAAGAAAACACGCCAAATAGTCTGATAAAATGATGAAAAATTACTAAATACACATACTTATTAGTTTTAAGATGTAGATACATAAAGGTTGATTGTTGCAGATCGAAATTAAGACTAACAAATAAAAATATCAAGAATTTTTTTCATACAAATATCACACTTGGAGTGTTTTTATGTCAAAATATATAAGAAAACACGCCAAATAGTCTGATAAAATGATGAAAAATTGCTATATACACATAGTTTTTAGTTTAACGATATAGATACATAAAGGTTGATTGTTACAAATCGAAATTAAGAGTAACAAAAAAAAAAATTAAAAATTATCATACTCTCGACGTATGTCACTTTGGCTTGATATAGCTGCGCCGTGCGAATAATATTTAACTCTTATTCGCACGGTAGTGTGCGAATAAGGAAGAAATATTATTCGCACGCCGTGCGAATAAGAATAACCTAATTTCTTTGGTTGACATTATTGGCATTGGCATATAATACATAATTATGTCTATAGTTTTATTACTTGTGTAGGTACATAGGGTACGTATAAAGATAATTCTAATAATTCAGAGGCTACATTAGAAAAATAATATTTATACCTCCTAATATATGAGCTCGCCAAAAATCGGGAACCGATACAACTTCTGTAAGTAAGTGTATTAATTGAAATTAATATATCGGCTAAAAAATAAACAAAAATACTTCGAGAATCGCGGACTCCTATTTGACAGATATAGAACGCCGAAACAGTAAAGAAACGTTTCGAACCATTTAGACGCGGATTCGAATCGTCGTTTCAACTCCATTTTAGATAATCATATAATTGATGAAAATAGATTGTATGACGATATATCATTATCTGTTTATTTAAATATCGTATAAAACTCTCTTAAATGACACATTTTTTGATAAAACTTAGTTGGAGAAGTCATAACTGACAATAATGAGAAAAACCTGTATAATTAAAAGCTGCTAGGAACATTCTTTGTAAAATAACAATTAATTATTAATATTAATTTTACAGTTAAAATTCTAAAATTATAAAGGCGCACTTAATAATTGGACCTATCTAACTGTTTTACTTGACAAAGCAAGTCTTACAGGGAAATTTTAGGTTAATATCCCGCAAATATAATATTTATAGGTACTTCATGTATGATCAAAGTGAATCGACAAATTATTAAAATGGCGTTTGTTGTTTTCCCGCATCCATGATTAAAATCATAATGTTAAACATTTTGAGGTTAGATTATTTCTCACGCGTCATGAAATTTGAAAGTAGACACATCTAGAAACGTCGTTTTGAATTTGATTTTAAACGTCGTTTCGATTTTGATTTGAAACGTCGTTTCGACATTTATTCCCCATTTTTAGTCGACGTTTCATAACTGCTTTGTAACGAGGACTTAAAATTTTGCTTGTTTTTGAAACCAATATTATCGCCGTTTCAAATCGGCGCCTAAAGAGCGACAAAAATGGTTACTTGATAACTTCGCAAGCAGGTATTTTTGCAAATAGGTCATTATTTCTAGTATGGCCATGCCTTTTTCAAAATCTGAGCTGGCAACACTTTGTACACCTATTAGGTATATCTATGATTTATTCTTTAATCTGTCAAATTGAACGTTGTGACCAGAGTCTTATTGGCTGTAAGAATATTATAGAACATAATATCATTTTTTATCACTGTTTCCGAGTAGTCATTACTGTACTGCCGCTGGAGATTCCGTGCACATTTAAATATAAATAGTACATGTAGTGCTGTCGTAGTGCACACTCGTGTAATTGTACAAGTTTTGTAATACTAATAAAGTTGTGGAGTATACATGTTAATGTAAATACATTACATGATGGAGGAAACCAGTTCTGGTGAACACAACTTTGTAAATTGCCGACAGGATAAGTGCGTCTTGTGTGACATGCAAATATGTGTAACTGAGGATGATGATTTAGAAGCCTTTCTGGCAAATGTCGTAGTGAAACAGGAACCTGTGGAGGAGGAAAGTTGCGACATTGGATATGCAGTTCCCTATGGTGATATAGATATACATGAACCTGATATAAAAGTTGAATGCGAGAGAACCAACAATGTAACAGTGGCTAGCACAACTTCCCCACTTACAGAGTGTGCAGCAGTTAGAAGTGATCAAACTCATGTAAAAGAAATAAGCACTACAAATGTTCATAATAAAAACAACAAGAGGTCGTCAAAAAAATTAAACATTTGTTTTGACAACTTCAGTACTTTAAGCAAAATGAGGAAGCCTAAAAGGATTCACAGTGGTGAAAACCCTCTCGAGTCTAAAATTTGTAAGAAAAATTTAAGTCGGTCTTCAGATATGAAGAGACATAAAAAGATTCACAGTGGTGAAAAACCTTTTGAGTGTAATATTTGTGTGAAAAAATTTAGTCAGTCTTCTGAATTGCAGACACATAAAAGGATTCACAGTGGTGAAAAACCTTTTGAATGCAATATTTGTAAGAAAAAATTTAGTCAGTCTTCTACTTTGCAGGGACATAAAAGGATTCACAGTGGTAAAAAACCTTTTGAGTGTAATATTTGCAGTAAAAAATTTACCAAATATTCTTATTTGCATACACATAAAAGGATTCACAGTGGTGAAAAACCTTTTGAGTGTAATATTTGTAAGAAAAAATTTAGTCGGACTTCTAGTTTGCAGAGACATAAAAGGATTCACAGTGGTGAAAAACCTTTTGAGTGTAATATTTGTATGAAAAAATTTAGTCAGTCTTCTGAATTGCAGACACATAAAAGGATTCACAGTGGTGAAAAACCTTTTGAGTGTAATATATGTAAGAAAAAATTTAGTCAGTTTTCTCATTTGCAGACACATAAAAGGATTCACAGTGATGAAAAACCTTTTGAGTGTAATATTTGTAAAAAAAAATTTAGTCAGTCTTCTACTTTGCAGACACATAAAAGGATTCACAGTGGTGAAAAACCTTTTGAGTGTAATATTTGTATGAAAAAATTTAGCGATTCTTCTCATTTGCAGACACATAAAAGGATTCACAGTGGTGAAAAACCTTTTGAGTGCAATATTTGTAAGAAAAATTTTATTCAGCTTGCTCATTTGCAGACACATAAAAGGATTCACAGTGGTGAAAAACCTTTTGAGTGTAATATTTGTATGAAAAAATTTAGTCATTCTTCTTCTTTGCAGAGACATAAAAGGATTCACAGTGGTGAAAAACCTTTTGAGTGTAAAAAACTAATGTATAAGAAATAAGCACTACAAATGTTCACAATGTAAACAACAAGAGGTCGACAAAAAAAATAAAATTTGTGTTGACAACTTCAGTACTTTAAGCAAAATCAAGAAACCTAAAAGGATTCACAGTGGTGATAAACCCTTTCAGTGTAACATTTGTAAATAAAAATTTAGTCAGTCTTCTGATTTGCAGACACATAAAAGCATTCACAGTGGCGTAAAATCTTTTGAGCGTGTTTAAGAATCATATGAATATTCACATGTGTGGAAAATATCTTTTGATTCTTTTAAGTTTTGTAAATAATAAATAAAATTTATAAATAAAATAGGAAAATTATCTTCCAGGCTGAGGGGCCGTGGTTTATATAGGACAATTTATGTACCAATTTTTCACCCATAACTGTCGCGGGCATCTTCAGTGGTAGTGTACACGAACTGTCTATCACATTCGAAACGCTATGCTAATTATGTGTGGCAATTCTATCTTATGTGTAAGCGGACGCAGTTTTCTTGTTATGTGGTGTTCTTACGAGGCGAATTTTGCCAGACGAATTTCGCTTGTAGCTGTTTGGATGCGCAGACTGAATTTTCGTAAGCAATTCAATCTATGTAGGTCACGTGACATGGGGAAACATCTGTATTCGTTACTGAATTTTTGCAAGTTTTATTCAAAATTACAATCAGGAATAAGCGAAAATAAAATGAATTCACGAAACGAAAAATAACACAAAGTTTATAAACATAATATTTACACTTCAATTTAATATCGAATTGGTCAATTTTCCAGGTAAGGTATGTTTTTAATCAAACAGATTCTAAGATAAGTTCCATATGGCTGGAAACGTTTCATCTTTTAGGAGACTGTGTGGTATGTTAAAGAGAGATTCTCATGATATATTGTAATGTTGATGTAATTATTATCATAGTATGTATATTTAGTGTAGTGTGAGTATGTTTAGTTTAATCCGAAATAATTAGTGCATGTATCACTTAAAACTAGTTTTTAAGTTATAAAAATGAGTGTTAATTTCTCTCTCTCTGGTTTCAATTCTGGGATTGGTTTGCAGCAAATATCTCTTTAATTCTTCTCCTCCACTCCTCCCTGTCTTGTGCGGTTCTTTTGAATTCTGCATATGATGTCCACCAACAGGTCCTCCAGGTACTCTCGGCGTGGGCGTCCCCTAACGTTTGTCCCCTCGGTCATACCCTCCATTACGGCATGCAAGAGGCCTTCTTGTCGTATTACATGGCCGATCCACCTTGCATGCCTTTCTGACAAGATCTTGAGCAGGTGCCTTCCTCCTTTGATTCTTTGAAGGACTTCTTCGTTTGTGATGTGGTCTTTCCAGGAAATTCCTAATAGTCTTCAATAGGTCCACATCTCAAACGCCTCTAGTCTTCGTTTATCTCTTTCAGATAGGCACCATGACTTCATTAAAGAAAATAAAATAAATAAATAAATATATTTCATTTGTGAATGAAAAGTGAATAAAGTAAACCTCTTTCACAAAGTAGTTTATAATATTTTTGTTGATACTTAATGATTTATTACTTCTTTGATTAGAATGAAGGATAGATACACTATAAAGAAAATAATAATCCCTTAGGTGAAGTTTGTTTCAAATAAATGAGAACCTTGGTGTATTTTCATACATTTTATTCTAAAGTTTTTTTTCATTATTTATTTATTTCCAAAAATATAACAACGAGAAACTTACAACTACAATTTTTTACAAGCTAAATATTACTTATATCTTAAAAATATATTCCTTTAACTATTATACAAAATGGAATTCACTGCCTCACTAGACATGAGTCTGTTCTGAGGCAGTATCAAAAAGGGAAAATAAAACTTCTTTCTTTAAGTATTTAATGTGTTAAGTATTATTGTAGAGACTGGATGACATATGTACACTCAAGCTATTAATTTACAAAGAATAAAATATTCACTAAAAAAAAAATAGTTTTTTTTTTTTTTTCAAGATAAGTACCTAAGTACCATAGAAGTGCCAAATTTAGTTTTTTTTTGCTGAGTAAGGTTGCCTTTCTATTAATTTTAATATAAAAAATAGTTCAACTATCACCAAGACATTGTAATATATAATGAAAAGAAATCGAATATTAAATATTACCTAAACCTTGTTTAGAAATATGTATAGATTCCAAAAACTAAGAAATGTATAAAAAGTCTGGTGTTTGAGGAATGCATTGGCCCTGCAGGCATTCGCCCACGGGGTTGCTGACATCTAAAGGACATGATATACCACGGGATGGAAATTCCAAGTCTTCTTTATTAAAGTCACCAAAGTACTTTAAAAATTAAACGAATTCAGATATAAACATCCACTAATCAAAATTTTAATTGAAATGATTATGAAAGAATAAATAAATCTGCTTTAGTTTATATGCGCTGTGTAATCTCGTGGAGCACCCGGTAAAGAATTGGTCTCCCGCTTTTCTCCGTAAGTTTTCAAGTGTCCAGTAAAAGGCAGACAAAAAAATTAAAACACTTCATCATAAATTCAGCGATGAGGTTTGCCACCCATCCAGAGTTTCTTGATTTTATATTGGCACGAAGAGGGCAGCTAGCATGTTTTCTTACAGCTGTAGGCCTAGTCAAAACACATTTAAGCGTTTCGTTTTCGTTCAAACGTTGACGACGTTGGGAGAACGTGTCAATTTTCGTAGCTACTTGTGTGTTTTAGCTTGTTGGATATCCCGTGATGGTATATTAGTAGTACCTATTTTATATGCAAAACCCTATACGACAGTATATTGTGTTATATAAAATATTCAAGCCGCCCTCTCCGTGCCAAAAACTAATATAGTCAAAGTGGGTGGCAAACCGCATCATTAAAATTCAAAAGTTCATTACATATGGTATGCTGATATTTCTTCCTATTTGTTGCACTATCTGTATTTTGATGACAAGGAGAATTTGAACTGGAACTAGAGACATCGGCTACTTCATTAAATGTCTACAGTTTGATTATAAGAAGAATTCGAGCTGAAAGTAGACATATTAGAATATCCGTTATCTGCAGTTTGATCACAGGGAAATTTAAGCTAGAAGCTAATAATGGATAATCCATTACTCGCATCAGTGGTTCTTAACCTGGGTTCGATCGAACCTCAAGGGTTCGGGGAGTCAGTCTTGGGGGTTCGGAGAAAATCATTTTAAAGACAAGATAGTTTTGCGAGTTGGAAAATCATTGAAATTCAGCAGAGCCAGGTTCAACAGCAACTCTTCAGAAGAACATCGCTCTCAACGTTTTGGTGTCAACAAATGGAAACATACCCTGTTATTGCTAAGAAAGAGATTTTTATACCGTTTGTTATAACATATCTTTGCGAGCAATTCTTTTCGAAGATGTTGGATATATAAACGAAGAAGAGGAATAGACTTTGTTGTGAAAATTACATGAGAGTGGCACTTGCCAAGATAAGGCCGCGAATTTCTGAATTGGATTCTGAAAGGCAACAGCAGAAATCAAACTGATTTGAAGTAAATAATATTAATAAATATGTTTCATGTTTTGATTCAACCATTAAAATTTAATGTTTTGATCTTATTTTATATATTGTGTTCATTTTGTACACTTATATATAAATATAAACCATGTTTTGAATTTGAATAATCTAATTTTATTTTTCAAATTAGGAGGGGTTCGGTGAATGCATATGTAACTGGTGGGGTTCGGTACCCCCAAAAAGGTTAAGAACCACTGATTTAGATTATTTCAATGATTGACAACACCTGAAACAAATGAAAAAATACTAAGAAACATAATAAATTATTACATATAAAGCGAAACAATAGGTAATTCTTAAATAATAAAAATATATCTTAACGACTTACTCTCTACTGGCTTTTATATTTCCACAATCATAATATTATGTATAGGTACATAAAGATGACAGTAGATGAGCAACCAGTAAAATGTTATATGAACAGAAATCAATACACACCACACTTGATAGGACATTTTCTCTCTTTCTTGACTTTTTGAAGTTGTTTTGGAAAGTCAAATATAATATTATTGTTAATGTACTAGGTTTTAAGAAATCTTTAAAAAACGACACTAATAAATGAGGGATTTGAACTAAAAATACAACTTCCGGTTTGAGTACACAATGGCAAAAACCAAAACCTTTGCTCATAAACCATAGACACGTCGTTACGAACCAGATTGATAAAGCGCAGTTCACATGTTCAGAAAATCGTTTCTAAAAATATCGAAATGGGCAACTCGCAGATTTTTTTTTATTACATAAAAATGTAAATTAGTATGAAAGATTCACAACCACAATTTATTTTAATTTTTCTTGCACTATTTTCTTGGATATTTGAAAATAAAATTTTCTGGGAATGATCAAAAACGATATTGCGGCGCTGTGACATCACGGAGTCCCATGTTTGTATGAGATTACAATCTGTGGTTGCGAAAGTTACTATGATTCACGGGACTCCGTGACGTCATCAGCTGTTTAGAGTGTTTTGCCAAACGTCAAAAATTTTGGGTTTTATTTTTGGAAATTCTCCATAATTAAGATATTTAAAAAAAATTAACTGACACATTTATGTTTTCCGACCTCAAATTTACTGAATTCGATCATTTTTACTAAAACCCCCCACGACTGCAAGTGGCCCATTGCTGAAATAACTTCATTGTTATTTTTCAACTTTTTTGTTGACTTTTAATCAAATTTGCTGTGTCTTAATTCAATGTACTTACTCGTATGCTTACATTATATAAATGATGCATGTTAATCTTATACGTGTAAAAGATTTGAGCCGTAAAATGTGAACAAATAACAATAATAATAAATAAAAACCTTCTAATAAAATATCTGAATTTCGACACTGCATTTATCTCACATGATGATTAAAATAATAATTAAAATGCCTTTATCTCGTTGTCGTGTAGGTACTGTATTAAGATGAGTCGAATATTGAGAAATTAAATATACCTTCTATTTTTGTATCAATCTGGGAGTGTCGATTCAGTAACCCTCCTTTTTTCTTTATTTTGTGTGTTTTGTATTCGGCATTTTTACTGATCGCTCTAATTTACTTTTATGCCTTTTCTAATTTATGACTTATGTGCTTTATTAGTGAACCCTGTGGTACAACTAGCATCGCAAGTTCATTTTTATTATTATTTATAGTCAATGATACATAATATATGAACGAGTAATTGAACCTTTAAAACTATGTCCAAATTAATTTAATATAAAGAAAATTGCTTATTTTTCAAATTAATAGTGTTTGAAATTTTGTGATATTTATGTCTATTTATTTATTTTATTCTTCTACCACATCATCATTCATATAAAAAATGAAATAAAGCAATATTCACAAGAAAAAATGTGATGATGTGCAGTGGCGAGATTATCACTATATAGTGATTTCTTCTATCTAACCACATCTATCACTGTTGTAATACCATAGTCTACAATGTGAACTGTCTTTGACATACGAAATCCTTACGTGCGTAACAAAAAACGCGAGATTTATAATGTCAATTTGTTTTTTACCTGAAACTTCGTGCGATTTCTTTGTGTTTTTTTATAATAAAATACAAGTTAGAAGCATTATCTTAGTACACACAAACATACATCTTCTTCACCTTGTCCTAGTTTTGCGGGGGCCCGTTGCACCTAGGTACCTCCTCCAGAGATCCCTGTCCACCGCTGCTTCCAGGACCTCTGGCCAGTCCAAACCAAGTCTTTCAACACACAAGATTGACACTTGCCCTTGCCAGCTTCTTCTAGGGCGGCCAACCGGTCTTCTGCCCTCTCCCACAGCCTCCAAAGATCTAAGTGGTAGTCTGTCTTCTGGCATGCGGAGAATGTGACCCAGCCATCGCAACTGCAACCTCTCTATATTCCGGAGTATTGGTTCCACTTAGTGTTAAGTTAAAATGCACATCTTAGCATATTAGTTTAGCGATATATAATATTTACTTACCTTGCCAGTAACGTAATTGTTTTAGTGAAAAAATTAATGTTTAAATTCCACTATCATGTACTATGAAATAATGAAATCAAATAAGTATAGTTTTATTAAACTAGATGCTTTTTTTTACCTTGAAAGATAATGAAATTTTTACATTTTGCTTTAAAAATCTATCAAAGTGTTGAGGAATAATTGCCATTTGTATGGGGCGCACAGTGAAAGTTACTTTTAAAATTCAAATTTAATAGTTATAAAGTGATGAAAAATTAACATCTTCCGATAATAATATTACAACTGTGGCAATAGGGCAAAACTACATAAGTCGATTTTTGGCCGAAATGAGTTTTATATACCATTTAAAAGCATTTTTTTTGGTCTTTCGTTAGGCAAAACTTCACATTATAAAACACAAAAAAATATAGTTATAGCATTGTGAAAAAGAACATTAATAAAAAAAATAACAATTTAACGTTGGGAAAAGGTATCTACATATATCTACTTATGATGTATTTGTGAAAAATAGTCGTGCCAAGTCTCGTTGAGCAAAACTACACAAGTCAACATAAGTGGTTTTACCCAAAGCTTTTTCATAATAAGTAACACTTACGATGCGCGCGTTTGTCATGTTTGTACCTTTTCAGGTTATGTTACTACACCTATACTATACCTTCATGCCGTGTCCCAGATGGGTTAGGCAGAGAGAACGGAACGTCACATAGGTCTATCCTTACACACTTTTTTTTTTAACACAACAGCACATAATAATATGTAATAAAAATCATAATAACAAAAAAAAATATAAGGCCAATTTCAGTGTTTATACATATATAAAACAAGAATACAACAAGAGAGAGAGAGAGAGAGAGAGAGAGAGAGAGAGAGAGAGAGAGAGAGAGAGAGAGAGAGAGAGAGAGAGAGAGAGAGGGAGAGAGATGAAGGAACTGTTCAAACAAAAATTAAACGAAAATCATGCGTTCATGGTCTGCGCCACGGCCCCTGCGAATTGTCCCCGCGACATTGTGAAAATATCCAGGTTGACTAATGCATCGTTGTATGTCTCCAAGAGCCGGTTAATAACAGAGTTTCTTGTGTAATTTGATGAAAATGTTTCGACATGAAATAAAACATTGTTTCGTGTTCGCCTTGGCAACGGCACACGAATCGAGACACTTCCACTAAGGTAAGAGGAATCAACAACACCATGCATGATATCGTACAAAAACTTCGTATCGAATAAGATTCGCCGCGACTCCAGAGTTTCAATCTTAAAATGGGTTGTAGCATCCGTATAAACCTCAAATTGAACACGCTGACGATAAGATATGTAGGTGCTTCAAAATATTTTCTGTATTCGTTCAATACGGTGTTTATGTACTGCATATTGGGTTGACCATATCTGTGATGCAAACTCTAAAAGACTCCTCACATAAGCAAAATATTCCGTTTCCAGAGTGCTCACACTGCTGAAGGGTCTGCTAGTTCTCATCACAAATCCAAGCATTTTAAATGACCTCTCAGTTATAGAGGAAATATGTTCCGTGAACGTCAGCCCAGCATCCAGTAGCACGCCCTAATCTCTCACCAGAGACACCGTTTTCAGAATAATGCCATCAATATTATAATTAAAATTCAAAACGTTTTTGTTTCTGCTAAAAGATATTTTTTGACATTTTCCTATACTTAAACAGAGCATATTTCTCTTACAATATAAAGACAAGCGATCCAGGTCTTCCTGAAGATGATAAGCATCTATCTCACTGGAAACCTTAGAAAAATTTTTCTTACCGTCTGCATATAGTAAATAATCTGTGTGCTGAAAACACCGGTCTATATCAAATATGTAAATATTAAACAAAAGGGGACCCAAATGTGACCCCTGTGACACACCGGAAGAAATACTGACAAATGAGGATCTACGTCCACCCACCACCACCGCCTGAGAACGATTCCTGAGATAAGACTCGAACCATCTGTAAAGATCTCCATGGATACCCAAAGACTGAAGCTTAAAAAGTAGTATTCTATGATTCACCCTATCGAAAGCCTTAGCATAATCAGTGTAGACGGCATCAACCTGATACCTATCCTTCATTAAATTCAAAACGCTATCCGTGAAAGTAGCAAGGTTTGTTAGAACCGATCTCTTTCTCAGAAAACCATGCTGGCCCTCAGGCATTTGAGCAGCTACAGTCGTATACATTTGGTCATAAACCAATAATTCAAATAATTTACTGAAGACAGGAAGAATGGAAATAGGGCGGTAGTTTTCAACAGAGCTCTTAGTGCCATTTTTAAAAATCGGGACAACATGAGCCTTCTTCCAAATATCAGGGAAATTACCCTCTGTAAAACTTTTTTAAATAGAATTGTGAGAGGGTTCGCCAGCTTATCCGCACAGTTGAATACAAAGACTGGTGGAATCCCATCACTGCCTGCCTCCTTGTTGGTGTTCAAGGATTTTATGTAACGACAAACGAGCTCCGGGGTGACATTAATACTTGAGATACTCATATTATTTCCTGGTTGAACCTCAACCTCGATCGCCGATGTAACATCATCGCGAGCAAATACTGACTTAAAATGTTCCGAGAAAAGCTCGGCGATGCCCTCACCACCACATGCCGTTTTATCACCAAGGTTCATTTCATTTGGAAGAGACGAAGCATTTCTCATGGATTTAAGATAGGTCCAAAGTTTCTTTGGATCAGTATTTATATGACGTTCAGATGTCTCAATAAATTTCATGTAGCATTCTGATTTGGCAAGTTTTTGGCGTTTACGCAACATCGAAAACGTGTGATAATCTTCAGGACTACCATGGGTCTTCCAACGTTTATGATACTTACTTTTTTCTTTAATAATTTTTTTGAGAGCCGGAGAAAACCATGATGGAAAATCATGAGAATTCATTTTCTTCTTCGGAATATATTGATCTATTGCAGTATTGATTTTTTCGTAGAAGATTGAAAGGGCATGTTCCAGATCTCTCCCTCCAAGCAAAGAATGCCAGTTAATAGTTGAAAAATATCGATTTATCTCAGCATAGTTACCTCTTTTGAACAAAAAATGTATTGTTCGAGGATGATCAACTAAAAGTTTTTGAGACACTAGATTTATATCCAATTCTAAAGCCGGATGATGAGCATCCTCAGGTACGAGAGGAAAAACGGGATAGGAAACCCTTATCTCGGTATTAGAGAGAACCATAGAACACGACTGAGTTAGGGTTGTTTAGTACATGTACTAGGTACTATTAGGAACTAATTCCCAGTACTGTACTAGAATGAACTATTCCGTATTTTATTCGCTCTTAGTTCTTTTAGTACATTCATTCCCAATCGGACAGAACTAAAGTAATGCCGGTGACGTTCGGCATCTCCGCTCGGCGCCACTCGGTTTATGTCCGATCTTTAAACGAGTGCGAGTGAGATAGTTGATGTGATGATTCTATAAAGGATAAAGTGCCTTCTCTTTTGCTTCTTATTAGTTCTTTTCGTTCTTTTAGTTCAGTGACGTCAAAGAACTAATAAGAAGCACCAAGTACTGTACAAGTACATTCTAGTAGGTAGTATTCTAGTACAGAGTGGTAGATAGATAGATTGGTGTTAGACTTTTTTAGTGTTTTGTTTTGCTATGAACATTGTAAATGGCGCCGATAAGGACGAATAAAGTATCATTACATATAACTTATATAACGGTGTTGTAAGCTAGTAGACTTACTTAGTTAAAATATTATCCCTTATGAACGTCTCATAAACATATAAAATAATAATGTAGTAGGTACCTACTGTCGATAGCAAAATTATTAAAATTTATTGAAATGAAAATCCAAAGCCTGCAAATTATGAAGGAAAATAAAATATTCTCTGAATTTTCTCTTTGTTAGTTACTAAGTATTGATTTTTATAATCACAAAATTACGTAAATGTGCATTTCCTATGTATGTACTCTGTATGCATCCTAAATTCTTATTAGTACATGAACTAATTAGTATATGTACCTATTATGCATCCTGTATTCTTATTAGTACATGTACTACATCCATGACTGAATAATTTTGACATGAAAATATTCAGTGAACTAATAGTACTAATAGTACTAGAAGAGCGTACTAGTTCCGTAGGACAATTGTACTAGATCAGATCGCTCCCAAAAATGACCGAGCAAGAACAAGCCTAGACTGAGTGCTATTTCGCATAGTCCTTTCATAGCACAGTTCGCGAGAGCGAGATGTAAATAGTATTCACTATCTAACGACAACAGCCGAGTACGAGCAGTCGAAGAAACGTGAGATTCAGTTAATACATCGCGCATTTGATTGTATTAGTAAGATATTTTGTTTGTGTTTGTAATTTTATTTCCATTCTCCAAAAAATGTCTTTGAAATAGTCAATAGGTTCCAATTATTGTTAATATAATTTTTTAATTCGATGCGTAAATATATGACTGAGGATTACCTAAAATCTTGACCTTCTATTTATTGTATTTATTGAAATATTAATTATAAACAGAAGCATGTGTACTGGCTACACATTTTAGGACGGCGAGAGTTAAGTATTAAAGTTGTACGGGAAAGAAAACTAATACAGTGAGTATTTTGTTTAATTAAATTTATTGTTAGCTGGAAAGCACATAGAGAAAATGGAATATAGAGTACTAATTTTTAATTATATACCTATATGTATCCTGAAAAAAATATGTTTCATGACTATTTAATACCTAACATATTTATTGAAAAAAAAATGCAAAATTATTTTCAAATTTTATGATATATCTCAAAGCAATTTCTGTTCTCTTGCAAACACAAAAATACTTTGCAAGAAGAACTCAAAAATACTTTGTAAGAAGAAGAAAAAGTACTCTAGCTTTATTAGCTTTGCATCCTGGAAGACGGCAACGATTTTTGGTTGGAGGATGGGGAAATGTGGGCATGTGGAGGGCACCTTTTTTCCTTCGGGCATCTGATGGATGTGGTACAGTAGCCTTCGAGCGTTTGGCCAATGGTTCCTCTGGTTGAAACTCTTCATCAGAGTCAGAAACGGTACCCACATTTCCATCTGCAAGGTACTCCTGAAATTTAATTTTGAAAGCCAAATAGTCCATGATCTGTCTGTTGTGGGTTCTGTTCAATATAAAACACGTTGTTTACTATTATTCTTTATTGGGATCCACACAATTATTAATTACACAAGTTACAACAAGCAGACCACATGTCTTATGATATACATAACCATGTTATAACAGGTTGTGACCATAGACCTACTATTGATATAGTAGCTCTATGGTTGTGACAGTTGTCATAGACAATAGTCTATAATAATCTATTAAATACACACATAACACGCTCTTCTTTTTTTTTTTTTTTTGAAAAAAAAAAATGATGCTATACAAACAATTTTACAGTCACTTTGAAGTATGTTCTTAACCTATACACATTATATAGTACATAAATACATATGTTGATTTCTTGAACCAACATATTGTGACATATGAAATTTTACATATTTAACATATGAAATTTTACATATTTAACATATTTATAAGGATCACTTAAGTAAATTGAGTAAAGTACAGTTATTACAAATCAAGTAAAATACAATTATTATAAGTCAAGTTTCACAACTGGCTTGCAAACTCTATTACTTCTTCTCAATGTGTTCTCAGTATCCACATTGTTAGAAGTATACATATTTTCATTATTAACATTATACAAATCATTACTCAAAGATGTACTAGGCATATCATAATTAAAAGAAATATTGTTATTCGAATTGTTATTCTCTATTGGAACTGTCAGGTAAAGTTTTTTCTTTATAAATTGTGAACTAAGTGTATCATTTTCTTTCATTGAGTTTCTAATAATTGATTTATGTGGGCCAAGCAAATGAATTCTATTTCGTTTGTAAAGTTTTCCATTTTCTGCAAGAATTACAAATGATCTAGGTGTATCACCAATGTTTTCTACTTTTCCAGGTAGCCAATGACTATCTGGAGATAGTTTGTAGTGTACCAAATCACCAATTTTAAGATTTGGCAATGATTTTGTTTTCCTATCATAATAGCTCTTACTTTTGGATTTGATATTAAAATTTACTTTCTTATAATTCTTGTGCCCCTCTAAAGTTGGTTTAAGTTTATTTTGATTAATTGGTATTGTGCATCTCAATCGTCTTGATTGTAACAATTGTGCTGGTGAAAACATATCACCTTTTGGTGTATTACGTTGATGCAACAATGCCAGTGAGAAATCGGTATTTGCATCACTGCACTTTTTTAACAAATTTTTAATAATTTTAACTGCACTTTCAACCATCCCATTAGATTGTGGGTAGTGAGGACTAGTTTGAATATGATTTATGTCCCACTCGTGGACAAAGTTTTGAAAATCATATGATGAAAATGGCGGTCCACCATCAGTGATTAATTGCAAAGATATACCCTGTCTACTAAAAATACTTTTCAAAGCATTAATAACAATTGATGCTGTGTTGGTTGGCAATTGGGCTACTTCTATATATTTGGAATAATAGTCGACGACTATCATATACCTATTGGTTTTTGTTAAAATAACAAAAATCTACACCGACTTTCTCCCAAGGTAAGCTTGGTGTTTCATGATGTAATAGCGGTTCCTTAATATTGTTTGGTTTATATTTTATACAAGTTGGACATTGTTCTATTAAATTGGCAATTTCTGAGTTCATACCAGGCCAGTAAATAATACCTCGAACCAAACTTTTGGTTCGTTCTATGCCCATGTGGCTTGTGTGTATGCGATTAAGGATTTTTTTTCTTAAGCTTTCTGGCACTACAATACTAAAATTTCTGTACAATATATCGTTAATCCAAGACAATTCATGCTTAATGTTCCAAAAAGGTTTACAACTTACTTCAACTAAAGACTTATTACTAGGCCAACCTGATTGAGTGTATTTCTTCAACAACATTATTGTTTCATCAGTTTGAGATGTTGATTTGATCTCAGACATTGATTCTGGTAATACAGGCATATTAGCTGTAACTATGTTCACATGAACTGCAATATCTTCTTCCAGAAAGTTGTCAGTTTCTGGAAGAGCTGCTCTAGACAATGTGTCAGCAATGCACATCATCTTACCTGGTTTAAAAACAATATCAATATCATACGTTTGCAATTGAAGAAACATTCTCTGTAGTCTCGCTGGTACGTTGGCTAATGATTTCTTAAACATAGTAATTAAAGGTGAATGATCAGTTTCTACAGTAATCTTTTGACCATATACATATTGCTTAAATCTAGTACAACCAAAAACTATAGCATAGAGTTCCTTTTCAATCTGAGCGTACCCTTCTTGACATTTGGTTAATGTTTTAGACGAGTAGGCTATTGGTTTATTCTCCTGTAGCAAGGCTGCTCCTACTGCATTCCTTGATGCATCTACAGTCAAAGTAATAGCTTTATTTACATCAAAATGAGATAGAACAGGAGTAGTCGTTAACAATTGTTTTAAGCGAGCGAATGCTTGGTCATGGTTAGCATTCCATTGCCACATAATATTGTTTTTTATCAAATCTCTAAACAGTTGCGTTTCTAATGATAAATTGGGAATAAAATTTCCTACGTAATTTACTAATCCTAAGAACCTTTGCACACCCTTTTTATCAATAGGTGGAGGCATTTCTCTAATGGCTTTAATTCTGGAATTATCTGGAGACATTCCTGATTGTGAAAAAATATGACCCATGTATTTGATCTCAGTAACACCAAATACACATTTATTTTTATTGAACTTTACATTTTTTTCACGAGCTCTTTTGATTACAGCTTCTAAGTGTTTGTCATGTTGTTCCTTATCTTTTCCCCATACTAGCAAATCATCTAGGTAAATAGATACTCCCGGTAAATCTCCAAAACAATCATACATCGCTTGATGATAAATTTCCGGAGCTACACTAACTCCAAACGGAAGACGTTTGAACCGGAACCTTCCAAATGGGGTATTAAACGTTAACAATTTTGAGCTAGTCTCATCTACTTTGATAGACCAAAAACCTGATGTAGCGTCCAGTGTTGAGAACACGGTCGCTCCATTGAGTTGTGAACGGATCACGTCCAACGTAGGCAGTTGGTAATGGCAACGTTTTAATGCTTTGTTCAGGTTTCACGGATCGAGGCATATTCGTAATGCACCTGATTTTTTCTCTGTGACCACCATCGAACTAACCCATTCCGATGGCTCAGTGACAGGTTCAATAACATTATTGGACTGCATTTCTACCAGTTCTTTCTTAACTCTATTGAATAATTTAAATGGTAATTTTCTAGGTGGATCTATAACTGGATAGACATTATCATTTAATTCAAGCTTGCATGTGTACGGTAGACAACCTAATCCCTCAAATATATCATCACTTATAACACTATCATTAATTACATTTACATTTTTAATCAAATTTAGTTTTTTTACACATTTCTAAACCTAAAATGGTTGGACAATTATTTTCTAATATATTAGGGGAAGATGTTGTACCTTGGTCAGGTTGTACCTTGGACAATTTTGAATAAATCCGCCATTACTACATTTACTGTGAAGTTTTTGCAATCCATTGGTACCTATATTTTACCACCAGATGTCAGGTCTAGTCGGCCATTGTCAGTTTGTCAAGTGTTCTGCTGTGAGGCGGTGTAAAAACTTTTCGTGTTCCAAAGTAAATATTTTCTTCAGATTCATTCAAAAATTGTGACCCAATCTCATCATAAATTTCTGATTTTGTGTTATAAGGTAAGATAACAGTTATTATATTACATGTTGTTAAGTATATTTTTTCTGTATCATATTAAAAAAAAAAGATACACACATTTTTCTTTACAAATAATTTTGTTGTACCTTGGACAGCACATGGGGGTGTACCTTGGACAGTGTTCAAGGTACAGCACCAATGTTGTACCTTGAACAATGCTACAAATTACATTTTACCATGGTATTGGCCAATTAGTTTCTCTTGGATTGTTAAACCAAAATATTCAAATGTTCCTTTTTTCTAGAAGCATCATGCCTAGAAGTAAAGACGGCAAGAAACGTGAAAAAAATGACAGTGGGGCTTTGCAACGGGCCGTACAAGATGTTATTAAAAATAACATAAAAATCTATACTGCTGCTGTTAATTATGGAATTCCAAGGACAACGCTTATACGCTATGTAAAGAAAGCCAAATCCCAACCAGAGTCGATAGTATATGCACCCAAATATGATGTAAAAAAAGTTTTTTCTGAAAACCAAGAAAAGGACCTGAGCGATTATCTTATTCGTGCTTCTCAACTACATTATGGTATAGGTAGAAAACAGATTTTGAAATTGGCTTTTGATTATGCAAAAGTTAATAATATCAAATTCCCAGACAATTGGCAGACAGAAGAAACAGCTGGACTTATGTGGTACCGTGGTTTTCGTCAGCGACACCCAGAAATTTCACTTCGGAAACCTGAGCCAACAAGTCTTGCAAGATCCACTAGTTTAATCGCAAAAATGTTGGTGATTTTTTTTTAAATTTAAAAGAGGTATTGAACAAACACAAGTTCTTGCCAAATAATATATATAATATTGATGAGACTGGTAACTCAACTGTGCACATTCCTCATAAAGTATTGTGCAAAAAAGGAGTTAAACAAGTTGGAAGTGCCACATCTGCTGAAAGAGGCCTCACTATAACCATGGTTGTCGGAGTAAACGCTATAGGCAATCATGTGCCCCCTATGCTCATTTTTCCACCGGTTCATTTTAAACATAACATGCTAAATGGCGCACCTGTAGGAAGCATTGGCGGAGCTAATCAATCAGGTTGGATTAATGAGACTCTTTTTCTGGAATATATAAAACACTTTATTAAAATTGTAAAACCGACAATAGAAGATCCTGTTTTAATTATTTATGATAACCACGAGTCACACATAAATATCAATGTGATAGATTTGGCAAAAAAAATGGAATTGTCTTAGTAACGATTCCTCCCCACACATCACATAAGCTGCAGCCATTAGATAGGAGTGTTTTTGGACCCTACAAAAAATATTACTCCAGTGCTATGTCGGAATGGATGGTGAATCATGCTGGTCGACCAGTCGGTTTATACGACGTGGCTGAAATATGTGGGAAAGCTTTTGGTAAAGCATTTACCAAAGAAAATATTGAAAAAGGATTTATAGTGTCAGGCATATGTCCTTTGAATGAAGAAGTGTTTTCTGATGTTGATTTCCTTGGTTCTGATGTAACGGATCGCCCCTTTATACCAATCAATAACACAGTGCAAACAGAAAGCATCAACAATACACAGTGTAATGATGGTGATATTTTAGAAATACAATCTAAGACACCTTCTCCAAAAGCTGGGCCATCAGGAATACGACATAGTCCAATGGGAGAATATAATGCAGACCATTCAGGTACTTCCCCAAATTACTATTCTCCGGAAATGGTAAGGCCTTTTCCTAAGGCTGGCCCTCGAAAACAATCAAATAGAGGAAGGAAGCGTGGCAAAACATTAATTTTAACAAATACGCCAGTCAAAAATGAAATTATGCAAGATAAATTAAAGAAAAATAAAAACAATGTTCCAGAAAAAAAGCGAGGTGTTAAGAAAAATTTTGGAAAGAAAAATGACAAAGGTGTGGCTCCTGCGAAAAAAACTAAAAAGGTGCAGATTTTTCCAAGCAGCACTGAAGAATCTGATGACATTTCATATGCTGATTCTAGTGACTCTAATGTCTCAGAATGGTCATCTGACAAGAGTCAGGACCTCATTAAAAAACTAACGAAGACAAAAGATAAAGAAAATATTTCATTCGTAAAACCAGAACTCCACCTGGAGAAATATTATGCAGTGTATTATGAAGACACTTGGTATCCAGGCAGGATAATCGATTATGAAGATGTGCACATTACAAAATTTAAATTTTTACGACGTGATCTCGATTGTTTTGTCTGGCCCAAGGAAGCAGATATTCAAAAAGTTAGAAATAAATTTATAATGTATGGTCCTTTTCCATTAAATGGTACAGAACCCTTTACAATAAGTCAAAAAGATTTACAAAACATCCAGTCGATTCATAGAATGTTTAAACTTATTCACAAGTAAGTTTAAATATTTTATGAATTCACATGTCTTTTTATCCTTTAATTTTCTTTTTTTTTATCCTTGAACAATGACACGAAAAATGTTAAATTACATACAATAAAAATATATTCCTGATTGGCTAATTTTACTTTTAATTATCCCGAATTTTAGACACTGATTCACATAACCAAGGTAGGTACAACACATATGACCAAGGTACAACACATGTGTGACCAAGGTACATCCCTGGGTTGTACCTTGGTCACTTTTCTTCACCCACTTTTCTTTGACCATAACTTCTGCACATACATTATATTACAAAAACAAAAATAAAACATAGAATGATGAATAAACAGCCTTTCCAACTAAAATAAAATATTTTTTCTACTATGTATAGGAATGTAATTAAAAAATATAAACTAAAAAACTGACCAAGGTACAACGTCTTCCCCTAAATTTAACTAGATATTTCTTATTTCTAATTCTACATTTGATATTAAAGTAGCCAATATTCTCTAGTCTTGTACCACATATAGATAATAGATTACTACTATCTTTTATTATCATACAACTATCAAAACCTAGTTTGTAGAATTGTCCTTTAGACATACAATTGGCTTGAGCTCCAGTATCTAACTGACACTTCACAATTTTATTCCTAATATACAAGGTAATGTTCCATGTAGAATTATTATTTTTATTATTATTATTATTGATTTTGAAAATATGAGCCTGTTTTTGCTCTTGATTGAGTATTATACTTACTTGCTTTGTCCGACACATCTTGGCAAAATGGTTAGGCTTCTTACATGCATTGCAAAATTTCCCATATGCTGGACATTTGTACCCATGGTGCTCTCCACATTTTCCGCATTGTTTGGTTGGCTTGTCTTTTTTGCCCGATGGACTTCTCATGTACCTCGATGGACTTCTTGTGTACCTCGATGGACTTCTCGTGTACCTCGATGGACTTCTTGTGTACCTCGATGTAGTCTCTTGTACAGCCAACATGTTGGTTGATGTTGAGGGTTGGTCTTCTTCTTGCAGCGATCTAACATGTGCTTGGGCCACCTCCATTGCTTTGCACATCTCCTCTGCCTTTTCAAGAGTTAGATCCGCTTCAAACAAAAGTCTTTCACGAACATGTGCATTCTTTTCATTTAGGCCACAAATAAGTATGTCTTTGATTAGACTGTCTCTCACTGTGCCAAACTCACATGATGCACTTAGATTTTTAAGTGCTATAATGTAGTCTTGGATTGCTTCTGTTGTCGCTTGTGTTCTTGTGAAAAATCTGTGGCGCTCCACAGTCAAATTACGTCTTGGCGCAAAATGCTTAGTAAAAACATTTACTATTTCTTCTAATTTTACCGTCTCCACATTCAGTTCGAATGTGTGGAAGATGTCCAGGGCCTTTCTACCAATTGATGATAGAAGGATTGCAACCTTCCTTTTTTCTGCTTCCTGATCCAATCCCGCAGCTATTATAAACATGTTGAACTCTCCGATCCACGTTTTCCAATTCTGGGCCACGTTTCCCGTCACTTCTAATGGCGAAATTAGATTGAGAATGGATGCCATGTTTCTTAATGTGCGCGACACTATGATTTTAAAATAAGTAACTATGTTAATTAACACACACCTGACACCATGTTGTGGGTTCTGTTCAATATAAAACACGTTGTTTACTATTATTCTTTATTGGGATCCACACAATTATTAATTACACAAGTTACAACAAGCAGACCACATGTCTTATGATATACATAACCATGTTATAACAGGTTGTGACCATAGACCTACTATTGATATAGTAGCTCTATGGTTGTGACAGTTGTCATAGACAATAGTCTATAATAATCTATTAAATACAAACATAACACTGTCTTTTTGGTGTTCCAATTTTTTCTTGATCCTTTCTGTACTCTAACCATGAAGACGCTACAGAAAAATCAATCAAATGCATTATTAATCGTACTGTCCACAATTTGTTCTAGCACAAATTCTGTAGTTACTGATAATTCTGTCCAATAGGTCTACACCCCCCATGTTAGTGTTATGAATTAACTACAGCTGGACGATTGACCATTATATATGCACGATCTTTTTTCGACCAACGTCGACATTGGTCTATTGGGTTCTTTCCTTCTCTGGAAGATGCTAGTACGACAGGTTTATTATCGAACCATTTTAAAATTGCTATCTTCTCGTCATTTCTAATACTCTGATCAATTGCACCTCGGCCCTGCTTCATCATTGCTTTGTCCTCTTTAAGTTTACATGTTTTTAGAATCCGGTTTTTTTGAAGTGTTCCTGTTGCCTGACATTTTTTCGTACTGAGAAGTATGTCTAAAAGTGGGATAGAAGTGAAATATCGGTCTATGTATATCGTAGCTCCCGGAGGAAGGGTCTCAGTCAGACGAATGACAGCCTTACCTCCAATATCTAATTTCGCATGTTCAATGCCGGTGAAAATTGTGTCATCTCTGCCCTGATATAAAAAAAAGTCGTATGGTATTCCATCTGGTCCAGCCGCAACAAAATTCTTTAGCCCACATGGATTTGGCTTGTTCCGAACAAATTGCCTTGCCTCCATTTTTCCCCAAAAGGGAATCATCTGCTCATCAATGGCAACAGATTTAGAACGTGAGTTAAGGCGACAACCGTTTTGGACAGATTTTATTAGGGGCTGAACCTTCCAGAATTTATTATTCTGCTTTTCCTCTGGAGTCGACAAGGAATCCTCCACAAGTTTCAAACTGCTCCTTATTGTGAAATATCTTGACCTTGTCATATTGTCTGCGATTATAGGCACCCTGGTTTTTAGAGCCCAGTACATTCTTATTCTAGGAAATTGGAGATATGACATTGTCAGTGTTATTGAAAAAAACATCTTCATTTCTTTAAGTGTACAATTGAGTGCCCTTCCTGTCTTTTTCAAGAATTTAATATTGGTGTATGTGCACATGGTTTCAACAATTTCTTCCGGAACGTATTTGGAAATATAGTCTGATGGTAAAAGATTTATTGGGTTTGTAGGCACCTCGTCAAAAATTGCAGGAAGCGGAGGAGAAAAATCGTCTGTTTTCTTCCAGAAATTTCTGTCAACTGGTGTGCACACAATCGGATTTATTATGGGTTCTTCTGGTTCCGTTTCTATTAGTTCCGTTTCTAATGCTTCCTCTTCTTCTGGCACACCAGTTGTTGGAAAGTCAGCATCATCCAGCTCGTCATTGCTGAGTTCACATTCTGAATCATCTCCATTTATTTCTAAACAGAGAAATTCTTGAAATGCCTCTGTATCTGAAAAGCAAGAACAAAACGATAAACATTTTTTGATACTATAGTTATTATTTGAAAGCTGAGTCCCCGTGTCCCCTACAGGCGACACGCAACTTTGACAGTCTACAGGTTCGGAAAAAAAACATTTATCTACTTTATTTCTTTGATACACTTGAAATGGTCCTTTCTGTGTCTAAATTGATATAATAAATACTAAATATATCAAAAAATAAAGAAATAATCACTACTTACCGAGATCAGATGCAGCAAAACGTGACTTTTTGACAGGTGGCATTTTTAAACTGACAGAAGTCAAAAACAGTAAAAGTAAAAGAGTTGAATTTTATCTCTATGTAGAGTGCCATCTATCCACATTGTGATGAAACAAAATTGAATAGTGTGGTAATGCTACCTTTGATAAGATCACACTTTTAGCAAGTGTTGTTTTATGTCCCCTACAGGAGACTCTAGGCCTGAGGAGGATAAACTGATCAAGTCCCGAAACTATAAACTGGGAGTAGAGTTCAGAGGTAAGATTGTCAGTGATTATTGGGAGCAAAAACGCACTGACATTGTCAGAGTACCACGATATTAGAGGAAGATTGAAGTCTCCGATCACGATGAATATGTCATTAGGATAAATACCGCGAAGGTTCACAAGCAATTCTGAATAATTGCTGACTGCATCAGCGTGCCCAGGACCACCCGGAATGTAAACGCATGAAATATGTAAGTTAATGTTATTAGATAAAGATTTACCCGGTATGGTAATCCACACGCACTCAGCATCAGTCTGCCATTCAGGTCTATACTGCGCCATCAGAGATCGACGAGCAGCAACCATCACTCCACCGCCCCGCGAAAGTCCAGTGCTCTGTGAGTTTCTATCATATCTAAAAATTTCGTATCTGCCATCCACCAATTCACCATCCAAGATACCGTCACACAGCCAACTCTCAGTCACAGCTATTACATCATAATCGTTAAGCAATATGTTATGTGAAAAAGTTGTTGTCTTAGTACGTAAGCCACGTACGTTTTGATAGTAAAACTTTAACTCCATAGTAACAAAAAAGAATATAAAAGTACACAATAGCTGATAAAGAAAACAAAATCAAAGGAAACGACATACAAAACACAATATTGAAGGCATCTCCAGGATTGAGACACATGCACACGATAGATAATAAAATAAGTCAGACAGTATTTGAAGAAAAAAGAAAGGTAGAAAGTAAGAAGCAAGAGGAAAAAAGGGTAGGGTATAAAATAAGATGTAGGAGGAAAAGAAAAGACATAGTATTACAAGTATATGTAAGCAAACCAATTTTCAAAAGAAAATAATGCCAACGCACAACAAGCGGGCACACTACCAATTAGATAAAGGTTGATAAACGAGAAATAAACTATGTGATACTCTTCAGATTCTCTTCTGAAGAGATTTTTACTGCAGGTGAACGGTCGCTCTTCCTCATGTAGACGCAGCAGTTTCTGGTCCAGACGTATAAATTTTTTTTGGTCTTTGCAACTTCTTTGGCACGTCTTAACAGGAATTTATTCTGGGAAGTGAGGTGTTCATTAATATATATATACTTCGTACGTCTCCACCAATATTTATGTCAGAGGTTTTTAGTCCGCGCTTTTTCCTAACAGCTGCTATAAGTCTATCTTTGAGATCCATTTTACAAAACTTCGCAATGATAGCTCTTGGTCTGTTGGAGGCCGATTTATGAGCAGTACGAGTAGCAAAATCAATGTCATCAGCAGAGATCTCAACACCAAGAGCGGCGCCCATTGAGCTTACAATGTTTGACGGTGAGAGAGAAGATTTGGGCACACCAGTTATTTCTACATTAAATCTTCTCGCATGTTGCTCTGTGTTCGAGATCTTGACATTCAACGCACTTATCACATCCTCTAATCCCTTTATTCTTACCTCCTGATCTCGCACCGCTGCATCGCAAGAACAGACCTCACGTGATGCTTCCATTGAGTCACATTTATCCTCCAAATTCTTCACTCGCATATGCAGGTCCTCGTATTGTGATGATAAAGATTTTATTTGATATAATATCTCAGAAGTCTGCTTGGATATGACTAAGTGAAGACTGTTGATCTGCTCCATTATCTCCTTCTTTACCTGGACCAAGTCACTACCTTGATCATCAGAAATAGATGGAGAAGAAGATCCCGGTAATGAAAATAAGGCAGAAGATGATCTGGTATCTTCCGTCTGACAAGGACGACACAGCCACTGAGATCTAGATCTGTACGACATCTTCTTGAAATTCTTCAGCGATTGTCCCTGGCAAGAATAATGCTACTTCATGTAGCACCTGCTGCATTTTAACGTTTTTGTAGGAGAAACATCGTTCTTACACTGATTGCAAGTAGTTTTATTCATGTTTAACACCTATGACAGCGGCTGACCTTGACAAAAATTGCTACTCCTGATATCATGTACAAAGTTGATCTAGTACTGCTGATGCGTTTGCGTTCACTGCTCCTGATGTTGTTTAAAACAAAATCAAATTATTCAAATTTGCGCGCCTTAGGTACGTAGGCAACATGCGCTTGCGCGTAGTTTTTTTGCATGAACGACAGGTACCAAATCAAAGCAATCCAGATGGAACCTCTCATTGGTCAATTTGCAAAACTATTGTGGTTTTGGATAACTTTGTAAAAAAAATTAAATGTTCACTTACAGTTAATTCCGAATATTATCACAAACAACTTATATAAATATAATATAATCCTCAGTTGCTTAGAATGTGAATTTGATATTGAATACCGGAACAACTTAGAAGAAACACACAAAAAAACTATTATTAACCGAGAGATAAATTGACAAGTACCTTTCAACAAGCTTGACAGATGAACGATGTGAACGAAGCGATGAACTTCTTTCACTTCCTCTACATTCATCCAGTGGTTCATACATATGCACGCCAATTTCTCTTTCTAAACATGCGGCTTTCCTTAAGAATTTGATCCACGTGATCAAGCCACGTGGTTCTTGGACGTCCGCGCTTCCTTACACCCCCGTTTTTAGATAAAAACATCCTCTTCGTCATCCTTTCATCGTGAATTCGCTCAACATGTCCAAACCATTGTAACTTGTTTACACGCATTCTGTCCTCAACACTCCTACTCACATCCGCTCATTCACCTGATATTCACAATTATTATTCACTCTATCTCGCAACGTTTTACCAACCATTCTTTTCAGCGATCATATTCCCACTGCGATTATTCCACTTTCGTCCTTCTTTAGCCATGTCCATGTTCCCCTTGCCTTCGTAAGTGATGGTACCAGAATGGTACTAAGCACCAGTATTTTTGCCATATTTGATACATTGCCATTGCTGAAAATGGGTTGTAGTACACCGTTCACTCTAGCATCGATCACTATTTTCATTCTTTCAATGTCTCTATCGTATCTTCCATCCTTCCTAGACAAACAATGCATTCTCCCGAGCCCTATTCAATTCGATATCAACATTCTTCTCTTTCACAGGTCGCATACAGTAGTCGAGGGGGTGCAAGGAAGCGTGGACGTCCAAGAACCACGTGGCTTGATCACGCGGATCAAATTCTTAAGGATAGCCGCGAGTTTAGAAAGAGAAATTGGCGAGCATATATGAGAAAGTGGATGAATGTAGAGGAAGCAAAAGAAGTATGTAAGGGTATATCCTTATGGCGTTCCGTTCTCTCTGCCTAACCCACCTGGGACACGGTATAAAGGTATAGTTTAGGTGTAGTAACATAACCTGAAAAGGTACAAACATGACAAATGCGCGCATCGTAAGTGTTACTTATTATGAAAAAGCTTTGAGTAAAACCATTTACGTTGACTTATATAGTTTTGCTGAACTATAGACCATTAAAGGTCACGTGGTCTTGTCTATGGATTTGCCTTTGCGTGAGGGGCACACACAATAAAATTTTTATGACTTATGAGTGTTATGACAGTTGGAAGTCAGACTTGTTGTGAGTGGTTGAGTCATCCGTATCGTCGTTTAATACTTTCATCGTTTTTAATAGTTTTGTGTACACAACTTTGTAGACAACAAGTGTAAATTAATCTTAGAATCGATGCATTCTTTAAGAACAAATGGAATTCTAAAAAAACGCGTAATATCTCTATTCCCTCTGTTGCCACATCCAATAACGGAACAAAATGAAGGCATTTTATTAAGTTTCACAAAGTCTATTGATTTTCTAAGCTATAACACACGATAATAATAACATATTATTATAATTTGAGCACACGACAAAATAACAACAAAACTAATACTGACAGTTGTATACATTTAATACATGACAACGCTCTTTGAATATGTACTATCTGAGATAGCGTGTGCTAGGGTAGGTACTTTATCTCTTTTTCACACATACTTAGAACTACGCAGTTAGAAAGAGATACGTCCTTAAGCTTTTTCTTTCACGTGGTACGCTTTTTTCTTTTATAGAAATATGTACCTTATTATCTTATACTGAAAGCATGTTATTTAATATTACGTTAGTTTTTGAACGGTTGAATAATAAATTATGGTCAAGTTGGTAAACAAATGCGAAAACTTCGTTTAACTGTGAATGGGTTGATTTCGTCTGTTGAGTTGGGATGCCTGATGCCCCACAAGGATTTTTCTGTGACGTCATCCTTTAATGGTCTATATATTGAACACTTATCTTCAACATAAGTTAACTATCTTTTTTTGTTCATATTGTTTTAAAACTATGCACACAGCCAAAAAGAACACACTATTTTATTACATGTACGAATTTTTGATACGCTATGTTGAAAAATAACATAATATATATTAAACTGAAATTGTCATATTTTGTCAAACTACTCTACTGAAAATATGACATTTCTTACTTATGTAGTTTTGCCTTATTGCCACAGTCTGTATGGTTGATCATAGAAAAAACCCCGCGCTACCTTCACAAGCGGATAGCCTAGTATTCACAGCAATTTTAAAATTTTCGACGCCGGGACCCTCTACAGACGGACGCCCGAAGCTTTTTCGTTTGTAACGGTGGCGCATTATTCGTTTGTTTATTCATGATTAATATCATTGCCTTGTACATTTTGAGAGATAACACAAATTTATAAATCTGATAGAAAGGTTGAGAAGTGCATGGTCGAAAAAAAATAATGAAATACTGCATCATAAGGCTTTTAAATTTAGAGGAAAGAAAAATAAAATATGACTGAGTGGAACACAGGATAATAAATTATAAACTTAATATTACTACTATACCTACCCCTACAGCATGTCGAATAAGTAATAAGCATGCAGATTGTCCTCTTCGTGGCAATAAAAATAAGACATTCAGGATTCTTTCGTTTTTCCGTGGAGCACTTGGCAAAGAAGTGGTCTCCAACTCTTCCGTAAGTTTTCAGGTGTTCGAAAAAATAAAGACACATGAAATTTTAAATTCCAATTATCTTAATTTTTTGTTGGCACAGAAAGGATGGCTTGCATGTTTATTACATGCGGCTGGTATACTGATAGTGTGGAATAGTACATTCAGAATAGGTGCAAATTGTAGTATATTATTATGTGAAGTTTTGAGACCATTTGCCTAATCCATGACACTCGATAACTTATGGAAAATAGTGGGAGACCATATATTTATTTCTGTTTATTATTTACTGTACATTGGTTATAAGCAAATTCGTAATTTATTTTTCCTTCTTTATAAATTTGCGTTATCTCTCGAAATGGTAATGAACAAATCATAAATAAACAAAACGAATAATGCGCCACCGTTACAAACGAAAAAGCTTCGGGCGTCCGTCTGTAGAGGGTCCAGGCGTCGAAAATTTTAAAATTGCTGTGAATACTAGGCTATCCTTCACAAGCAGGTATTTTTCACAGAATTCCAATATAAAAATCTATGGTATTTTTGAACACAGGTCATTATTTCTAGCATGGCCATGCCCTTTTCAAAATCTGAGCTGGCAACACTTTGTACACCTATTATTATATCTATGATAATTTCTTTAATCTGTCAAATTCAACGTTGTGACCAGAGTCTTGGTTGTAAAAATATAAAAGAACATTTATTTAATATCTTTATCACTGTTTCCGAGTAGTCATTACTATATTGCAGCTGGAGATTCCGTGTACACTTAATTTAAATATAAATAATACATGTAGTGCTGTCACAGTGCATACTCGTGTATTCTACAAGTTTTGTAATACTAATAAAGTTGTGGAGTATACAAGTTCATATAAATATATAACATGATGGAGGGAACCAGTTCTGGTGAACACAACTTTGTAGATTGCCGACAGGATGAGTGCGTCTTGTGTGGCATGCAAATATGTGTAACTGAGGATGATTATATAGATGCCTTTCTGGCAAATGTCGTAGTGAAACAGGAACCTGTGGAGAAGGAAAGTTGTGACATTGGATATGCAGTTCCCTATGGTGAGATAGATATACATGAACCTGATATAAAAGTTGAATGCGAGAGAACCAACAATGTAACAGTGGCTAGCACATCTTCCCCACTTACAGAGTGTGAAGCAGGTCCAAGTAAACAAGCTCATGTAAAAGAAACGAGCACTACAAATGTTTATAATATAAACAACAAGAGATCGACAAAAAAAATAAACATTTGTTTTGAAAACTTCAGTACTTTAAGCAAAATGAGGAAGCCTAAAAGGATTCACAGTGGTGAAAACCCTTATGAGTGTAATATTTGTAAGAAAAAATTTAGTCGGTCTTCAGATTGGAAGAGACATAAAAGGATTCACAGTGGTGAAAACCCTTATGCGTGTAATATTTGTAAGAAAAAATTTAGTCAGTCTTCTCATTTGCAGAAACATAAGAGGATTCACAGTGGTGAAAAACCTTATGAGTGTAATATTTGTAAGAAAAAATTTAGCGATTCTTCTAATTTGCAGAGACATCAAAGGATTCACAGTGGTGGAAAACCTTTTGAGTGTAATATTTGTAAGAAAAAATTTAGCGATTCTTCTAATTTGCAGGGACATAAGAGGATTCACAGTGGTAATAAACCTTTTGACTGTAATATTTGTAAGATAAAATTTAGGCGGTCTTCTGAATTGCAGAGACATAAAAGGATTCACAGTGGTGAAAAACCTTTTGAGTGTAATATTTGTAAGAAAAAATTTAGTCAGTCTTCTTATTTGCAGAAACATAAAAGAATTCACAGTGGTGAAAAACCTTTTGAGTGCAATAATTGTAAGAATAAATTTATTCAGTCTTCTCATTTGCAGAGATATAAAAGGATTCACAGTGGTGAAAAACCTTTAGAGTGTAATATTTGTAATAAAAAATTTAGCGTTTCTTCTAATTTGCAGATACATAAGAGGATTCACAATGGTGAAAAACCTTTTGAGTGTAATATTTGTAAGAAAAGATTTAGTCAGTCTTCTGTATTGCAAACACATAAAAGGATTCACTGTGGTGAAAAACCTTTTGAGTGAAATATTTGTAAGAAAAAGTTTAGTCAGTCTTCTCATTTGCAGAAACATAAGAGGATTCACAGTGGTGAAAAACCTTATGAGTGTAATATTTGTAAGAAAAAAATTAGCGATTCTTCTAATTTGCAGAGACATCAAAGGATTCACAGTGGTGAAAAACCTTATGAGTGTAATATTTTTAAGAAAAAAATTACTTATTCTTCTCATTTGCAGGAACATAAAAGAATTCACAGTGGTGAAAAACCTTTTGAGTGCAATAATTGTAAGAATAAATTTATTCAGTCTTCTCATTTGCAGAGATATAAAAGGATTCACAGTGGTGAAAAACCTTTAGAGTGTAATATTTGTAATAAAAAATTTAGCGTTTCTTCTAATTTGCAGGGACATAAGAGGATTCACAATGGTGAAAAACCTTTTGAGTGTAATATTTGTAAGAAAAAGTTTAGTCAGTCTTCTCATTTGCAGAAACATAAAAGGATTCACAGTGGTGGAAAACCTTTTGAGTGTAATATTTGTAAGAAAAAATTTAGTCAGTCTTCTCATTTACAGGACCATAAAAGGATTCACAGTGGTGAAAAACCTTTTGAGTGTTATATTTGTACGAAAAAGTTTAGTAAATCTTCTCATTTGCAGGGACATTAAAGGATTCACAAAGGTGAAAAACCTTTTGAGTGTTATATTTGTACGAAAAAGTTTAGTAAATCTTCTCATTTGCAGGGACATTAAAGGATTTACAAAGGTGAAAAACCTTTTGAGTGTTATATTTTTATGAAAATTAGCACTTCATCCTATTTGCAGAAACATAAAAGGATTCACACTGATGTCAAATCTTTTGAGTTTTTTGAAGAATCATAAGAAAAAATTTAGCGTTTCTTCTAATTTGCAGGGACATAAGAGGATTCACAATGGTGAAAAACCTTTTGAGTGTAATATTTGTAAGAAAAGATTTAGTCAGTCTTCTGTATTGCAAACACATAAAAGGATTCACTGTGGTGAAAAACCTTTTGAGTGAAATATTTGTAAGAAAAAGTTTAGTCAGTCTTCTCGTTTGCAGAAACATAAAAGGATTCACAGTGGTGGAAAACCCTTATGAGTGTAATATTTGTAAGAAAAAATTTAGTCGGTCTTCAGATTGGAAGAGACATAAAAGGATTCACAGTGGTGAAAACCCTTATGAGTGTAATATTTGTAAGAAAAAATTTAGTCAGTCTTCTCATTTGCAGAAACATAAGAGGATTCACAGTGGTGAAAAACCTTATGAGTGTAATATTTGTAAGAAAAAATTTAGCGATTCTTCTAATTTGCAGAGACATCAAAGGATTCACAGTGGTGGAAAACCTTTTGAGGGTAATATTTGTAAGAAAAAATTTAGTTGGTCTTAAAATTTGAAGAGACATAAAAGGATTCACAGTGGTTAAAAACCTTATGAGTGTAATATTTGTAAGAAAAAAATTAATTATTCTTCTCATTTGCAGGAACATAAAAGAATTCACAGTGGTGAAAAACCTTTTGAGTGCAATAATTGTAAGAAAAAATTTATTCAGTCTTCTCATTTGCAGAGACATAAAAGGATTCACAGTGGTGAAAAACCTTTTGAGTGCAATAATTGTAAGAATAAATTTATTCAGTCTTCTCATTTGCAGAGATATAAAAGGATTCACAGTGGTGAAAAACCTTTAGAGTGTAATATTTGTAATAAAAAATTTAGCGTTTCTTCTAATTTGCAGGGACATAAGAGGATTCACAATGGTGAAAAACCTTTTGAGTGTAATATTTGTAAGAAAAGATTTAGTCAGTCTTCTGTATTGCAAACACATAAAAGGATTCACTGTGGTGAAAAACCTTTTGAGTGAAATATTTGTAAGAAAAAGTTTAGTCAGTCTTCTCATTTGCAGAAACATAAAAGGATTCACAGTGGTGGAAAACCTTTTGAGTGTAATATTTGTAAGAAAAAATTTAGTCAGTCTTCTCATTTACAGGACCATAAAAGGATTCACAGTGGTGAAAAACCTTTTGAGTGTTATATTTGTACGAAAAAGTTTAGTAAATCTTCTCATTTGCAGGGACATTAAAGGATTCACAAAGGTGAAAAACCTTTTGAGTGTTATATTTTTATGAAAATTAGCACTTCATCCTATTTGCAGAAACATAAAAGGATTCACACTGATGTCAAATCTTTTGAGTTTTTTGAAGAATCATAAGAATATTCACATGGGTGAAAAAATTTCAATTAGGAACTAGCGAAAATAAATTGAATTAACGATAGGAAAAATAACTCAAAGTTTATAAATATAATATTTACACTTCAATTTCATATGAAATTTGTCAATTTTTTAGGTAAGATATGTTTTTTAATCAAACATATTCTAAACATATTTGATCTCAATAAAACACTGTTTACTTTTCACTATTGATTTATTAATACTCGAGCGCTTTCGTCAAGTTAGCTTGACATTTTCAAGAGAACTAATTACAAGAATTTTTTTTCTTTAAGTCACATGCAACAACAATATTTTTTATATGTAGGTACTTAAAAACAGAAAAGAAGGGGTAAGGAAGTAGGAGAAGTTAAGACAATGGTGGATGAACAGTAAAATTGGTTTCAACAATGGTGATGGATGGGTGTATCTACTTTCCATACTAAGTGACAAAACACGTGTCCGGGGTCCCGATCCTTTTTTTCTAAGAATTATCGTTATTGTCTCGGTTTCATTGTTTTTGCGAGCTGCAGTGTGCAACAGAGACAGCAACATAGCATCACCTACTCACAACACATATCGGACGACACCACAGCAGTAGACACTTTCATCGCTTGGTTGTATTTTTCTGTGATACTGCATGACAATTTCCCTTTTTACCTTCTAAAAAATAACAATAACACATATTAATGTTATATAGTCCTTGCCTCCCATACTAACCGACTATCAGCTGCTTTGCAGTACTGTATACGTACTAATACTTTGTTCGAACTTATGTACTTATGTAGTATCATAGACATAAGTATATCATAGACGCATATCTACTAAACAAATTTAATCAATCCATCTTGTCTTACATGGATTTAAACTTAGTCACCCGTAATTCGACTGTCATTACTAGAAACGTCAATTGTGTTTTCACATCTCGCGCTCCTGCGATTTTGCGCTACACCAAAGATGAGTTTCTTTCGTTTGATAATTCTGCTCACGGTGCACAATCAACACTACCCACCCACTTGTTAAGGTCTTATCGTCCTCAACTTTTGTCAAACGGCACCGTGGTTGCAGAGCTGGCGCTCACGTGAAACAAAAGAAAACTACCAGTAGACACTCGGCTTCATCAGTCACTTTTAACATTGGCCACTGGAACGCTAGGTCAATTACCAACAAAGTTGAGAGCATTCATGACCTGCTCTCTGAACGTAATTTGCACATACTAACACTGAACGAAACATGGCATGACAGCTCTGAATCTATTGCAATCAGAACCCTTCGTAATCACGGGTACATAGTGTTGGATAAGGCCAGACCTCGCAGCCCAGAGGCTGAATGTTCCTTAAAAACCAATCACGGCGGAGTCGCCATTGTCAGTAAACCGGAACTACGCATGTCCAACATTGCCTCCCTTGGAACGTACAGCACCTTCGAGTATGTTGGCTGCAAGCTAACCCTTGACGGTACATCCTTCGTGGTTCTCACCATTTACAGACCCGGGTCTTGCCCGCTCACTACCGACTTTTTTGCCGAGTTCACTACTATCCTATGCCTCACATCTCGTTTTGCGATACCGGTAATACTACCGGGAGACCTCAACATCCACGTGAAAAACCAGCACGATGTTCATACTAAGAAACTGAGCAAATTGCTGGGGGATCACGGCCTTGCTCAAAATATAACTTCTCCTACTCATGATGCTGGAGGAATTCTTGACCTTCTCATTACAAGCAGAGACTTTGTGCCATCATCAACCATAGTCACTGACGTAGGGCTCTCGGACCATCGACTGTTCGTAGCTGGATTTCATGTCTCTATTTCAGCGCCTCTCTACACTACTGTCACTTCAAGAAGTTGGATGGACTTCTGCCCCGAAGCATTTCGAACCCACCTACAAGGATCTGTTTTATGCTCTGATATCACACAGACCAACGATAACATTGACCATCTCGCAGAACAATACAACTCCACACTCCATGACATCCTTAACGAGCTTGCACCATTAACTTCAAAAACTATCCGTGTGCATAACCCTAATCAGCAGTGGTTCAACTCTGAGTGCAGGACTGAGAAAGCCAAAGTTCGCAAACTCGAAAGAGTCTATAGGCATCGAAGAACATCTGACTCCAGGACTGCCTGGATCTCCGCCCAGAAAGCATACCTAGGACTCATCAAAAAAACGAAATCTAACTTTTGGAGAGAGCGAATCAACACTCACAAAAACAATCCTAAAAAACTATGGCAGGACCTGCAAGAGATCATGGAGTCAGAAAAGTCTAGGACGTCTACTAGACTGAGTGCCGATCAGTTTAAGACTGCATTTCAGACGAAACTCGACGGAATTTCCGCATCACTTCCAAAGCACAACACGGTCATGGACACAAATACAACATCGTGCTTAACTAGCCTTGATACTTTTAGCCCCGTATCCGAGACGGAGATCATGAAGACCATCAGAAATTCCCCAAACAAGCAATGCCAACTCGATCCTCTACCTACCCAACTTCTTAAAGATAATCTAGACTTCCTTATGCCAACAATCACACAGATTTTCGAACTCTCTTTAACGCGTGGCATTATACCAGCACTCTGGAAAGTGTCGCATGTAATTCCGCTTCTCAAAAAGAGCACACTTGACGCCGACGACGCAACCAATTACCGGCCTATTTCAACCTTCCTTTTCTATCTAAGGTACTCGAGCGCGTAATTGCATCCCAGCTGACAGCTTACTTTGAAAGCAACGACTTTTATCAGAGTTACCAATTCGCTTACAGGAAAACCATTCCACCGAATCCGCCCTTACAAGACTGACATCCGACTTAATAACGGGCGTTGCATCAGGAAACATCGGCCTAGTGACGGTCCTCGACATGAGCGCTGCCTTTGACACTGTGGATCATACAATGCTCCTTCAATGTCTGGAGACCGAATACAATATTCACGGAACCATGGAATGGCTGCGATGCTATCTAACCAACAGAAGGTGGTCCGTAAAAGTGGAATCTGGGTCAACCGATGAAGGTGTCGTTGCTCAGGGAGTACCGCAAGGGTCAGTCCTTGGCCCAATATTGTTTATCCTGTACATAGGATGCATTGACCGCCTCCTGGAAGAGTGTGGCATGCAAAACTACGCATACGCCGACGATCGCGTCCTGGTTATTTTCTGTAGCCCGGATCAAAAGGACAATCTAGTGGCTACCACTGTCCGGTGCGTTGAAAAACTCTCGTCTATAATGGCCCAGAGACGCCTAAAACTGAATCCAGCCAAAACCGAATTTATGTGGGTTGCCTCCCCAGGACATCAACATCTCATAGACACCAAACAAATCTCTGTCGCTGGCACCAACATAACACCATCGCGCACAATATCCGTTCTCGGCGTCTTACTGGATGAATCACTCTCCAGGGAAGCCCAAGTATCCAGGACAGTAAGCACAGCCTTTTTCCACATTCGCCAACTGCACCTCGTATCCAAAAATTTATCTGTAGATGCAGTAGAAAAAGTCTGATCGTCTCCTTTGTCATCTCTCGTCTGGATTACTGCAACATCATATATATTTTTTATTTATTTATTTATTTATTCTTTACTGTACATTGATAACAAGCAAATTCACACAAAAATACATTTCAAACAAAGACAATCATACAATCAATATACAGAGGGCGAGTTTATCGCAGAGGCGCGATTTCTTCCAACTTACCCAATTTCATAATACTTTCACATAAAGAAAATTTTTTTAAAGAAAGGAAAGAGGAGGTAATAAAGGAGAATAATATGTAGGAAAAGGGACTAGGATACAGAAGCCATATTTTGTGTGATAAAATGGTCCTTGACCGCCCGCTTGAAAGCTTGAAGAGTGGGGAGCAACCTTATCCTGGAAGGCAAACTATTCCAACAGCGAGCACCATGAACAGAAAAAGAGTTTGTAAAAAAGTTTGAGCTGGTATCGCCAGAAGACGCTCGCTATTGGATCGTAAGGGCAAGCCATGGCTCGAAAGATACTCAAACATTTCCTTAAGATAGTTTGGTGAAGACGTAGAGTATAAACAATTATAAACCAGTGATAAGACATGGAGATCTCGTCTTTGGCGCACGGTAAGCCATTTCAGTTTATTCCTAAATCTTGTTATGCGGTCAGATCTTTTCAGATCAAAGATGAAACGAATGCCAGTATTTTGTAACCTTTCCAGTTTAGTGAGTAATTCCAAGTATCAACCAACGTAGGCACAATCGGCATAATCAAGGATTGGAAGTAGAAGAGACTGGACCAAAAGAGTTTTAATTTTCATGGGCAAGAACCTTTGCAATCTCCTTAGATTATGCATGCTGCAAAAGAATCTCCTCCTAACATTATTAACGTGTTGACGCCAAGAAAGCTCTCTATCCAGTAAGAGACCAAGATTCTTTGCAGTTTTGGAATAAGGGATTACAGTGAAGTCAATGTATGTATTAGGAATCGTTAGATTATTCAGTTTTGAGATAGAATAGGGGCTTCCTATAAACATCGTTTGTGTTTTAGTAGGATTAAGAATCAAGCCGTTTTTAGTGGCCCAGTCAGAAACTTGTTGCAAACAATTCGACTTTTCATCAACAGCCCTTGACAGATCCTATAACTTGAAGTGAGTATAGATCTGTAGGTCATCGGCATATAGATGGTAGTTACAGGGAATATGTCGCATGATTACCCATTGGTAAGGCATCTAAGATTTTATAAAATTTATCGTTGAACTTGAAATAATTCTGCTCCATGCAAATTTGTAAAAGATTTAATAGACGTTGCTTTTTAACATTATCAATGTTCAATTCATCCAATTTATTCTTCACTAGTACAATCACTTCAGACACAGGCACATAAGTAAACAGATTCTTAACATCAAAAGAAACAAGTAAACAATTCTTTGGAGGAACAACACTAGTAAGTTTTTTAGCTAGGTCAATGGAATTCTTTATACCGAATTTCGAAGTGAAGTTTGTCAATGTAATAATCTCATTGTTAAGAAACTTAGCTATATTAACTGCAGGTGCGTTTACGTATGAGACCACTGGTCTCGCTGGGTAGTCTTCCTTGTGGAGTTTTATTAATCCATACAATCTCGGTGCTGCAGGATTAGTAGCCGTAAGTCTTCTTTTTTCGCCTGTTGTAAATTGATTTGTGTTAAGGTATTGCAATATCTTCTTTTGATATTTCGTAGTTGGATCTTTGGGTAATTCCAAAGTTATATCTTTTATTATAAGATTGTTTAACTTTTCAAAATAATCTTCTTTTTTTAAAGTAACCAATGATTCGCCTTTGTCTGCTGTTGAATACTGCCATCTGTGTGGTGAATTATGAAGCACTGGTCACTGGCTATAGACATAAGGTGATAATCTATGGCGAATAAATTCAATTCAGGGTTTGTCTTTGGTTACGTGTATATAATACACACACACTTGTTGATCCACCTCTTCTTCTCCAATACACAGTCAAATAACATTAATATCTATACTGTTCTATTTTGTTACAAGTTTTACATTAAATCCAATATAATTAAGAAAAAACAGTGTTTGTTCTGCATTACTCATCATTTACACACAACTCAACATTAAGCGATCGTGAAGGGACATAGGCGATCGTGACACAGCAACATTGGCGACCGTAAAACAGGACACCTTTCGGAAAAAACATCGAATCCATCATTGCGTATCGTATCCTATATTTTCCTATTCATTTACAATTCTATCCTATAATATTACATTTCCATTCAAATAGATCAATATATTTAACTATCTGGGGATTCATTGCCATTTTATATAAATATTATACATTTTAAGGTTAATTGTTACAATAATATCTACCCTACAATTTCATAACTGTACTCTTATCTAATTGTTGATTTAAAACATTTGTTTAATAAATAAAACTAATATTATCTTTATTGTTTTGCAGATAACCCGTGATTCCATCATATTTTCGGCATTTTTATGAAAAAAAACTGTGTGTAAATTCTCGTGAGAAATATTGTTGCAAAATAGTCGCGTGTTTTCAATGTTCATTGATTGGCATTTTTTGCATTGAGTTTTCTCTTTTTATTATTGTATATTTTTAACATTCTAGTGAATTATGTTGTCTGGAGAAAGAGAAACAAGGACAGCCACTTCAAAAATGGAAAAAACACGTGATTCTGAAATGGAGGTTTGCAAAGGATTGATATCAAGGCGAGGCGTTTTGAAGGGACAACTCACGCGCTTTAAAGATTATTTGAGTAAGAAAGATTTAGATATTTGTGAATTACAGTTAAGGACATCAAGAATGGAAAGCATGCTTGAAAAATTTGAAATGTTGCAATGTGACTTGGAGGAAATTGATGGTGAGGAAGTGGTGTATAGGGATACTTTTGAACAACTATTTTACACCACTTTAAGTAAGGCAAAATCATTATTGAAAGATCAACTACAAGTCACATGTGAAGTTAAGTTAAATCCAATTCAAATACCTACATTTCATGGTAATTATGAAACATGGTTACACTACAAAGATACATTCAAATCTCTTGTAGGCAACAATAATTCTTTATCTAACTTACAAAAGTATCATTACTTACTGAGCTCATTAAAGGGTGAAGCTTTAAGGTTAGTTTCTTCTTTGGAAGTTTCAGACACTAATTACTCTTTAGCATGGGACATCTTAACAAGGAGATTTGAGAACACCCGCCTCATTGTGGACAAACATGTTAATCACATTTTCAATCTCATTCCAGTGAAGCCAGAATCATATCAATCTTTAAGGCGATTGATCGATGATTCACAGCTCCATACGCGAGCTTTGGAAAGTTTGGGACTACCCACAAGCAGCTGGGACATCCTGTTAATTCACATAATTGCTAACAAATTAGATTCAGTATCACGTAACATATGGGAATCGCATCACTTGCAGGGTGAGCTACCTACATTAAAGGAACTGTACGAATGTATTGGGGAGAGAGCACGTATTTTGGAGACGACGTCTCACAACAAAAACTTCAAACCATCCAACACCTCCAACCGAGCAGGAGTTGGCTTGGTTGCAAATGTACGAGCAAACCCAGTTTGCCCACTTTGTTCTTCACAGCATCGATTAAACCAATGTGAGCAGTTTAAGTCGATGGGGACTCAGCAAAGGTGGGAGCTGGTAAAAAGGCAGCGACTGTGCCGTAACTGTATGTTAAGGAATCATATTGCCAAGGATTGTTCTTCAGGAGGAAGATGTAAGGTGTGTCGGAGGGACCATCACACCTTATTGCACACACCGAGCGTGCACAATTCGACAGCAAATACGGAAACTCTGGGACCTACTTCACAGGTTCCTACTGTGGTGAACCATGCTTCGCTCTCAAACGACGAGGAAGTACTGTTATCCACGGCCATGGTTGGGATCCAACTCCCTGATGGCGGCATTTTTAGGGCACGAGCACTCTTGGACTCGGCAGCACAGTCGAATTTCATTACAAAGAGTTTATGCGAGAAACTCAACTTACGGACAAAGGGAGCATATCTGCCAGTCTCGGGACTGCGGCAACAGGTAACTCACATTGAAGAAAAGGTAGATATAACGATTAATTCTTTATTGTATGATTACAGGAGGAAAATCAACTGTTTGGTCCTGCCTGTAATTACATCAAACTTGCCACTGCGATCTGTGGACAGACGACGTTTTCACGTGCCTTCCCAGATGCAGCTAGCGGACCCTGACTTCCATAAATCTTCTCCAATAGACTTGTTATTGGGAGCACAGGTATTTTGGGAGGTACTTCAGGGAAATCATGCATCAGCTCAACGTCAGCAGCCGATGATGCATCAGACCAAGTTAGGATGGGTCATTGCAGGAGCTATTCCGTGGAACTCTGAAGGAATCAGCAGACAAAGGCCGGTATCTTGTTACATTTCTTTGAATCAATTAAACAAAAACATTGAGAAATTTTGGGAGGTAGAAAGTGTGCCTAATTCTCTGGTTCGAACCCAGGAAGAGACATTATGCGAGAAACACTTTACTAGTACTACGACTCGTGATGAGTCTGGCAGATTTTCAGTAAGTCTACCCTTCAAGGAATGTCCACCTAACGTGGGAAACTCTCTTGAAATAGCCGAGAGGAGGTTACTGTCGATGGAGCGACGGTTTCTGAAGGATACAGAGCTGCACACACAATATGCAGCATTCATGAATGAGTATTTGGAATTGGGGCATATGTCTCCTTGTCTACCTGACAAGGAAAATGCAGTTTATCTTCCCCATCATTCCGTTTTCAAGGGAACAAAAATCCGTGTTGTGTTCGATGGTTCTGCAAAAACATCCAATGGAAAGTCCCTAAATGATAATCTGATGAAAACACCTACCATACATAATGAGTTATTTACATTGTTAATTAATTTCAGGAAACATCGATATGTCTTGAGTGCAGATATACAACAGTATTATAGGCAGGTCAATGTACATGAAAGGGACAGGGATTACCAGAGGGTCTTATGGAGGACATCTCCCAGTGAGGAAATGGGACATTTCCGACTCAACAGCGTCACATGCGGACTCAGTGCGTCACCATATCTCGCGATGAGATGTCTAAAGGAACTAAGTACAATTTATTCTTCTATTTTTCCTCTCACTTCTCAGGTGATAGAAAGGGATTTTTATGTGGATGATCTCTTAACAGGAGATCATGATAAGCAGACTTGTATTAATTTAAAAAATGAACTGTCATACCTTCTAGACAAGGCAGGTATGAAACTTACCAAATGGAGGTCAAATCTGGAAGACCTACATGACACTGGTCAGAACAATGACAGTAAATCCTTGAATCTCGAGGACGATTTTCAGTGCAAAATTCTAGGGTTGCATTGGAACAGTTACGAAGACACTTTTCATTATAAGGTTAACATTGAAACAAATACATCAACGTCTACTAAAAGGACAATTCTTTCAGATATTTCTAAGACGTTCGACCCGTTAGGACTCATCGGGCCCATTGTAATTAGGGCAAAATTATTAATGCAAAAAATTTGGCAGTTACAGATGGGATGGGACGATGAACTACCTGAAGACATTATTATTGCATGGAACTTTTACAAAAGGGATCTACAAGACATCAACATCATCAAGATTCCAAGGAGGGTAATTGTGACGTCAACAGGTAGTGCAGACATACAAATATTTGGGTTTTCCGATGCATCGAAGGAAGCGTATGGTTGTACTGTATATTTGAAGTCCATGGATGAACAAGGTAGGACACAAATCAATTTACTTTGTGCAAAATCTAGAGTGGCACCTCTCAAACAACTTACCTTGCCTAGGCTAGAATTATCAGGAGCGCTACTATTAGCTGGACTTGTCAAGTCCATAAAGGAGAACATGGGTTATCAAGGTGTATCCACTAAGCTTTTCACAGATTCAACTATTGTGTTGTCATGGCTACGAGCCTCAGCAACAAAAATGGATACCTTTGTAGCAAACAGGGTAGCAGAAATTCAGCGTAGCACAGAAGATTGTCAATGGATACATGTATCGTCACAACACAACCCAGCAGACTTGATTTCCAGGGGTACATCTGTACAACAACTTTCATCTTCGACTTTGTGGTGGAATGGTCCATCTTTCATACAAGAGGATGAGAAACTTACAGAATGTTCTTCTACGGTTGATATACAACAAGATATAGTGGTAAATACTACCACACTGGTAAATATTGAATCATGGGATATTTTCACAAGATATTCTTCATTTAATAGATTGCTTAGAGTTACTGCATATTTAATAAGATTTAAGAATAATGTAACATCAAAAACAGGGCGTAGAACTGGACCTTTACAGGTATCTGAACTTCAACATGCACATGATGTATTGTGCAACATCGTCCAAGGTATTTTCTTTCACAGAGAAATAAGGGATTTAAAAAAGGATGGTCAGGTGTCTGCTCGTAGTAATGTAAAATCATTAAATCCAGTATTGATAAATGGTATACTTTGTGTTGGAGGAAGACTGAAAAACAGTGAGGTACCTACCCAACAAAAACATCCTATTTTGTTGCCTGCGGGACACGCTTTTACAACATTAATTATAAAGTATTATCATTATACTAATTTACATTTGGGTTTGCAGGGACTGTTGGCGCAGCTACGACTCAAGTACTGGCCATTGTCAGCAAAGAATACGATAAGAAGGGTTCTCAAGCATTGTATCCTGTGCTTTAGGTACAAGACGCCAGTGAATTACCAAAGGATGGGGGATCTGCCTGCAGACAGGGTCACTGCGACAAGGCCATTTTCAATTGTTGGAGTAGACTATTCAGGTTTCTTCAATATAAAATCAGGTTTTACCAGGAACGCTAAGGTTGTAAAATGTTATATTTGTTTATTTGTTTGTTTTGCCTCTAAGGCAGTGCATCTGGAAGTTGTCACTTCCATGACGACAGAGGCTTTTTTGAATGCATTAAAAAGATTTGTTGCTCGGCGGGGAATGCCAATCAAGATTTATTCAGATAATGGCACAAATTTCATTGGTGCAAGCAACGATCTTGCCAGAATTTATACACAGTTAAGAGCCTCTGAGGAGGAGATTGTTAATTTTTGTTCTCAACGATGGATCGACTGGAAATTCATTCCAGCTCGATCACCCCATTTTGGTTCTCTTTGGGAAGCAGGTATAAAACTGGTAAAAACTCCCTTGAAAAAGGGCTTTGAATTCTCAGGTATTGAATTATGATTCTATGCTTACTTTGATTTGTCAAATCGAAGCCTCCATTAATTCCAGACCAATAACCAGTTTATCCTCTGATCCAACTGATCTCAACCCACTCACTCCTTCCCATTTTTTGATTGGAGACTCGTTGGCGAGGTTACCTGAACCAGATGTATCACACTTACCAGATAATCGTTTAAACCACTACCAAAAGATTATTGCTATGTTCAAGGGTTTTTGGACTAGATGGAGCAGGGAGTATTTCCAGGGACTCCAACAACGGACAAAATGGACACACGGAAATGAGAGACAATTGAAGGAGGGGGATTTGGTGCTAATAAAGGACGAGACTGTTCCCATGCTTTGGAAACTTGGCAGAGTTGTCCAGACACATCCAGGTCCAGATAACGTCACCCGAGTTGTCACCTTGAGGACCCAATCTGGACTGACAAAAAGAGCCATCCATCGTGTGGCATTGCTACCAGAGCCTTCGGAACAGTGAAATACCTATGTGCTATATTGTTTTAATTTTTTCTTTTGTGAAGTGAGCTTGAATACATAATAATATGCATTAAACAAACAATAATACAGTACATCAAGATTTTAAACTCCAAACAAGACTTACATCAAGATATTAATCATTTATAATAGTTGAACATGAAGCTTATAAACCCAAACAAAATATTTAATTAAAAACATGGACATTTAACCTCAAGAAAGAAGATTTATTATGTATATTGTATTTTGTTGTATGTATTTTCAAATATCTTAGCATTGGTAGAGGAAGGATTTAATCATGGGTTGTAATGGGAAAGTAAATTCATTTTAGGTTTAATTAGTTGTTATCTTTATTGTAAAAATGTAAGTCCAATTGATGTTAATATCATCAATCGCTTACAGAGGGGGAGAATGTTGAATACTGCCATCTGTGAGGTGAATTATGAAGCACTGGTCACTGGCTATAGACATAAGGTGATAATCTATGGCGAATAAATTCAATTCAGGGTTTGTCTTTGGTTACGTGTATATAATACACACACACTTGTTGATCCACCTCTTCTTCTCCAATACACAGTCAAATAACATTAATATCTATACTGTTCTATTTTGTTACAAGTTTTACATTAAATCCAATATAATTAAGAAAAAACAGTGTTTGTTCTGCATTACTCATCATTTACACACAACTCAACATTAAGCGATCGTGAAGGGACATAGGCGATCGTGACACAGCAACATCTGCCTTAGTCAAAATAATATTGTTGTCACTGATTATTTATTTATTCATGAAACTGTCCTCGAATCATTTGTCTTATGATGACTCATTCCAATGATTCGAGATGGCGGATCATTGCATTAGTCATAATCACAATTTTGATGTGAATAGTGTAAGGGTCCTACAGTCAGAAAACCGGTATAGAAAATAAATTGCTTTGGAAACATTGGAAATACATAGACATATTAAAAATATTGTAAATATTCAAATACCCCATCCATCACCATTGTTGAAACCAATTGTTCATCCACCATTGTCTTAACTACTCCTACTTCCTTACCCCTTCTTTTCTGTTTTTAGGTACCTACCTACATATAAAAATATTGTTGTTGCATGTGTTCTCTTGAAAATGTCAAGCTAACTTGACGAAAGCGCTTGAGTATTAATAAATCAATAGTGAAAAGTAAACAGTGTTTTATTGATATCAAATATGTTTAAAATGTGTTTTCACAATGTGAACACACAAACTCTAGATCATTTAAACATATTCTAAGTTAAGTTCCATATATTTCATTTGTAAATGAAAAGTGAATAAAGTAAACCTCTTTCACATAGTAGTTTATAATATTTTTGTTGATACTTAATGATTTATTACTTCTTTGATTAGAATGAAGGCTACACTATATAGAAAATAATAATTCCTTAGGTTAGTTAAGTTTGTTTCAAATAAAGGAGAATCTTGGTGTTTATACATTTTATTTTTAAAGGTTTTTTTATTATTTATTTCCAGAAACATAGCAACAAGAAACTTAGAACTACAATATTTAATAAGCTATATTGATATAATGAAAACAAAATTGTTTTTGGTTTAACTACGATTTATTTGTTAAATAAGTAACCAGTTTGGCAATGACCTCATAGGTCGAAACCTGTTTGTTTTCATTATATCAATATACTTAATGGAGTTTTACAAAATCAACGTCGACTCAATCAATCAAGCTAAATATTACTTATATCTTAAAAACATATTCCTTTTACATAATATACAAAATGGAATTTACTGCCTCACTAGACTTGAGTCTGTTAAATAATAATAATATGACCATTTATGTATATAGCGCCGTACTGTGACATTATCACTTCAAGGGCGCTTTACATTATTTAGGATCAACATCCACGTCCATTTTTTTTTTAAAAAACTACATAATACCAATTAAAAAATTGTCGTGAGAAAGATAAAAAATCAAAATAATAAAATATAAAGTAAAAAAATATCAATGATAAAATACAAACCCATAGAAAATAAAAAAAATTATATAATAATTTAATTTTGTTAAGCAGACATTCAGTCTTTGTCAAAAATTTAAAACAATGTAGCGTCAAAATTTAAAACAATATAGTGTGTCATGTGTTAAATTTCGCGAAAAAATATGTTTTCAGGCCTCTCCTGAAACCGTCGTAGTCAGCGGTCCGCCTGAGACCTAGAGGCAAACTATTCCAGAGCTTAGGACCGGCATAATAAAGGGCACTGTCCCCATAAACTGTTCTGTGTGATCTCAATGGTATATAGAGTTCATGAATAGCGCTGAGGCAGTAACAAAATGGGTAGATAATACTTCTTACTTTAAGTATTTAATGCGTTAAGTATTATTGTAGAGACTGAATGACATATGTACCTACACTCCAGTTATTTATTTATTTATTTTATTTTATTTATATCCATCACACCATAGACCCCATTATAGGGCACTTGGGTTTGTCAGGTTTACAATATCAAATCAACAGGACACAGAAGCATGAAAATACAAAATTATCGACACAAGCAAAATAAAAATCACACAAAAAATTTTATGAAATTTTTTTTAAAAAAAATTTAAAAACAAAATATTCACTATCAAAACAAAATTACATTTTTGAATGATAAATAAGTACTTACATTGAAATGCCAAATTTAGTTTTTTTTTGCTGAATAAGGTTGCCTTACTATTAATTTTAATATAAAAATAGTTTTACAATCACCATGACATTGTAATAAATAATGATTAGAAAGGGAAGTTTTATTTTATTTTATTTTATTTTATAAACATAGAAGCACAAAACAGACAATAACTACATAATTAAAGTTAAAAAAAAAAGATTAATCTTTCAGAGATCAGCTATCATCCAATACCATGCGCCACAATTAATTTAAATTAATTTAAATATTACTTAAACCTAATTTAGAAATATGTATAGATTCCAAAAACTAAGAATATTGTATAAAAAGTCGAGAGCTTCTGTCTGTCATGGCTCGGAAATATCCAAGATTAGACTGGTGTTTGAGGAATGCATTGGCCCTGCAGGCATTCGCCCAAGGGGTTGCTGACATCTAAAGGACATGATATACCACGGGATGGAAATTCCAAGTCTTCTTTATTAGAGTCACCAAAGTACTTTAAAAATTAAACGACATCAGCTTTATATAAACATGAAGCACCCGGTAAAGAATTGGTCTCCCACTTTTCTCCGTAAGTTTTCAAGTGTCCTGTAAAAGGCAGACAAAAAAACTAAAACACTTCAACATAAATTCAGCGATGAGGTTTGCCACCCATCCAGAGTTTCTTGATTTTATATTGGCACGAAGAGGGCAGCTAGCATGTTTTCTTACAGCTGTAGGCCTAGTCAAAACACATTTAAGCGTTTCGTTTTCGTTCAAACGTTGACGACGTTGGGAGAACGTGTCAATTTTCGTAGCTACTTGTGTGTTTTAGCTTGTTGGATATCCCGTGATGGTATATTAGTAGTACCTAGTTTATATGCAAAACCCTATACGAGAGTTTATTGTGTTATATAAAATATTCAAGCTGCCCTCTCCGTGCCAAAAACTAATATAGTCAAAGTGGGTGGCAAACCGCATCATTAAAATTCAAAAGTTCATTACATATGGTATACTGATATTTCTTCCTATTTGTTGCACTATCTGTATTTTGATGACAAGGAGAATTTGAACTGGAACTAGAGACATCGGCTACTTCATTAAATGTCTACAGTTTGATTATAAGAAGAATTTGAGCTGAAAGTAGACATATTAGAGGATCCGTTATCTGCAGTTTGATCACCGGGAAATTTAAGCTAGAAGCTAATAATGGATAATCCATTACTCGCATCAGTGGTTCTTAACCTGGGTTCGATCGAACCTCAGGGGTTCGGGGAGTCAGTCTTGGGGGTTCGGTGAAAATCATTTTAAAGACAAGATAGTTTTGCGAGTTGGAAAATCATTGAAATTCAGCAGAGCCAGGTTCAACAGCAACTCTTCAGAAGAACATCGCTCTCAACGTTTTAGTGTCAACAAATGGAAACATAGCCTGTTATTGCTAAGAAAGAGATTTTTATACCGTTTGTCACAACATATCTTTGCGAGCAATCCTTTTCGAAGATGTTGGATATATAAACGAAGAAGAGGAATAGACTTTGTTGTGAAAATGACATGAGAGTGGCACTTGCCAAGATAAAGCCGCGAATTTCTATAAATTGGATTCTGAAAGGCAACACCAGAAATCAAACTGATTTGAAGTAAATAATATTAATAAATATGTTTCATGTTTTGATTTAACCATTAAAATTTAATGTTTTGATCTTTTTTTATATATTGTTTTCATTTTGTACACTTATATATAAATATAAACCATGTTTTGAATTTGAATAATCTAATTTTATTTTTCAAATTAGGAGGGGTTCGGTGAATGCATATGTAACTGGTGGGGTTCGGTACCCCCAAAAAGGTTAATAACCACTGATTTAGATTATTTCAATGATTGACAACACCTGAAACAAATGAAAAAATACTAAGAAACATAATAAATTATTACATATAAAGCGAAACAATAGGTAATTCTTATATAATAAAAATATATCTTTACGACTTACTCACTACTGGCTTTTATATTTCAACAATCATAATATTATGTATAGGTACATAAAGATGAGAGTAGATGAGCAACCAGTAAAATGTTATATGAACAGAAATCAATACATACCACACTTGTTAGGACATTTTCTCTCTTTCTTGACTTTTTGAAGTTGTTTTGGAAAGTCAAATATAATATTATTGTTAATGTACTAGGTTTTAAGAAATCTTTAAAAAACGACACTAATAAATGAGGGATTTGAACTAAAAATACAACTTCCGGTTTGAGTACATAACGGCAAAAACCAAAATCTTTGCTCATAAACCATAGACACGTCGTTACGAACCAGATTGATAAAGCACAGTTCACATGTTCAGAATATCGTTTCTAAAAATATCGAAATGGGCAACTCGCAGATTTTTTTTTATTACATAAAAATGTAAATTAGTATGAAAGATTCACAACCACAATTTATTTTAATTTTTCTTGCACTATTTTCTTGGATATTTGAAAATAAAATTTTCTGGGAATGATCAAAAACGATATTGCGGCGCTGTGATATCACGGAGTCCCATGTTTGTATGAGATTACAATCTGTGGTTGCGAAAGTTACTATGATTCACGGGACTCCGTGACGTCATCAGCTGTTTAGAGTGTTTTGCCAAACGTCAAAAATTTTGGGTTTTATTTTTGGAAATTCTCCATAATTAAGATATTTAAAAAAAATTAACTGACACATTTATGTTTTCCGACCTCAAATTTACTGAATTCGATCATTTTTACTAAAACCCCCCACGACTGCAAGTGGTCCATTGCTGAAATAACTTCATTGTTATTTTTTAACTTTTTTGTTGACTTTTAATCAAATTTGCTGTGTCTTAATTCAATGTACATACTCGTACGCTTACATTATATAAATTATGCATGTTAATCTTATACGTGTAAAAGATTTGAGCCGTAAATTGTGAACAAATAATAATAATAATAAATAAAACCCTTCTAATAAAATATCTGAATTTCGACACTGCATTTATCTCACATGATGATTAAAATAATAATTAAAATGCCTTTATCTCGTTGTCGTGAAGGTACTGTATTAAGATGAGTCGAATATTGAGATATTAAATATACCTACTATTTTTGTCTCAATCTGGGAGTGGCGATTCAGTAACCCTCCTTTTTACTTTGTTTTGGGCGCTTTGTATTCGGCATTTTTACTGATCGCTCTAATTTACTTTTATGCCTTTTCTAATTTATGACTTATGTGCTTTATTAGTGAACCCTGTGGTACAACTAGCATCGCAAGTTCATTTTTATTATTATTTATAGTGAATGATACATAATATATGAACGAGTAATTGAACCTTTAAAACTATGTCCAAATTAATTTAATATAAATAAATTTGCTTATTTTTCAAATTAAAAGTGTTTGAAATTTTGTTGATGTTGTGATATTTATGTCTATTTATTTATTTTATTCTTCTAGCACATCATCATTCATATAAAAAATTAAATAAAGCAATATAGGTATGTACACAAGAAAAAATGTGATGATATGCAGTGGCGAGATTATCACTATACTTCGTGCGTAACAAAAAACGCGGGATTTATAATGTCAATTTGTTTTTTACCTGAAACTTTGTGCGATTTCTTTGTGTTTTTTATAATAAAATACAAGTTAGAAGCATTATCTTAGTACACACATCTTCTTCCCCTTGTCCTAGTTTTTCGGGGGCCCGTTGCGCCTAGGTACCTCCTCCAGAGATCCCTGTTCATCGCTGCTTCCAGGACCTCTGGCCAGTCCAAACCAAGTCTTTCAACACACAAGATTGACACTTGCCCTTGCCAGCTTCTTCTAGGGCGGCCAACCGGTCTTCTGCCCTCTCCCACAGCCTCCAAAGATCTAAGTGGTAGTCTGTCTTCTGGCATGCGGAGAATGTGACCCAGCCATCGCAACTGCGACCTCTCTATATTCCGGAGTATTGGTTCCACTTAGTGTTAAGTTAAAATGCACATCTTAGCATATTAGTTTAGCGATATATAATATTTACTTACCTTACCAGTAACGTAATTGTTTTAGTGAAAAAATTAATGTTTAAATTCCACTATCATGTACTATGAAATAATGAAATCAAATAAGTATAGTTTTATTAAACTAGATGCTTTTTTTTACCTTGAAAGATAATGAAATTTTTACATTTTGCTAATCTATCAAAGTGTTGAGGAATAATTGCCATTTGTATGGGGCGCACAGTGAAAGTTACTTTTAAAATTCAAATTTAATAGTTATAAAGTGATGAAAAATTAACATCTTCCGATAATAATATTACAACTGTGGCAATAGGGCAAAACTATGTACATAAGTCGATTTTTGGCCGAAATGAGTTTTATATACCATTTAAAAGCATTTTTTTTGGTCTTTCGTTAGGCAAAACTTCACATCATAAAACACAAAAAAATATAGTTATAGCATTGTGAAAAAGAACATTAATAAAAAAAATAACAATTTAACGCTGGGAAAAGGTATCTACATATATCTACTTATGATGTATTTGTGAAAAATAGTCGTGCCAAGTCTCGTTGAGCAAAACTACACAAGTCAACATAAGTGGTTTTACCCAAAGCTTTTTCATAATAAGTAACACTTACGATGCGCGCGATTGTCATATTTGTACCTTTTGAGGTTATTTTACTACACCTTAACTACACCTTCATGCCGTGTCCCAGATGGGTTAGGCAGAGAGAACGGAACGTCACATAGGTCTATCCTTACACACTTTTTTTATAACACAACAGCACATAATATGTAATAAAAATCATAATAACAAAAAAAAATATAAGGCCAATTTCAGTGTTTATACATATATAAAACAAGAATACAACAAGAGAGAGAGAGAGAGAGAGAGAGGGAGAGAGATGAAGGAACTGTTCAAACAAAAATTAAACGAAAATCATGCGTTCATGGTCTGCGCCACGGCCCCTGCGAATTGTCCCCGCGACATTGTGAAAATATTATCCAGGTGGACTAATGCATCGTTGTATGTCTCCAAGAGCCGGTTAATAACAGAGTTTCTTGTGTAATTTGATGAAAATGTTTCGACATGAAATAAAACATTGTTTCGTGTTCGCCTTGGCAACGGCACACGAATCCAGACACTTCCACTAAGGTAAGAGGAATCAACAACACCATGCATGATATCGTACAAAAACTTCGTATCGAGTAAGATTCGCCGCGACTCCAGAGTTACAATCTTAAAATGGGTTGTAGCATCCGTATAAACCTCAAATTGAACACGCTGACGATAAGATATGTAGGTGCTTCAAAATATTTTCTGTATTCGTTCAATACGGTGTTTATGCACTGCATATTGGGGTGACCATATCTGTGATGCAAACTCTAAAAGACTCCTCACATAAGCAAAATATACCGTTTCCAGAGTGCTCACACTGCTGAAGGGTCTGCAAGTTCTCATCACAAATCCAAGCATTTTAAATGACCTCTCAGTTATAGAGGAAATAATGTTCCGTGAACGTCAGCCCAGCATCCAGTAGCACGCCCTAATCTCTCACCAGAGACACCGTTTTCAGAATAATGCCATCAATATTATAATTAAAATTCAAAACGTTTTTGTTTCTGCTAAAAGATATTTTTTGACATTTTCCTATACTTAAACAGAGCATATTTCTCTTACAATATAAAGACAAGCGATCCAGGTCTTCCTGAAGATGATAAGCATCTATCTCACTGGAAACCTTAGAAAAAAATTTCTTACCGTCTGCATATAGTAAATAATCTGTGTGCTGAAAACACCGGTCTATATCAAATATGTAAATATTAAACAAAAGGGGACCCAAATGTGACCCCTGTGACACACCGGAAGAAATACTGACAAATGAGGATCTACATCCACCCACCACCACCGCCTGAGAACGATTCCTGAGATAAGACTCGAACCATCTGTAAAGATCTCCATGGATACCCAAAGACTGAAGCTTAAAAAGTAGTATTCTATGATTCACCCTATCGAAAGCCTTAGCATAATCAGTGTAGACGGCATCAACCTGATACCTATCCTTCATTAAATTCAAAACGCTATCCGTGAAAGTAGCAAGGTTTGTTAGAACCGATCTCTTTCTCAGAAAACCATGCTGGCCCTCAGGCATTTGAGCAGCTACAGTCGTATACATTTGGTCATAAACCAATAATTCAAATAATTTACTGAAGACAGGAAGAATGGAAATAGGGCGGTAGTTTTCAACAGAGCTCTTAGTGGCATTTTTAAAAATCGGGACAACATGAGCCTTCTTCCAAATATCAGGGAAATTACCCTCTGTAAAACTTTTTTAAATAGAATTGTGAGAGGGTTCGCCAGCTGATCCGCACAGTTGAATACAAAGACTGGTGGAATCCCATCACTGCCTGCCTCCTTGTTGGTGTTCAAGGATTTTAAGTAACGACAAACGAGCTGCGGGGTGACGTTAATACTTGAGATACTCATATTATTTCCTGGTTGAACCTCAACCTCGATCGCCGATGTAACATCATCGCGAGCAAATACTGACTTAAAATGTTCCGAGAAAAGCTCGGCGATGCCCTCACCACCACATGCCGTTTTATCACCAAGGTTCATTTCATTTGGAAGAGACGAAGCATTTCTCATGGATTTAAGATAGGTCCAAAGTTTCTTTGGATCAGTATTTATATGACGTTCAGATGTCTCAATAAATTTCATGTAGCATTCTGATTTGGCAAGTTTTTGGCGTTTACGCAACATCGAAAACGTGTGATAATCTTCAGGACTACCATGGGTAAGTTCCAACGTTTATGATACTTACTTTTTTCTTTAATAATTTTTTTGAGAGCCGGAGAAAACCATGATGGAAAATCATGAGAATCCATTTTCTTCTTCGGAATATATTGATCTATTGCAGTATTGATTTTTTCGTAGAAGATTAAAAGGGCATGTTCCAGATCTCTCCCTCCAAGCAAAGAATGCCAGTTAATAGTTGAAAAATATCGATTTATCTCAGCATAGTTACCTCTTTTGAACAAATGTATTGTTCGAGGATGATCAACTAAAAGTTTTTGAGACACTAGATTTATATCCAATTCTAAAGCCGGATGATGAGCATCCTCAGGTACGAGAGGAAAAACGGGATAGGAAACCCTTATCTCGGTATTAGAGAGAACCATAAAACACGACTGAGTTAGGCTTGTGTAGTACATGTACTAGGTACTATTAGGAACTAATTCCCAGTACTGTACTAGAATGAACTATTCCGTATTTTATTCGCTCTTAGTTCTTTTAGTACATTCATTCCCAATCGGACAGAACTAAAGTAATGCCGGTGACGTTCGGCATCTCCGCTCGGCGCCACTCGGTTTATGTCCGATCTTTAAACGAGTGCGAGTGAGATAGTTGATGTGATGATTCTATAAAGGATAAAGTGCCTTCTCTTTTGCTTCTTATTAGTTCTTTTCGTTCTTTTAGTTCAGTGACGTCAAAGAACTAATAAGAAGCACCAAGTACTGTACAAGTACATTCTAGTAGGTAGTATTCTAGTACAGAGTGGTAGATAGATAGATTGGTGTTAGACTTTTTTAGTGTTTTGTTTTGCTATGAACATTGTAAATGGCGCCGATAAGGACGAATAAAGTATCATTACAAATAACTTATATAACGGTGTTGTAAGCTAGTAGACTTACTTAGTTAAAAACTTAAAATATTATCCCTTATGAACGTCTCATAAACATATAAAATAATAATGTAGTAGGTACCTACTGTCGATAGCCAAATTATTAAAATTTATTGAAATGAAAATCCAAAGCCTGCAAATTATGAAGGAAAATAAAATATTCTCTGAATTTTCTCTTTGTTAGTTACTAAGTATTGATTTTTATAATCACAAAATTACGTAAATGTGCATTTCCTATGTATGTACTCTGTATGCATCCTAAATTCTTATTAGTACATGAACTAATTAGTATATGTACCTATTATGCATCCTGTATTCTTATTAGTACATGTCCTACATTCATGACTGAATAATTTTGACATGAAAATATTCAGTGAACTAATAGTACTAATAGTACTAGAAGAGCGTACTAGTTCCGTAGGACAATTGTACTAGATCAGATCGCTCCCAAAAAAGACCGAGCAAGAACAAGCCTAGACTGAGTGCTATTTCGCATAGTCCTTTCATAGCACAGTTCGCGAGAGCGAGATGTAAATAGTATTCACTATCTAACGACAACAGCCGAGTACGAGCAGTCGAAGAAACGTGAGATTCAGTTAATACATCGCGCATTTGATTGTATTAGTAAGATATTTTGTTTGTGTTTGTAATTTTATTTCCATTCTCCAAAAAATGTCTTTGAAATAGTCAATAGGTTCCAATTATTGTTAATATAATTTTTTAATTCGATGCGTAAATATATGACTGAGGATTACCTAAAATCTTGACCTTCTATTTATTGTATTTATTGAAATATTAATTATAAACAGAAGCATGTGTACTGGCTACACATTTTAGGACGGCGAGAGTTAAGTATTAAAGTTGTACGGGAAAGAAAACTAATACAGTGAGTATTTTGTTTAATTAAATTTATTGTTAGCTGGAAAGCACACAGAGAAAATGGAATATAGAGTACTAATTTTTAATTATATACCTATATGTATCCTGAAAAAAATATGTTTCATGAATATTTAATACCTAACATATTTATTGAAAAAAAAATGCAAAATTATTTTCAAATTTTATGATATATCTCAAAGCAATTTCTGTTCTTTTGCAAACACAAAAATACTTTGCAAGAAGAACATTGTACTCTAGCTTTATTAGCTTTGCATCCTGGAAGACGGCAACGATTTTTGGTTGGAGGATGGGGAAATGTGGGCATGTGGAGGGCACCTTTTTTCCTTCGGGCATCTGATGGATGTGGTACAGTAGCCTTCGAGCGTTTGGCCAATGGTTCCTCTGGTTGAAACTCTTCATCAGAGTCAGAAACGGTACCCACATTTCCATCTGCAAGGTACTCCTGAAATTTAATTTTGAAAGCCAAATAGTCCATGATCTGTCTTTTTGGTGTTCCAATTTTTTCTTGATCCTTTCTGTACTCTAACCATGAAGACGCTACAGAAAAATCAATCAAATGCATTATTAATCGTACTGTCCACAATTTGTTCTAGCACAAATTCTGTAGTTACTGATAATTCTGTCCAATAGGTCTACACCCCCCATGTTAGTGTTAAGAATTAACTACAGCTGGACGATTGACCATTATATATGCACGATCTTTTTTCGACCAACGTCGACATTGGTCTATTGGGTTCTTTCCTTCTCTGGAAGATGCTAGTACGACAGGTTTATTATCGAACCATTTTAAAATTGCTATCTTCTCGTCATTTCTAATACTCTGATCAATTGCACCTCGGCCCTGCTTCATCATTGCTTTGTCCTCTTTAAGTTTACATGTTTTTAGAATCCGGTTTTTTTGAAGTGTTCCTGTTGCCTGACATTTTTTCGTACTGAGAAGTATGTCTAAAAGTGGGATAGAAGTGAAATATCGGTCTATGTATATCGTAGCTCCCGGAGGAAGGGTCTCAGTCAGACGAATGACAGCCTTACCTCCAATATCTAATTTCGCATGTTCAATGCCGGTGAAAATTGTGTCATCTCTGCCCTGATATAAAAAAAAGTCGTATGGTATTCCATCTGGTCCAGCCGCAACAAAATTCGGAACTCATTGAGTTGGTAGGCCCCAATGTCAGATATCTGTCAAATATAGTTTTCTATGGAGGAAATTTTTTTTTAAAAAAAAAAAAAAAAGGATTTTTTAGCGAAATATTTCTTTTTTTTATTTGCAAAAATAAAATCTAATTCAAATATAAACTTAAGGAAATTTGTATTCGAAGTAGATTTTAGGCAATAATAAAATCTACCTCGAATATAAACTTTAGGAAATTTGTATTCGAATTAGATTTTAATTTTGCCGGTTTTATTTTATTTTTGCTTATTTTATTTTTGCCGGCAATAATAAAATGAAACCGGCAAAAATAAAATCTAACTCGAATACAAATTTCTTAAACTTTGTATTCGAATTAGATTTTATTTTTGCTGGTTTTATTTTATTTTCTCTGGAAGATGCTAGTACGACAGGTTTATTATCGAACCATTTTAAAATTGCTATCTTCTCGTCATTTCTAATACTCTGATCAATTGCACCTCGGCCCTGCTTCATCATTGCTTTGTCCTCTTTAAGTTTACATGTTTTTAGAATCCGGTTTTTTTGAAGTGTTCCTGTTGCCTGACATTTTTTCGTACTGAGAAGTATGTCTAAAAGTGGGATAGAAGTGAAATATCGGTCTATGTATATCGTAGCTCCCGGAGGAAGGGTCTCAGTCAGACGAATGACAGCCTTACCTCCAATATCTAATTTCGCATGTTCAATGCCGGTGAAAATTGTGTCATCTCTGCCCTGATATAAAAAAAAGTCGTATGGTATTCCATCTGGTCCAGCCGCAACAAAATTCGGAACTCATTGAGTTGGTAGGCCCCAATGTCAGATATCTGTCAAATATAGTTTTCTATGGAGGAAATTTTTTTTTTAAAAAAAAAAAAAGGATTTTTTAGCGAAATATTTCTTTTTTTTATTTGCAAAAATAAAATCTAATTCAAATATAAACTTAAGGAAATTTGTATTCGAAGTAGATTTTAGGCAATAATAAAATCTACCTCGAATATAAACTTTAGGAAATTTGTATTCGAATTAGATTTTAATTTTGCCGGTTTTATTTTATTTTTGCTTATTTTATTTTTGCCGGCAATAATAAAATGAAACCGGCAAAAATAAAATCTAATTCGAATACAAATTTCTTAAACTTTGTATTCGAATTAGATTTTATTTTTGCTGGTTTTATTTTATTTTTGCCGGCAAAAATAAAATAAAACCAGCAAAAATAAAATCTAACTCGAATGTTAACTTTGCTAGTGTCGAAAAACTTGGTGCTCAAAAATAATTAAACGTGGTGACCAAAAAATAATTCTACATATGGCAACAATTTTGTGAATATTACTTTTCCTATGAAATCTCACATTTGACAACAGTGGGGCCTACCATCTCATATAGTGCCCAAAATTCTTTAGCCCACATGGATTTGGCTTGTTCCGAACAAATTGCCTTGCCTCCATTTTTCCCCAAAAGGGAATCATCTGCTCATCAATGGCAACAGATTTAGAACGTGAGTTAAGGCGACAACCGTTTTGGACAGATTTTATTAGGGGCTGAACCTTCCAGAATTTATTATTCTGCTTTTCCTCTGGAGTCGACAAGGAATCCTCCACAAGTTTCAAACTGCTCCTTATTGTGAAATATCTTGACCTTGTCATATTGTCTGCGATTATAGGCACCCTGGTTTTTAGAGCCCAGTACATTCTTATTCTAGGAAATTGGAGATATGACATTGTCAGTGTTATTGAAAAAAACATCTTCATTTCTTTAACTGTACAATTGAGTGCCCTTCCTGTCTTTTTCAAGAATTTAATATTGGTGTATGTGCACATGGTTTCAACAATTTCTTCCGGAACGTATTTGGAAATATAGTCTGATGGTAAAAGATTTATTGGGTTTGTAGGCACCTCGTCAAAAATTGCAGGAAGCGGAGGAGAAAAATCGTCTGTTTTCTTCCAGAAATTTCTGTCAACTGGTGTGCACACAATCGGATTTATTATGGGTTCTTCTGGTTCCGTTTCTATTAGTTCCATTTCTAATGCTTCCTCTTCTTCTGGCACACCAGTTGTTGGAAAGTCAGCATCATCCAGCTCGTCATCGCTGAGTTCACATTCTGAATCATCTCCATTTATTTCTAAACAGAGAAATTCTTGAAATGCCTCTGTATCTGAAAAGCAAGAACAAAACGATAAACATTTTTTGATACTATAGTTATTATTTGAAGGCTGAGTCCCCGTGTCCCCTACAGGCGACACGCAACTTTGACAGTCTACAGGTTCGGAAAAAAAACATTTATCTACTTTATTTCTTTGATACACTTGAAATGGTCCTTTCTGTGTCTAAATTGATATAATAAATACTAAATACCTATATCAAAAAATAAAGAAATAATCACTACTTACCGAGATCAGATGCAGCAAAACGTGACTTTTTGACAGGTGGCATTTTTAAACTGACAGAAGTCAAAAACAGTAAAAGTAAAAGAGTTGAATTTTATCTCTATGTAAAGTGCCATCTATCCACATTGTGATGAAACAAAATTGAATAGTGTGGTAATGCTACCTTTGATAAGATCACACTTTTAGCAAGTGTTGTTTTATGTCCCCTACAGGAGACTCTAGGCCTGAGGAGGATAAACTGATCAAGTCCCGAAACTATAAACTGGGAGTAGAGTTCAGACGTAAGATTGTCAGTGATTATTGGGAGCAAAAACGCACTGACATTGTCAGAGTACCACGATATTAGAGGAAGATTGAAGTCTCCGATCACGATGAATATGTCATTAGGATAAATACCGCGAAGGTTCACAAGCAATTCTGAATAATTGCTGACTGCATCAGCGTGCCCAGGACCACCCGGAATGTAAACGCATGAAATATGTAAGTTAATGTTATTAGAAAAAGATTTACCCGGTATGGTAATCCACACGCACTCAGCATCAGTCTGCCATTCAGGTCTATACTGCACCATCAGAGATCGACGAGCAGCAACCATCACTCCACCGCCCCGCAAAAGTCCAGTGCTCTGTGAGTTTCTATCATATCTAAAAATTTCGTATCTGCCATCCACCAATTCACCATCCAAGATACCGTCACACAGCCAACTCTCAGTCACAGCTATTACATCATAATCGTTAAGCAATATGTTATGTGAAAAAGTTGTTGTCTTAGTACGTAAGCCACGTACGTTTTGATAGTAAAACTTTAACTCCATAGTAACAAAAAAGAATATAAAAGTACACAATAGCTGATAAAGAAAACAAAATCAAAGGAAACGACATACAAGAAAGACATAAACACGGCCCGATAGCCAACCACGAGGACACTCAGAACTACAGTGAGCCTATTTACACAATATTGAAGGCATCTCCAGGATTGAGACACATGCACACGATAGATAATAAAATTAGTCAGACAGTATTTGAAGAAAAAAGAAAGGTAGAAAGTAAGAAGCAAGAGGAAAAAAGGGTAGGGTATAAAATAAGATGTAAGAGGAAAAGAAAAGACATAGTATTACAAGTATATGTAAGCAAACCAATTTTCAAAAGAAAATAATGCCAACGCACAACAAGCGGGCACACTACCAATTAGATAAAGGTTGATAAACGAGAAATAAACTATGTGATACTCTTCAGATTCTCTTCTGAAGAGATTTTTACTGCAGGTGAACGGTCGCTCTTCCTCATGTAGACGCAGCAGTTTCTGGTCCAGACGTATAAATTTTTTTTGGTCTTTGCAACTTCTTTGGCACGTCTTAACAGGAATTTATTCTGGGAAGTGAGGTGTTCATTAATATATATATACTTCGTACGTCTCCACCAATATTTATGTCAGAGGTTTTTAGTCCGCCCTTTTTCCTAACAGCTGCTATAAGTCTATCTTTGAGATCCATTTTACAAAACTTCGCAATGATAGCTCTTGGTCTGTTGGAGGCCGATTTATGAGCAGTACGAGTAGCAAAATCAATGTCATCAGCAGAGATCTCAACACCAAGAGCGGCGCCCATTGAGCTTACAATGTTTGACGGTGAGAGAGAAGATTTGGGCACACCAGTTATTTCTACATTAAATCTTTTCGCATGTTGCTCTGTGTTCGAGATCTTGACATTCAACGCACTTATCACATCCTCTAATCCCTTTATTCTTACCTCCTGATCTCGCACCGCTGCATCGCAAGAACAGACCTCACGTGATGCTTCCATTGAGTCACATTTATCCTCCAAATTCTTCACTCGCATATGCAGGTCCTCGTATTGTGATGATAAAGATTTTATTTGATCTAATATCTCAGAAGTCTGCTTGGATATGACTAAGTGAAGACTGTTGATCTGCTCCATTATCTCCTTCTTTACCTGGACCAAGTCACTACCTTGATCATCAGAAATAGATGGAGAAGAAGATCCCGGTAATGAAAATAAGGCAGAAGATGATCTGGTATCCTCCGTCTGACATGGACGACACAGCCACTGAGATCTAGATCTGTACGACATCTTCTTGAAATTCTTCAGCGATTGTCCCTGGCAAGAATAATGCTACTTCATGTAGCACCTGCTGCATTTTAACGTTTTTGTAGGAGAAACATCGTTCTTACACTGATTGCAAGTAGTTTTATTCATGTTTAACACCTATGACAGCGGCTGACCTCGACAAAAATTGCTACTCCTGATATCATGTACAAAGTCGATCTAGTAATGCTGATGCGTTTGCGTTCACTGCTCCTGATGTTGTTTAAAACAAAATCAAATTATTCAAATTTGCGCGCCTTAGGTACGTAGGCAACATGCGCTTGCGCGTAGTTTTTTTGCATGAACGACAGTTACCAACTTCAAAGCAATCCAGATGGAACCTCTCATTGGTCAATTTGCAAAACTATTGTGGTTTTGGATAACTTTGTAAAAAAATTTAAATGTTCACTTACAGTTAATTCCGAATATTATCACAAACAACTTATATAAATATATAATCCTCAGTTGCTTAGAATGTGAATTTGATATTGAATACCGGAACAACTTAGAAGAAACACACAAAAAAACTATTATTAACCGAGAGATAAATTGACAAGTACCTTTCAACAAGCTTGACAGATGAACGATGTGAACGAAGCGATGAACTTCTTTCACTTCCTCTACATTCATCCAGTGGTTCATACATATGCACGCCAATTTCTCTTTCTAAACATGCGGCTTTCCTTAAGAATTTGATCCACGTGATCAAGCCACGTGGTTCTTGGACGTCCGCGCTTCCTTACACCCCCGTTTTTAGATAAAAACATCCTCTTCGTCATCCTTTCATCGTGAATTCGCTCAACATGTCCAAACCATTGTAACTTGTTTACACGCATTCTGTCCTCAACACTCCTACTCACATTCGCTCATTCACCTGATATTCACAATTATTATTCACTCTATCTCGCAACGTTTTACCAACCATTCTTTTCAGCGATCATATTCCCACTGCGATTATTCCACTTTCGTCCTTCTTTAGCCATGTCCATGTTCCCCTTGCCTTCGTAAGTGATGGTACCAGAATGGTACTAAGCACCAGTATTTTTGCCATATTTGATACATTGCCATTGCTGAAAATGGGTTGAAGTACACCGTTCACTCTAGCATCGATCACTATTTTCATTCTTTCAATGTCTCTATCGTATCTTCCATCCTTCCCAGACAAACAATGCATTCTCCCGAGCCCTATTCAATTCGATATCAACATTCTTCTCTTTCACAGGTCGCATACAGTAGTCGAGGGGGTGCAAGGAAGCGTGGACGTCCAAGAACCACGTGGCTTGATCACGCGGATCAAATTCTTAAGGATAGCCGCGAGTTTAGAAAGAGAAATTGGCGAGCATATATGAGAAAGTGGATGAATGTAGAGGAAGCAAAAGAAGTATGTAAGGGTATATCCTTATGGCGTTCCGTTCTCTCTGCCTAACCCACCTGGGACACGGTATAAAGGTATAGTTTAGGTGTAGTAACATAACCTGAAAAGGTACAAACATGACAAATGCGCGCATCGTAAGTGTTACTTATTATGAAAAAGCTTTGAGTAAAACCATTTACGTTGACTTATATAGTTTTGCTCAACTATATATTGAACACTTATCTTCAACATAAGTTAACTATCTTTTTTTGTTCATATTGTTTTAAAACTATGCACACAGCCAAAAAGAACACACTATTTTATTACATGTACCAATTTTTGATACGCTATGTTGAAAAATAACATAATACATATTAAACTGAATGTTACATATTAATGTATTATATTAAACTGAAATTGTCATATTTTTTCAAACTGCTCTACTGAAAATATGACATTTCTTACTTATGTAGTTTTGCCTTATTGCCACAGTCTGTATGGTTGATCATAGAAAAAACCCCGCGCTACTTTCACAAGCAGGTATTTTTCACAGAATTCCAATATAAAAATCTATGGTATTTTTGCACACAGGTCATTATTTCTAGCATGGCCATAGATATATATACTACATAACTGGATAAATAACTTCTATGATTTTATATGTTCTTGGCGCGGTCCAAAAAATTCTAGAGTTTGACGTTTCTGTTAGGTAAAAGACAAGTGCGTGTTTCCGTGTTTATAAGTGCGCTTTAAGGATTTTTCGACGTTTTAAATTATAATTTACACGATTCATTATTTTCGAGACCCGTTCCCATAGAAATAGATGGAACTCATAGATATAGTAGCTCTGTATACATGTATCGAAATGTCAAACATCCTTCAAGAATATCTGTCAAATACGGTGTATAAGCGTAGTACAATCTCGATTTGTTATTGAAGTTATTATTTTACGGTAATTTTATTTCTCACATTAGAAATGAGTGATTCTAAGTTTAAACCCGAAGATAAACCCAATAGACTATTGGATGAAAGTGCATTCGCCACATTATTTCATAGTTATCATGAAAAACATTTGAAACAATGTTGGCCTCTGGTACAGAAAGCTCTTGCTGAATACTTTGTAGTTGCTAAATTGGATCTCATTGAAGGTAGTATGACTGTGAAAATAACAAGAAAACAGGTAAATATTCAAACCCTTAACCATTAAATAAATTTTGCATTACTTTACATATACGTTTTATTCATAATCTATTACGTTTAATTAATTTTTTATTCACTTATTCTGTTTATTCATTCACTTGAATGTATTCATCTTATTTATTTCTTTTAAATACACCTTATCATTTTTTTTTAAGTTTTAATTAATTTTCATCTTACTATATTCATTCATCTAAATGTATTCATCCTAATTTATGTGTTAAAAACATTTTCATCAAGATTTATTACTTTGACTTGATTTTATTCATTCATTCATTTGAATCTATTCATCATATATCATTTGTTTTAAATACATTTAATCATGATTAATTATTTTTATTTGATTTTTAATCTTGTTTTATTAATTTATAATCTACTACTACTATACCATCACGACATATCCCACAAGTGGGGTAGCCAGCAGATCAGCTGCATGTAAGAAACATTATTAATTTATAATTAATTTATAATATAATTAATTTATAATTATTTTATAAATTCATTTGAATCTATTCATCTTGTTTTTTTATACATTTTAATCATAATTTAGTACTTTTAATTGATCTTTTGGTTAATTGAATAAGAAAATTGTTAGCAATTTGGTACTGTTATTAGTGTTGTTTGATAATGATTCATTTAACTTTGATGTTTTTTTAAGACTTCCAGGTAAATTAAGGATCTTTGCTGGTCCGCTTATTGAATTCACATTTTGTTGTCATGTTCTACAATTGACTGTCTGATCCTGTGAATATTATAAAAGTAAAAAAGCAAGTAAAAATACATAGAAAACTGTATTTGCATTACATCTACTTAACAGCCATATAATATGGAGGGAGAGAATTTTCCACTGAAACATTCCAATTTAAAACCATTGAGGTCAAATCTGTAACTATCTTATAAATTTACAGGTCACGATGGAAGAGACTCAAATCAAATTTATAAACGTAATTACAAAATTATCTCAACAATCTGATGGTAAAATTATTGTGGATTTCCAAAGAGAACATTATGACCATTCAATAGACTTGTCAAAAATGAGATTACCAAAACATGAAAAACAAAATATTGCAATCCAATACTATTAATAGGTAAGATTTTATAAAAATTTCATTTTATAACACTTTTATAGATAAAAAAAAATAGCGACATAATATTGGCATGAATGATTAACATAACATAACATGCATAGACAATTCACACAGATCTAGCTAGTCCCAAACTAAGATATGAATCTTGTATTATGGGTACTAACGCGACGATATATATATATATACAATGCACTGAACACATATACATGTAACACCCAGGCCCTGGACAATTTGAAAAAGGTCATTCTTCATTTTGCCCTGGCCGGGAATCGAACCCGGGACCTCGTAACTCAAAGGCAAGTGCGTTAGCCCAACACCACCTTAATATAAGGCCGTGACACTACTAGCGCCCCTGGCGGATATTTCGTTCGAAATAGGCCTAAATGGCCTACATTGATAACTGTCAGCCTAGCCTAATTTCTATGTAAACACATAGATATTCTATGGTACGCCATGTTGGGTGCGTCGTGTTGTGTTCTCGTTTATATCGTGATATTATTTGTTGTTGCTTATTATACACTGTTTTTAACCATCAAAAGTGATTCACAAAGACTTTTGGAAGACGGAATTATTATACTGTGTGTGTAAAGATGGTGTATAAGTGCTGTGTTCCAAATTGCAGAGGGAATTATTCGACCGGTTCGAAAGTCCACGTTTTAAGTTTTCCTAAAGACACCAGCTTACGTGACGAATGGATACGGGCAATTCATCGTCAAAATTATAATCCAAATATTTAGTCCAAGGTAAGCAATCATGATTTCAATATGAAATAGATAATTAGCAACTACCTTTGTAACCCTCTGACGGCAGTGTTTGAGGTTATGGTGTTGTTATGTTTGGTGTTTATTTTCATGTTTTTTGAGATAAATATGCTTTAATTTTAAGTTATTGATCTATAAAATGCATTTCCATACTGTTTTATTATATTTGAAATTCATAATCAATGTAAAACGTGATCAAAGAATAATAATTATTGTTGAAAAGATCCTAGGTAATCAAACTTCATAACCAAACATTGAATGATGCTTCACATGTGATATTCCATATTGCTCAGGAAATATTGTTTCTGACATTCATAAAGATTCATTTGCACACTTTGTTAATCATATTCTATGTAATTTTTGTTTCCTTCAATAATATAATAATATTGTTCTAGGTATGTGAACTTCATTTCATGAGGAATGATATTTTGGAAGAAAGTGTGTTTCATAATCATTCTTCGGGGGAGAAATGTGTTTTGAAGCCAAAAAAGAAGCGGCTAAGAAATGGAGCAATACTATCTTTCCTTCCCAAATGTCCAAAATATTTGAGTGCCTTGCTATCTACATCGGTTCCCAGGGAATGTGCCAGATGACCGGAGAACATGGAAGGAGTTGGACCATTTACAACTTGCCCTAGCCCAAAGCATTCACTCAAATGATCTGTATGAAGCGGGAAGATGCTTTTCAACACTAGCCGAGCTTTCCAAATATATGAAATCAAACAGCATTTCAAATGAATGGGTAACTATACATAAAGATCAATTTAATAGCTTTTTATGTGTTGAAATCAATCCTGCTTCAACAGTAATTGCTTCCGTTGTTGTAAATGAAATATTAGAATTATTTTTGTTCGTAGGTAAAATAGAAACAAAAAAATTTGATAATAAGATTTTTCCTATGAAATTACAAAATTTAAATGGTTTGGAGAACATTCTGGATAAATTGAAATTGAATAAATTTTCAGAAAATTCTGCGGAAGTTGCATTAGATATTGTTAAAAATTTATTGATTGATGTTGGAAGTTTGATAATTAACGATGAATGTAGAAAACTTTAAATAGATTTTTTGATTAAACAAGTTACTTTACTAAATTTAAAACCAGAATCTAGGAAGAATTTGACGGGACCATTATATTGATGAAATACATGTTAAACCATATTTATAATATAGCGGTGGAAGTGTTTTAGGAATAGCATATAACTGTGAAAAGGCTAACTTAGACATTCATCGAACTCAATTCTGAAGCATATGGTCAAAACATGCACTAATATATTATTAAATAATTATGGAAAAAAGGAATGACTTAATCAAAACAGTTGTAAAGAATCGTAAAGCCTATACTGTTCAAACTAATATTCTGAATCAAATATATATCATAAATGTTCGCATCACTAACCCCTTTATAAAATATTATTGTTATACATTGAACCTTAACCATTGGGTCTGGGTGTTACATGTATATGTGTTTAGTGCATTGTATATGTGTATCGCCGTGTTAGTACCCATAATACAAGATTCATATCTTAGTTTGGGACTGGCTCGGTCTGTGTGAATTGTCTACACGTGTTATGTTATGTTATGTTATGTTAATTCTGGCAATAATTTTTCTTTTTACAGAAAGAAGCCCATATCCAACAACGGATGCGAGAAGTCTGATGATGATACAATGTAAAATGTAATTTGTAAATTAAACTTGATTTTTGTTATAGGTATATTATTATTATGTGTATATATTATTGCATATTTTTTTTAGTAAAATTAAATGGCTTCTGCCCCCAATGTTGTTTTATTTAAACACCTATCCCTATTGAATGTAACCAGAGACATTAAAAGTCATCACATGAGAACTGTCAACTGTATGCATAGCCTATCCAGGCGGCCATTTTGAATCAGTGTCCTGGCCTTATTTAAGGTGGTGTTGGTTAGCCTCTGTTGTCCGACATGGTTAAAGAAGGATGAAAGTGGCATAAATGCAGTAGAAATGAGATCGTTGAGAAGGATGTGTGGTAAAAGTCTGAGAGATTGTGTGCGTAACAGTGATATACGAAAGGAATGTGGAATGAAAGTTGGTGTGGTTACAAGGATGAATGTAAATAAGTTAAGATGGTTTGGGCACGTGGAAAGAATGAATGAGGACAGAATGACCAAGAAGATACATTGGGCTGAGAGGAATGGTGCTCGGAGACATGGACGTCCGAGAATTAAATGGCAAGATCATTTAAATCAAATCCTACAGGACGGTCACGTGTTGAGCACATTGAACAGGAGAGCATGCATGAGGAATTGTATGACAGTGACGGAAGCGAAAGATGTATGTAAGGATAGAAGGAAGTGACGCTCGATCCTTTCTGCCTACCCTGCAAGGGAAGCGACGTGATGGTACGTATGTATGGCTGTTATCTTAATTAATATAGAAATTACTGGTGAAATTTTTTACATTTGCCGGGAACCAAGCCCAAGACCTCCCAAATGGTAGACGGGCATCGTAATAGCAAATCTACTACTGATCTATTATTAAAAAAAAATACCTAAGATCTTGAATACATACCTTTAAATTTTCTGTTGACATTGTGTTAACCAATGTTTTTACTACTAATGTAGTGATTTTGCCACTTCCGATGTTGTTGGGAGTCTCAGTATTAGTGGAATATGTTTACTATAAAGTAGTCCAACATTGTCAGCCAAGTAAGCCGTATAATTTAATGTTTGTAACAGCAGATAGAGTTCACTTAGTGTTGACTAAATTAAAAAATATTATGAATTCTAGATATTATTTTCTAGGTTACGAACGTCAATGAGATTATAGTTATTACATGATATTATGTTATCATATAACATACTATTCATGAGATCTATTTTATGATTGAGACATAGCTTTGCGCATAAAGGAAAGGATATATTTTATATTTTTTACATAATTATAAACATTTTTAGGATAACTTAAAATAAAACACGTATGTTAAGTATATCTACAGTCACTGTGGATATATTTAAAAAAAAACTTTTTTATACACACTTATATTCCAATTTCCTTTCGTCCAATTTCAATTCTCCCCTTCTTTTCCAAGGTCACTGAAAGACTGGCATATAACCAACTCAATACTTTTATCACAAAATAATCTCCATAACAATTTCCAGTCATAATTAAAATTATTAAGACAAATAAGACGTATACATTCCAAATACGTGTACTTTCTCAAAACATATTCACACTGAGTGTTACTTATTCTAAAATATTCCAGGAACTGCGTGGGCAAAATATCTTGGAAATTAATCCTTTTTTTATAAAATCTGACAACTCCGTCTTCCACATCCCTTTGTAATAATATTTTTCGCCACATTGTATAACAAATTTACTTAAAACACCTATAATATAAACCAACGTCTACTTTCACAACACGACGAATCGCATATTTGAAATGTCAAAATATTCGTTTGCTATGTTGGCAAAGTTTTTTATGAAAAGTAGTAATGGTGGAACAGAACTGCCTATTTACTTTGCGAATGGCGTCTTCTTTTCACTTTGCGCTTTGCAATTCCTACTTTGCAAAAAGATGTAATGGTGGAACGGAAACAAGCCGATGAATTGCATAGTGCAAAATGCAGAGTTGGAAAGTATAATGGTGGAACGGGGCACTGGTTTTTAATAGTTATATTTTTAAATTGTTATATTTTGAATAGTTATATTTTTAAATTGTCATAGTATAATTTTATGTAAATTTTTTATAAGCTATTTACTGTTTAAAATAAATGCTCATATGATTATAATGTTTTTTTTTCTTCCAATTTGTACATTATTATATCTAGTATGACCTATTATTAACCTAGATGTTGTTTGGTTTGGCGTTTTCTCTTAAAAATTGAGTGAGAATATCCCGTACAGACTGTTAAGATATGTAATAAACTGTTTTTACTTCAGATGTGTGATTAAATTATTTAAGGATGTTATAAGTTAATAAAATTAAAAAAATATTAGATTTTTTTAGATTAGATATATCTAGGTTTTTGTTATAAACCAAAATACAATCTCATACACCATAGGTGGCCAACCTTTTCAGCAGCTGGGCCAAATTTCAGAATTGAGATTGTCTACCGGGCCATACAACAATTTACTCCATATATGGAACATTTTATAATTTTACCTTCACCTTAAAATTTCTACCCCCCCGTCGCCAAGTTTTCAAAATGGTATAGGAATTTGAAATGTTTCAAAACTCCTCGGTTTTCTTTAAGAATATTTTCTCAAAATAGTACCTCTTTCAAAAAAGTAACGGATACTTATACCGACTGTTATCAAAAAAAATAGTGAGGAATGCTTCGCGGGCCGCACGTAGACACCCAACAGGCCGTATGTGGCCTGCGTGTTAGCCACCCTTGTTATACACCTTTCACCATAAGCTAAAAGCTTGTGTCGTGAAATGGGGTATTGCTGGCACCTGGAATCGAATTACGCACCTCTTGTGCTTGAGGCCGAGACTGTACCGCCAGGCTACAATGGAATTATTAAATTACTATACATTACTATATTGTTTAAAGTTATTCAGATACTGCCAGTGTAATCAATAAATGAATTAGCAAATGTGTATTTAGCTGAAAAAAGTGTCTGACCTGAATACAATTTTATATAACTCTGCCTAACTGTCTGACATAGCTACAATTCTATACACAAAATAGAAAACAAAGTAAGTACTAATACATTGGGGTAAGACAAGGCATCAATGATGATTTATTTACGATCACCATGAGCTCTTTGAGAAGATAGTGATATACTTTACAGTTTGATTAATTTAATGCTCCTAGTCATTGATAGAATAGTACCCATAAGAATGCTTATACAATGAATTAGACAAATTTAATAGTCAGTCATTTTACAGAGTATTGTAGTTATATATATTTTAAAATAATCTTTAGAGGTGACTGTTGGTGGTGGAGATTTATCATAAAAACACTTCAATGCTATTGATATTTATTTATTAAGAATAATCATTTAATTAGTGTTATGGACAAAAGAAAATATAAACAATTTTTTTCTACATCTATCATCAAATAAAAATGGTTAAAGACGTTTCACAAAATTGAATACTGCTTAAGACAATTTAAATAAATATTTGATTTGAAACTTTACATAGGTGCTACTTTGAACTCCCTATGCGCGCTACAATATACTACACTTGTAAGTGATTGGTGTATAGATATTTGTAAAGAATTTTGACAAGCATCTATGTTTTTGGTGCAGTCGCCTTGTTTGCTTTAAAACTGTTTTTGTTTGTAATTTATTTGTTTTAAACTTGCTCTGGAACATTAAATTAATAAGTATTAGTAAGAGTTGAAAATTGAGAAGAGACCATTAGCATTTTCTCAATTCCGATGATGTCCCACTGCCTTCCTATATTTCAGGAAGGATTACGTCAGGGGGAGTCCTTCAGGCGAACCATGAGCCCTTAGAAAGAATTTGCTAGAAGAGTATGGATGACACAGGAACTGACATTCATGGGTGTGGGAGGGTGTAACCCTTAATGTGCCTTCCTATATATATTTAATCCTTGGGTCAAGTCACCTACATTGTAATATTCATATGACCACCATCTGCCAAAGAAGTCATTTTGTTAAATAGATTAACACGACAAAGTGACTTGTATATGATAACAATAAATTCTGAAAAATTATTGACACTATAACTCACTTTTGATTCTGAAAAGATATTATAATATAATGAAATTAGCGGTACCTCACATTAAGTAAGAAAGAATAGTAAGTCGTGTGCTATAATTAGAACTAGATTTTATTTTTGCCGGAAACGACAGGTTTTCATGAGAAACTTTTTTTTGCGCTATCTCCAGATACACTGATATCTCGATTATATAAAAATACACGATTATTTGCAAGTTTTATAACGGGCACTTCTTCAAACGTCGCATGCAAGTTTCAATGGTTTCAATTTGTTTTGACAGTTCAACTTTGTTTTGAGTCATAGAATAACAATCAAAATCAGTTCTATCCACGGCCGCCAGATATCGCTAATGTCGGGGAACGGTCTCGAAAATAATGAATCGTATAATTTACTCTCCTAATCGCTAAAATGGTTATTTCATGTTCGTCTTATAATTGCACAAATCGATGGAGTAAAGGGACTTTAAAATAATACTACTATAAGACAAAAGTATACTAATAACTAATTACTTTTAGTAATGTTTAATATTATAAGTTGTTGTTCTGTTCCAACTGTGTTGTAAATGAGAATTATGTTTGTTTTTGTTTTATATTTTTAACATGTAAAAGGCTCACGCCGTGGATTTATGTATAAATATAAATAAATAAATAAATATTTTATGATTATATTTTAATTGAATCCGATAAAGTATGATAGTTTCATATGCTGCAATATTATTTGTTATTTGAATGTATTTTAATTATTTTGTGACTAGATCTATTAACTTTCAATATGCGGGAGCTGACTATAGCCACACAGTACGTGAATGACAAATCTGCGGTAGCTGAGTATAGTCATTTTCAACATTTACATGAGTATTATGGTTGTATTATGTAACATAACTCCAAGAATGTACTAGACATTGGCGTATAAAATATTATTGCACAAGTATATGTAATTTATTTTGAGATGTGTTTAGCAGTTTTATTAACCCTTACAGGACTTCAAAATTGGAGACGATGTTATACCTACGGACGAACACTTTTGTATACAATATTAAATTCTCAAGTACGTCGTAAATCTATCATCAATCCGATATTTGTTTATACAATCATTTGAGTAATGACATTGGTGTCCCTTTTGTGTGATACTTGACTCACAAAAATGTAAATAGACACATAAAACGTAATTATAAATATTTTTCATATAAACAATACTTACCTATCCGTCATTTATATGAGGACGGGAACACTACGCCGATGAATGTTTTATCTCATTATGTAAAAATTGTTACAATAATAATCAATCACTAATAAATAAATTACGATAACTATTTACTATTTTTTATGAAGCCATTATGTTCCATTATTGTCAAATGACGATTACGCGTCATTAACATGCAGATTCCAAAAAAAAAAAAAATTCTGGAATGTAAGTGTCGTAGATATACCTACTCATGTAGATACACGAGAATGCTCAGTATATTGTTTAAGACTTGTTTCGTATGCATAAAAAATATTTTTTCCTTTACTATCTTTTTGTAACTCGAAATCTGAGTCTATGTTGATAACTGTATCGAAAATTTCATCATCCCGTAATTTTCGTATCGAAAATTTCATACTCCCGTAACTCGAAATCTGAGTCCATGTTTATTTATTTATTTTTTTATTTTTTTCTTTATCAACACAACAGCACATAATATGTAATAAAAATCAAAATAACAAAAAAAATATAAGGCCAATTACAGTGTTTATATAACTGTATCGTAAACTTCATCATCCCTTAATATTCTCTTAGACATTATGGATAATTTAAAGTATTCATGTAAAAATATAAGATATAAAAAAGTGCAAAATAAATAACAAAAATGAATTAAAATAGCGCGATATCAGCGCACAACACCACTTGTACAATCCTTGTAACAAGATCTAACGTGCAAGTCGCGCGATATGATTCGTCCGTGTTATTGCGCGGGAATTTTTAAACTTATCGGGACATCGACATGATTTCAGGGCATGAATCTTCTGTTTATATTGACGAAAATATAAATTATTTCAAAAGATTTCCAAGAGATGTCGACAGTGTGATGATTTCTTGATTTTTTGATATGAATATTATATGAAATATATATCGCCTATATAGAGAAATTTGTATGAGAAGCGAGTGTCAAACGGTATTGTCGGCCGGCCATATGCCACGACTCGTTGCGTCAAACACGTTTGACAGCCGTCTGGTAAAGATTAAAAAAACCTTTTTATTGAGATGTCACCTCGGTAAACGAATTTGTCAATTTAAATTTCCCTCCTTGCGACGGTAGCGCCACCGTTATTAGTTCATGAATCATGCGTCGACACTGCCGCTATGGCATATCTCCAAACAGTTCGTACTGTAACTTGATGTCAATTTCATTATCTGCTATCATGATATCATTTTAAAATTATGATATGATTTTTTTAATTTTTACAATGGTCCACAAGTTAATATACGCCTATGGAAAAAAATAAGCAATATTAATGAAATCAGAGGAATAATATTCACAATAATAATATCTTCCTCACATTTAAACCGTAATAATTATATAAAAATTACACTACTCAATTAATATGAATATAATTATATTTTTTATTGTTTCATGGATCATATTTAGACGCCTTACTGTAATTTGTTTGTGTTGTTATTAATTTCAAAGTATATCTATCTATATACAAATAGGTATTGTTTCAATGCAGTGTTCCAATGTATTGGATATTCTTACTACCACATATGTTGTAGAGACAATACACCAGTCACTACTACATGTAAGTATATTGTACACCAGTCATCAATTATCAAACTGCTGTTTTGTTAATTTTTTTACGAATCATAGAATGCGAGATATGACATAATACTTATATCAGTATGTAGATTATTGATTTTTCTTTGTAAAAATTTGATTATTAATTTTTAAAACTATTATTTTGTTGGTAAATAATGACGACAAAAGAGAGGCTATCCATTATTTTAGTGTGGAATTCAAGAGCGTCGCCCGCGAATGTTTGCAGGTGTCATATTACAAAGCATATTACGGGTTAATGCTTCAAAAATTATTGTATTTGCTTCAAAATATACAGATAAAGTATTTACAAATAACTTGTTTTATTTAAGTATTTACCCCAGTTTCCTGTGTTAACAATCCCGTGATTCCTATAATATTTATTATATAAAATTATTTATATAAAATTTTGTATCGGATTACTCCGTGTACTTGGATTATTACCTGATGGGATATATATTTCCGACGTTTTGGATGAACATGGTCAGCCATAATCATGTTTTTTTTAAAGTAAGATATAAATCAGAAATTATCTAAGAATAGAGAGAAGGAAGATAAAATGGTGATAATAAAATAAGTCTACATACATGTGTATAGCTATAATAATTATAATGCTATCGTAAAAGAAAATTAGTAAAAATAATACTGTAGGGTTGTGTAATGTAGTAATAATATTATTTGAGTTCAAATAATTGATATAGAGGGAAAAAATATGGTAATGGCATAGATACCTATATACATATAATAAGTAATAATAGTAGTAAATAGATGTAGTTTCTGGTGTCATAAAATGACCCTAGAAAATGCTGATCATTCCTATAATATTTATTTATTATATCCTATTATAGTGATATTACATTTTTTTTTAATACACACATTTTAGTTTAATTGGTATTTGTTTTAAATTAACGGTAATTAGAAGTAAAATAAAATATTTCTTGTTTTATTTGCTGTGAAGGAGGCACCTTATTTAAATGTCGATTCTAGAAATATTTATCAACAGTAAAAATATGACATCTGTATCATCATGTAGGTACACTGTTCATAATTAATTTTTGTATAAGAAATCGATGATTACAATAACAGTTTCTGCGAGGCGAGGATTTTTTATAGCCTTTCATACTATGAAAATTCGGCCATTTTTAAACTTTTGCCTAACAGCACAATTTGCCGCCAAATTGTAATTGGCTCGCGATACGCGGCGAGTTATTCATCCAGTTATGTAGTATGTATATCTATGAGCATGGCCAATGGCCATGCCCTTTTCAAAATCTGAGCTGGCAACACTTTGTACACCTATTATTATATCTATGATAATTTCTTTAATCTGTCAAATTCAACGTTGTGACCAGAGTCTTGGTTGTAAAAATATAAAAGAACATTTATTTAATATCTTTATCACTGTTTCCGAGTAGTCATTACTATATTGCCGCTGGAGATTCCGTGTACACTTAATTTAAATATAAATAATACATGTAGTGCTGTCACAGTGCATACTCGTGTATTCTACAAGTTTTGTAATACTAATAAAGTTGTGGAGTATACAAGTTCATATAAATATATAACATGATGGAGGGAACCAGTTCTGGTGAACACAACTTTGTAGATTGCCGACAGGATGAGTGCGTCTTGTGTGGCATGCAAATATGTGTAACTGAGGATGATGATATAGATGCCTTTCTGGCAAATGTCGTAGTGAAACAGGAACCTGTGGAGAAGGAAAGTTGTGACATTGGATATGCAGTTCCCTATGGTGAGATAGATATACATGAACCTGATATAAAATTTGAATGCGAGAGAACCAACAATGTAACAGTGGCTAGCACATCTTCCCCACTTACAGAGTGTGAAGCAGGTCCAAGTAAACAAACTCATGTAAAAGAAACGAGCACTACAAATGTTTATAATATAAACAACAAGAGATCGACAAAAAAAATAAACATTTGTTTTGAAAACTTCAGTACTTTAAGCAAAATGAGGAAGCCTAAAAGGATTCACAGTGGTGAAAACCCTTATGAGTGTAATATTTGTAAGAAAAAATTTAGTCGGTCTTCAGATTGGAAGAGACATAAAAGGATTCACAGTGGTGAAAAACCTTATGAGTGTAATATTTGTAAGAAAAAATTTACTTATTCTTCTCATTTGCAGGAACATAAAAGAATTCACAGTGGTGAAAAACCTTTTGAGTGCAATAATTGTAAGAAAAAATTTATTCAGTCTTCTCATTTGCAGAGACATAAAAGGATTCACAGTGGTGAAAAACCTTTTGAGTGTAATATTTGCAGTAAAAAATTTAGCCAGTCTTCTCATTTGCAGAAACATAAAAGGATTCACAGTGGTGGAAAACCTTTTGAGTGTAATATTTGTAAGAAAAAATTTAGTTGGTCTTCAAATTTGAAGAGACATAAAAGGATTCACAGTGGTGAAAAACCTTATGAGTGTAATATTTGTAAGAAAAAATTTACTTATTCTTCTCATTTGCAGGAACATAAAAGAATTCACAGTGGTGAAAAACCTTTTGAGTGCAATAATTGTAAGAAAAAATTTATTCAGTCTTCTCATTTGCAGAGACATAAAAGGATTCACAGTGGTGAAAAACCTTTTGAGTGTAATATTTGCAGTAAAAAATTTAGCCAGTCTTCTCATTTGCAGGGACATAAGAGGATTCACAATGGTGAAAAACCTTTTGAGTGTAATATTTGTAAGAAAAGATTTAGTCAGTCTTCTGTATTGCAAACACATAAAAGGATTCACTGTGGCGAAAAACCTTTTGAGTGAAATATTTGTAAGAAAAAGTTTAGTCAGTCTTCTCATTTGCAGAAACATAAAAGGATTCACAGTGGTGGAAAACCCTTATGAGTGTAATATTTGTAAGAAAAAATTTAGTCGGTCTTCAGATTGGAAGAGACATAAAAGGATTCACAGTGGTGAAAACCCTTATGAGTGTAATATTTGTAAGAAAAAATTTAGTCAGTCTTCTCATTTGCAGAAACATAAGAGGATTCACAGTGGTGAAAAACCTTATGAGTGTAATATTTGTTAGAAAAAATTTAGCGATTCTTCTAATTTGCAGAGACATCAAAGGATTCACAGTGGTGGAAAACCTTTTGAGTGTAATATTTGTAAGAAAAAATTTAGTTGGTCTTCAAATTTGAAGAGACATAAAAGGATTCACAGTGGTGAAAAACCTTATGAGTGTAATATTTGTAAGAAAAAAATTACTTATTCTTCTCATTTGCAGGAACATAAAAGAATTCACAGTGGTGAAAAACCTTTTGAGTGCAATAATTGTAAGAATAAATTTATTCAGTCTTCTCATTTGCAGAGATATAAAAGGATTCACAGTGGTGAAAAACCTTTAGAATGTAATATTTGTAATAAAAAATTTAGCGTTTCTTATAATTTGCAGGGACATAAGAGGATTCACAATGGTGAAAAACCTTTTGAGTGTAATATTTGTAAGAAAAGATTTAGTCAGTCTTCTGTATTGCAAACACATAAAAGGATTCACTGTGGTGAAAAACCTTTTGAGTGAAATATTTGTAAGAAAAAGTTTAGTCAGTCTTCTCATTTGCAGAAACATAAAAGGATTCACAGTGGTGGAAAACCTTTAAAGTATAATATTTGTAAGAAAAAATTTAGTCAGTCTTCTCATTTACAGGACCATAAAAGGATTCACAGTGGTGAAAAACCTTTAAAGTATAATATTTGTAAGAAAAAATTTAGTCAGTCTTCTCATTTACAGGACCATAAAAGGATTCACAGTGGTGAAAAACCTTTTGAGTGTTATATTTGTACGAAAAAGTTTAGTAAATCTTCTCATTTGCAGGGACATTAAAGGATTCACAAAGGTGAAAAACCTTTTGAGTGTAATATTTTTATGAAAATTAGCACTTCATCCTTTTTGCAGAAACATAAAAGGATTCACACTGATGTCAAATCTTTTGAGTTTTTTGAAGAATCATAAGAATATTCACATGGGTGAAAAAATTACAATCAGGAACTAGCGAAAATAAATTGAATTAGCGATAGGAAAAATAACTCAAAGTTTATAAATATAATATTTACACTTCAATTTCATATGAAATTTGTCAATTTTTTAGGTAAGATATGTTTTTAATCAAACATATTTTAAACATATTTGATCTCAATAAAACACTGTTTACTTTTCACTATTGATTTATTAATACTCGAGCGCTTTCGTCAAGTTAGCTTGACATTTTCAAGAGAACTAATTACAAGAATTTTTTTTCTTTAAGTCACATGCAACAACAATATTTTTTATATGTAGGTACTTAAAAACAGACAAGAAGGGGTAAGGAAGTAGGAGAAGTTAAGACAATGGTGGATGAACAATAAAATTGGTTTCAACAATGGTGATGGATGGGTGTATCTACTTTCCATACTAAGTGACAAAACACGTGTCCGGGGTTCCGATCCTATTTTTCTAAGAATTATCGTTATTGTCTCGGTTTCATTGTTTTTGCGAGCTGCAGTGTGCAACAGAGACAGCAACATAGCATCACCTACTCACAACACATAGCGGACGACACCACAGCAGTAGACACTTTCATCGCTTGGTTGTATTCTTCTGTGATACTGCATGACAATTTCCCTTTTTACCTTCTAAAAAATAACAATAACACATATTAATGTTATATAGTCCTTGCCTCCCATACTAACCGACTATCAGCTGCTTTGCAGTACTGTATACGTACTAATACTTTGTTCGAACTTATGTACTTATGTAGTATCATAGACATAAGTATATCATAGACGCATATCTACTAAACAAATTAAATCAATCCATCTTGTCTTACATGGATTTAAACTTAGTCACCCGTAATTCGACTGTCATTACTAGAAACGTCAATTATGTTTTCACATCTCGCGCTCCTGCGATTTTGCGCTACACCAAAGATGAGTTTCTTTCGTTTGATAATTCTGCTCACGGTGCACAACCAACACTACCCACCCACTTGTTAAGGTCTTATCGTCCTCCAACTTTTGTCAAACGGCACCGTGGTTGCAGAGCTGGCGCTCACGTGAAACAAAAGAAAACTACCAGTAGACACTCGGCTTCATCAGTCACTTTTAACATTGGCCACTGGAACGCTAGGTCAATTACCAACAAAGTTGAGAGCATTCATGACCTGCTCTCTGAACGTAATTTGCACATACTAACACTGAACGAAACATGGCATGACAGCTCTGAATCTATTGCAATCAGAACCCTTCGTAATCACGGGTACATAGTGTTGGATAAGGCCAGACCTCGCAGCCCAGAGGCTGAATGTTCCTTAAAAACCAATCATGGCGGAGTCGCCATTGTCAGTAAACCGGAACTACGCATGTCCAACATTGCCTCCCTTGGAACGTACAGCACCTTCGAGTATGTTGGCTGCAAGCTAACCCTTGACGGTACATCCTTCGTGGTTCTCACCATTTACAGACCCGGGTCTTGCCCGCCCACTACCGACTTTTTTGCCGAGTTCACTACTATCCTATGCCTCACATCTCGTTTTGCGATACCGGTAATACTACCGGGAGACCTCAACATCCACGTGAAAAACCAGCACGATGTTCATACTAAGAAACTGAGCAAATTGCTGGGGGATCACGGCCTTGCTCAAAATATAACTTCTCCTACTCATGATGCTGGAGGAATTCTTGACCTTCTCATTACAAGCAGAGACTTTATGCCATCATCAACCATAGTCACTGACGTAGGGCTCTCGGACCATCGACTGTTCGTAGCTGGATTTCATGTCTCTATTTCAGCGCCTCTCTACACTACTGTCACTTCAAGAAGTTGGATGGACTTCTGCCCCGAAGCATTTCGAACCCACCTACAAGGATCTGTTTTATGCTCTGATATCACACAGACCAACGATAACATTGACCATCTCGCAGAACAATACAACTCCACACTCCATGACATCCTTAACCTTTCCCTTACGGCGCCAAAAAAATCCACGCGCTCCGGTGATGTACACTCAGTGTACATTATTGAATTACTTGTTTTTTTAGTCATAAAAATGGAATATTTTACATATTTTTGCTTTTATCAGCAATTATTAAGATTGTATCTACATATAAATGTGAATATATGCATCAAATATTATATTATAAGGACTGAAAAATGGAAAAAAACATCGGAACATGCAAAATAATGATCGTCATAAATTTGAGTAACAATCCACACGTCCATCCGGCGTCTAGAACAGCAGCAAACTAATGAAAGAATGAGACGACACGAGTGCAGTGCGTAATGATCTACTGCGCAGCGTTCTTCAACGGATAATATTTGCGACAACGACAAGGTGTTTCAAATAAAATATAATATTTTATATATACGACATGAAATTAATCAGTTAGAAATATGATCACATGTAATAAATACGGTATTTAATGTGCATGTATGTACTTAAATTATTATTTTTTATAACAAAATTAAAAATAAACATAATACGATATAACCGTGAACATTTTTGAACATACATAATGCTGAGATATGAAGTTTTTATTCAAGAGGTAAATAAAACCTAATAAATATTATTGATCTTATGCATACCTACACTTAATGATAAATATGTCAATCTCTAAAAGTCAACAGAATAATATGGATGTACCTAACTAAACATTATCATACACAAGTAAGAAAACAAAATTATAAACAAGTACATTAATAATTCATAAGTTTTTCACATCAAAATTATTGTGTAAGTGCCTACCTAAATGGAAATAAAATATTTTAATTTAAAATAACATAAAATATAATATGATCAATGAGCGCAATGTAGCAAAAAAATAAAATAATAATGGAAATATTTTAGATAAAATAACAAATAAATAAATAAAAAAATATTCCTTACAAAAGCATTAGGATGCTTAAAAGGAGTGGAGTATATTGTCTAAAATGTGTTTATATGTGAAATGTTGATTTATGATTACATGTTTAAAATTTAAATAACATTAAAAATAAATAAATATTTATCGGAATTAGGGATCACAAATACTTTATTATCACTCTGTAGACAACACTAACATACCAAGGATACGAAATGACTCACGCACACAGCTAATGTGTCGCCAGGAGTGCAACGAAGATGAGCCGCGGTGTCAAAATGTTGTACTAAAAATTACATACCTAAAATACAGTTTGAGTCGATCATAGCGCCAAGATTATTCATCATGTTCATTAAAGTATGTTATACACATTTTCGCGCCATAAATACAAATATGCATACGACAAATTTTCGCCGGATTCAACTACAAAATATTTTATTGTGTCGCAACCAATAAATATTTTTTTTTCGCGATTCTTTTATTCAATTAACAAATATATGACGGAGGATTAGCTAAAATATCATAAATGGGATTAGCGTATTTACGAAGATATTCACACAATAAGGGGCAATGTCAACGTAGTGTACATCACAGGACAGCGAAAGTTAACCCCTGGTTACTACTCAAAAATAAATGTTACACGAATGCTACTCAAGGGTCATCCTGACCCTCCCATAAAATTTTTATTTTTTTAGTTTATGAATAGCAATATAGAAATAAAACACACTATTTATTGAAAAATATATACTTTGCAATTAAATGACACACAATTACTTGTTATCTAAACAGTTTGGACATACAATGTTTAAACATGTGTTGCGAATTGGAATTTTACAAGAAGAACAAACACTAAGTTTTCCGAATTCTTTTATACGGGAAAATACTGCAACGCTTCCTTTTAAATACAACATTAGTAACAACTGGAACAGATCTTTCAAGCAGTGGCACTTTCAACACCCTTGATGTCATCATACGCAATTGCCAGGGTATCTTTTTTGTGGTGTAAATTGTGTTATAAATTTCTTATTTTATGTTGTATAAATTATCTTGGAATCTATCTTTTATTTGACTTCATGGTGTAAAAGGTAAGGATGAGAAAGCAGAAGTTGAAGCACCTGAATTTGCGGAAATATCTTCCTCTATAAAACCACTATCATCAAACCAGGCATTCACAATATTATTTTATTTTATTTTATTGTAACAAGAGTCATACAATTTATCTCACATTATAATACAACAACAATAAATATTTATAATACGTAAACCAATCAAGACTCAACACTTTACCTAAACAGAAGTACAAAACATCAAACAAAATAACAGTGTAAGTACAGACATCAAATAAAATTACAGCAACAAAAACATGTAGGTACTCCAATGGCAAATTGATAAATTGTTAATTCTAAAAATAGGTACTAGAAGAATAATTGAAAATTGGGTGTATTTATATGTAAAATCAATCACATAGGTAAAAACATCGACATTAATAAAAATAAATATAAAAAATATGTATGTAAAATTAATCAAAATTAATCAATATTTTTGTTTGTTAACATATTCATTTACCCATATCTGCGGCAAAGACACATCTAAAGTAAATAATAAAACAAATAAAAATACTTCAAAAACCTATGATTAAATGGAGTATAAAAATATCTTATAATAATAATTATTTTACACAAAAGAAGACAATTTAAATTAAAACAAATAATTTTCATTTACTGACGCCAATGCTACTCAAGGGTCAATATGACCCTGTCACTGTTGTTATGGCGCGAAATTTGAAAAAGGTGGCTGAATACAAATACCATGAGCTAGAACATGTGCAATGCTGAGAATACACGAGAGTATAAGTGGGGTTGTCTAAGAGTTATTGTAATGCTCACACGCGGTTATCATGCACGCAACCTCACACGATGCCGGCTGTCACCTGAGCATGCACCATAGACATTCATTTGCCCATAGATTATATAGCACCACACGCCCTCCTGAGAGTTTCATCACACACTGCTACATCTTCGCCCGTGTGACTTTGCACATGGTTGTTCAGCTCTCTATAATCCATCACTGGTCTCACCTTTCCCTTATTTTTCTGAATAACTCCCAGGAGTGGCACAACACCACTGCACTCCCCGGTCCAAGGCTTTAACCAACCCTCCTTTATCCACCTCTCCAATTCCTCTTTGATGGTATCCTTCACATCATGTTTGTGAAGGCTGGAATACGATGCGACATTGTTTTTAAGGTCTACAGGTCCTTCTTTCCACACCCACTTAACCCACCACTTCTCACCATCAAACCGCGCTTGAAAATCTTGGTCATCAACGTTTATGACTTTGGGTTCCGCTATCGCATTCACAAGATCACAACTATTGTTTGCGTTAAGATTGGTCGGAACACATAAAAAGATCACTTGGCTATTATTCACCGTCACTCCTCCACACAAGTTTATAAAATCCATTCCAATAATAGCATCCACTCCGTCAAACAGCTTATTAACTACCACGCAACACACACCACTGGATTGCCCCTCTCTCCCGCTGTTATTCATTCTGCACTTAACATCTATAGTCACTACTGCCTCGCCTACGCATGGCACTTGGCTCCCGTCAACGCTAATTAGCATGCACCGGTTACCTCCATTGCGAACTGCACACCCGACAGTAGCTGACAACACCGTTCGGGAACACCCCGTGTCCACCAAAGCTCGTACTGACTTCCCACCTATGCAAACGTTCACAATCGGTAGCGCCTTCAATGATGACGAGGAAGAGCTACCGGCGCACCAGCTCCCCCTTTCTCGTTTCCCTTCTTCGTGGGGCATTCTTTGGATATATGATCCATCTCCCCACATAACCAACATGACAGTCTTTTTGATGTTTCGGTGCAAAATTTAACAAAGTGCGGCCCACCACATTTAAAACACCTCTTCGTCATCGGACCGCTCGGTCGTCTCACAACCGCAGCAACAACACCCGGATCATGCAGTTCCGCCATTAATGCCCGAGCCCGCTCTAACAAGGACGACAGCGGAATTGTCTCAATACCAGGCAACGCCCTCAACTCACGCGATATTGCGGCCGGCAACCCAACAACGAAAGCACGCTTGAGCAACTGGTCCGTCGTCACACCCGCCAATCTGGCCAAACGTCTCAGTTCCGTCAAATAAACATCAACGGGCTCATCTTTCCACTTGCGCTGGGCTAGCTGCTCGTACGCCTGGAATGCATTCAGGGCAAATGAATCACGTAATGCCCTCTTAATATCCTCCAAATTTTTCTTTTCCTCGTCCCCAAGTTCACTGTATACAGCGAACGCTGGCCCCTCCAGGAAAAGCGGTATAATTGTCGCGAGATATCCAATGTCTTTCAGCCTTGCGACTAACTCCAGCTTTTCTAACCACTGAATCACGTCACCTTCACCATCAAAACATCTCACTAAATCGCCAATTTTCACTGAAGCCATGATATTATAAATGCCGAAATAGCTTGTAATGCTCACACGCGGTTATCATGCACGCAACCTCACACGATGCCGGCTGTCACCTGAGCATGCACCATAGACATTCATTTGCCCATAGATTATATAGCACCACAGTTATTGTAGGAAAAAAATGTTTCCAAATATTGCAGGGTCATTTTGACCCTTGAGTAGTAACCAAGTGTTAACGAGCTTGCACCATTTACTTCAAAAACTATCCGTGTGCATAACCCTAATCAGCAGTGGTTCAACTCTGAGTGCAGGATTGAGAAAGCCAAAGTTCGCAAACTCGAAAGAGTCTATAGGCATCGAAGAACATCTGACTCCAGGACTGCCTGGATCTCCGCCCAGAAAGCATACCTAGGACTCATCAAAAAAACGAAATCTAACTTTTGGAGAGAGCGAATCAACACTCACAAAAACAATCCTAAAAAACTATGGCAGGACCTGCAAGAGATCATGGAGTCAGAAAAGTCTAGGACGTCTACTAGACTGAGTGCCGATCAGTTTAAGACTGCATTTCAGACGAAACTCGACGGAATTTCCGCATCACTTCCAAAGCACAACACGGTCATGGACACAAATACAACATCGTGCTTAACTAGCCTTGATACTTTTAGCCCCGTATCCGAGACGGAGATCATGAAGACCATCAGAAATTCCCCAAACAAGCAATGCCAACTCGATCCTCTACCTACCCAACTTCTTAAAGATAATCTAGACTTCCTTATGCCAACAATCACACAGATTTTCGAACTCTCTTTAACGCGTGGCATTATACCAGCACTCTGGAAAGTGTCGCATGTAATTCCGCTTCTCAAAAAGAGCACACTCGACGCCGACGACGCAACCAATTACCGGCCTATCTTCAACCTTCCTTTTCTATCTAAGGTACTCGAGCGCGTAATTGCATCCCAGCTGACAGCTTACCTTGAAAGCAACGACTTATATCAGAGTTACCAATTCGCTTACAGGAAAAACCATTCCACCGAATCCGCCCTTACAAGACTGACATCCGACTTAATAACGGGCGTTGCATCAGGAAACATCGGCCTAGTGACGGTCCTCGACATGAGCGCTGCCTTTGACACCGTGGATCATACAATGCTCCTTCAATGTCTGGAGACCGAATACAATATTCACGGAACCATTCTGGAATGGCTGCGATGCTATCTAACCAACAGAAGGTGGTCCGTAAAAGTGGAATCTGGGTCAACCGATGAAGATGTCGTTGCTCAAGGAGTACCGCAAGGGTCAGTCCTTGGCCCAATATTGTTTATCCTGTACATAGGATGCATTGACCGCCTCCTGGAAGAGTGTGGCATGCAAAACTACGCATACGCCGACGATCGCGTCCTGGTTAGTTTCTGTAGCCCGGATCAAAAGGACAATCTAGTGGCTACCACTGTCTGGTGCGTTGAAAAACTCTCGTCTATAATGGCCCAGAGACGCCTAAAACTGAATCCAGCCAAAACCGAATTTATGTGGGTTGCCTCCCCAGGACATCAACATCTCATAGACACCAAACAAAATCTCTGTCGCTGGCACCAACATAACACCATCGCGCACAATATCCGTTCTGGATTATGAAAATTAAATTACTGGATGAATCATTCTCCAGGGAAGCCCAAGTATCCAGGACAGTAAGCACAGCCTTTTTCCACATTCGCCAACTGCACCTCGTATCCAAAAATTTATCTGTAGATGCAGTAAAAAGTCTGATCGCCTCCTTTGTCATCTCTCGTCTGGATTACTGCAACATCATATATTTTTTATTTATTTATTTATTTATTCTTTACTGTACATTGATAACAAGCAAATTCACACAAAAATACATTTCAAACAAAGACAATCATACAATCAATATACAGAGGGCGAGTTTTTCGCAGAGGCGCGATTTCTTCCAACTTACCCAATTTCATAATACTTTCACATAAAGAAAATTTTTTTAAAGAAAGGAAAGAGGAGGTAAAAAAGGAGAAGAATATGTAGGAAAAGGGACTAGGATACAGAAGCCATATTTTGTGTGATAAAATGGTCCTTGACCGCCCGCTTGAAAGCTTGAAGAGTGGGGAGCAACCTTATCCTGGAAGGCAAACTATTCCAACAGCGAGCACCATGAACAGAAAAAGAGTTTGTAAAAAAGTTTGAGCTGGTAACGCCAGAAGACGCTCGCTATTGGATCGTAAGGGCAAGCCATGGCTCGAAAGATACTCAAACATTTCCTTAAGATAGTTTGGTGAAGACGTAGAGTATAAACAATTATAAACCAGTGATAAGACATGGAGATCTCGTCTTTGGCGCACGGTAAGCCATTTCAGTTTATTCCTAAATCTTGTTATGCGGTCAGATCTTTTCAGATCAAAGATGAAACGAATGCCAGTATTTTGTAACCTTTCCAGTTTAGTGAGTAATTCCAAGTATCAACCAACGTAGGCACAATCGGCATAATCAAGGATTGGAAGTAGAAGAGACTGGACCAAAAGAGTTTTAATTTTCATGGGCAAGAACCTTTGCAATCTCCTTAGATTATGCATGCTGCAAAAGAATCTCCTCCTAACATTATTAACGTGTAGACGCCAAGAAAGCTCTCTATCCAGTAAGAGACCAAGATTCTTTGTAGTTTTGGAATAAGGGATTACAGTGAAGTCAATGTATGTATTAGGAATCGTTAGATTATTCAGTTTTGAGATAGAATAGGGGCTTCCTATAAACATCGTTTGTGTTTTAGTAGGATTAAGAATCAAGCCGTTTTTAGTGGCCCAGTCAGAAACTTGTTGCAAACAATTCGACTTTTCATCAACAGCCCTTGACAGATCCTATAACTTGAAGTGAGTATAGATCTGTAGGTCATCGGCATATAGATGGTAGTTACAGGGAATATGTCGCACGATTACCCATTGGTAAGGCATCTAAGATTTTATAAAATTTATCGTTGAACTTGAAATAATTCTGCTCCATGCAAATTTGTAAAAGATTTAATAGACGTTGCTTTTTAACATTATCAATGTTCAATTCATCCAATTTATTCTTCACTAGTACAATCACTTCAAACACAGGCACATAAGTAAACAGATTCTTAACATCAAAAGAAACAAGTAAACAATTCTTTGGAGGAACAACACATGTAAGTTTTTTAGCTAGGTCAATGGAATTCTTTATACCGAATTTCGAAGTGAAGTTTGTCAATGTAATAATCTCATTGTTAAGAAACTTAGCTATATTAACTGCAGGTGCGTTTACGTATGAGACATGTGTTCTCTTGAAAATGTCAAGCTAACTTGACGAAAGCGCTTGAGTATTAATAAATCAATAGTGAAAAGTAAACAGTGTTTTATTGATATAAAATATGTTTAAAATGTCTTTTCACAATGTGAACACACAAGCTCTAGATCATTAAAACATATTCTAAGTTAAGTTCCATATATTTCATTTGTAAATGAAAAGTGAATAAAGTAAACCTCTTTCACATAGTAGTTTATAATATTTTTGTTGATACTTAATGATTTATTACTTCTTTGATTAGAATGAAGGCTACACTATATAGAAAATAATAATTCCTTAGGTTAGTTAAGTTTGTTTCAAATAAAGGAGAATCTTGGTGATTATACATTTTATTTTGAAAAGTTTTTTTTTATTATTTATTTCCAGAAACATAGCAAAAAGAAACTTAGAACTACAATATTTAATAAGCTATATTGATATAATGAAAACAAAATAGTTTTTGGTTTTACTACGATTTATTTGTTAAATAAGTAACCAGTTTGACAATGACCTCATAGGTCGAAACCTGTTTGTTTTCATTATATCAATATACTTAATGGAGTTTTACAAAATCAACGTCGACTCAATCAATCAAGCTAAATATTACTTATATCTTAAAAACATATTCCTTTTACATAATATACAAAATGGAATTTACTGCCTCACTAGACTTGAGTCTGTTAAATAATAATAATATGACCATTTATGTATATAGCGCCGTACTGTGACATTATCACTTCAAGGGCGCTTTACATTATTTAGGATCAACATCCACGTCCATTTTTTTTTTAAAAAACTACATAATACCAATTAAAAAATTGTCGTGAGAAAGATAAAAAATCAAAATAATAAAATATAAAGTAAAAAAATATCAATGATAAAATACAAACCCATAGAAAATAAAAAAAATTATATAATAATTTAATTTTGTTAAGCAGACATTCAGTCTTTGTCAAAAATTTAAAACAATGTAGCGTCAAAATTTAAAACAATATAGTGTGTCATGTGTTAAATTTCGCGAAAAAATATGTTTTCAGGCCTCTCCTGAAACCGTCGTAGTCAGCGGTCCGCCTGAGACCTAGAGGCAAACTATTCCAGAGCTTAGGACCGGCATAATAAAGGGCACTGTCCCCATAAACTGTTCTGTGTGATCTCAATGGTATATAGAGTTCATGAATAGCGCTGAGGCAGTAACAAAATGGGTAGATAATACTTCTTACTTTAAGTATTTAATGCGTTAAGTATTATTGTAGAGACTGAATGACATATGTACCTACACTCCAGTTATTTATTTATTTATTTTATTTATATCCATCACACCATAGACCCCATTATAGGGCACTTGGGTTTGTCAGGTTTACAATATCAAATCAACAGGACACAGAAGCATGAAAATACAAAATTATCGACACAAGCAAAATAAAAATCACACAAAAAATTATATGAATTTTTTTTAAAAAAAAATTTAAAAACAAAATATTCACTATCAAAACAAAATTACATTTTTGAATGATAAATAAGTACTTACATTGAAATGCCAAATTTAGTTTTTTTTTGCTGAATAAGGTTGCCTTACTATTAATTTTAATATAAAAATAGTTTTACAATCACCATGACATTGTAATAAATAATGATTAGAAAGGGAAGTTTAAATATTACTTAAACCTAATTTAGAAATATGTATAGATTCCAAAAACTAAGAATATTGTACAAAAAGTCGAGAGCTTCTGTCTGTCATGGCTCGGAAATATCCAAGATTAGACTGGTGTTTGAGGAATGCATTGGCCCTGCAGGCATTCGCCCAAGGTTGCTGACATCTAAAGGACATGATATACCACGGGATGGAATTTCCAAGTCTTCTTTATTAGAGTCACCAAAGTACCTTAAAAATTAAACATGAAGCACCCGGTAAAGAATTGGTCTCCCACTCCTCTCCGTAAGTTTTCAAGTGTCCTGTAAAAGGCAGACAAAAACTAAAACACTTCAACATAAATTCAGCGATGAGGTTTGCCACCCATCCAGAGTTTCTTGATTTTATATTGGCACGAAGAGGGCAGCTAGCATGTTTTCTTACAGCTGTAGGCCTAGTCAAAACACATTTAAGCGTTTCGTTTTCGTTCAAACGTTGACGACGTTGGGAGAACGTGTCAATTTTCGTAGCTACTTGTGTGTTTTAGCTTGTTGGATATCCCGTGATGGTATATTAGTAGTACCTAGTTTATATGCAAAACCCTATACGAGAGTTTATTGTGTTATATAAAATATTCAAGCTGCCCTCTCCGTGCCAAAAACTAATATAGTCAAAGTGGGTGGCAAACCGCATCATTAAAATTCAAAAGTTCATTACATATGGTATACTGATATTTCTTCCTATTTGTTGCACTATCTGTATTTTGATGACAAGGAGAATTTGAACTGGAACTAGAGACATCGGCTACTTCATTAAATGTCTACAGTTTGATTATAAGAAGAATTCGAGCTGAAAGTAGACATATTAGAATATCCGTTATCTGCAGTTTGATCACAGGGAAATTTAAGCTAGAAGCTAATAATGGATAATCCATTACTCGCATCAGTGGTTCTTAACCTGGGTTCGATCGAACCTCAAGGGTTCGGGGAGTCAGTCTTGGGGGTTCGGAGAAAATCATTTTAAAGACAAGATAGTTTTGCGAGTTGGAAAATCATTGAAATTCAGCAGAGCCAGGTTCAACAGCAACTCTTCAGAAGAACATCGCTCTCAACGTTTTGGTGTCAACAAATGGAAACATAGCCTGTTATTGCTAAGAAAGATATTTTTATACCGTTTGTCACAACATATCTTTGCGAGCAATCCTTTTCGAAGATGTTGGATAATTATATAAACGAAGAAGAGGAATAGACTTTGTTGTGAAAATGACATGAGAGTGGCACTTGCCAAGATAAAGCCGCGAATTTCTGAATTGGATTCTGAAAGGCAACAGCAGAAATCAAACTGATTTGAAGTAAATAATATTAATAAATATGTTTCATGTTTTGATTCAACCATTAAAATTTAATGTTTTGATCTTATTTTATATATTGTGTTCATTTTGTACACTTATATATAAATATAAACCATGTTTTGAATTTGAATAATCTAATTTTATTTTTCAAATTAGGAGGGGTTCGGTGAATGCATATGTAACTGGTGGGGTTCGGTACCCCCAAAAAGGTTAATAACCACTGATTTAGATTATTTCAATGATTGACAACACCTGAAACAAATGAAAAAATACTAAGAAACATAATTAATTATTACATATAAAGCGAAACAATAGGTAATTCTTATATAATAAAAATATATCTTTACGACTTACTCACTACTGGCTTTTATATTTCCACAATCATAATATTATGTATAGGTACATAAAGATGACAGTAGATGAGCAAACAGTAAAATGTTATATGAACAGAAATCAATACATACCACACTTGATAGGACATTTTCTCTCTTTCTTGACTTTTTGAAGTTGTTTTGGAAAGTCAAATATAATATTATTGTTAATGTACTAGGTTTTAAGAAATCTTCAATTTACGACACTAATAAATGAGGCATTTGAACAACAAATACAACTTCCGGTTTGAGTACACAATGGCAAAAACCAAAACCTTTGCTCATAAACCATAGACACGTCGTTACGAACCAGATTGATAAAGCGCAGTTCACATGTTCAGAAAATCGTTTCTAAAAATATCGAAATGGGCAACTCGCAGATTTTTTTTTATTACATAAAAATGTAAATTAGTATGAAAGATTCACAACCACAATTTATTTTAATTTTTCTTGCACTATTTTCTTGGATATTTGAAAATAAAATTTTCTGGGAATGATCAAAAACGATATGGCGGCGCTGTGACATCACGGAGTCCCATGTTTGTATGAGATTACAATCTGTGGTTGCGAAAGTTACTATGATTCACGGGACTCCGTGACGTCATCAGCTGTTTAGAGTGTTTTGCCAAACGTCAAAAATTTTGGGTTTTATTTTTGGAAATTCTCCATAATTAAGATATTTAAAAAAAATTAACTGACACATTTATGTTTTCCGACCTCAAATTTACTGAATTCGATCATTTTTACTAAAACCCCCCACGACTGCAAGTGGTCCATTGCTGAAATAATTTCATTGTTATTTTTTAACTTTTTTGTTGACTTTTAATCAAATTTGCTGTGTCTTAATTCAATATACATACTCGTACGCTTACATTATATAAATTATGCATGTTAATCTTATACGTGTAAAAGATTTGAGCCGTAAATTGTGAACAAATAATAATAATAATAAATAAAACCCTTCTAATAAAATATCTGAATTTCGACACTGCATTTATCTCACATGATGATTAAAATAATAGGTAATTAAAATGCCTTTATCTCGTTGTCATGTAGGTACTGTATTAAGATGATTTGAATATTGAGAAATTAAATATACCTACTATTTTTGTCTCAATCTGGGAGTGGCGATTCAGTAACCCTCCTTTTTTCTTTGTTTTGGGCGCTTTGTATTCGGCATTTTTACTGATCGCTCTAATTTACTTTTATGCCTTTTCTAATTTATGACTTATGTGCTTTATTAGTGAACCCTGTGGTACAACTAGCATCGCAAGTTCATTTTTATTATTATTTATAGTCAATGATACATAATATATGAACGAGTAATTGAACCTTTAAAACTATGTCCAAATTAATTTAATATAAATAAAATTGATATTATACTTTGATACGGGTGTTCCAGACTTTCAGCAGCGCTACCCTCCGGGATTCACTCCTCTACTCTCAGAAGGGAGGGGGACTTACCTTTTTTCCCGGCTAGCTCACCCTGATGGAGATAAGTCCTCAGTCCTCCGCTCCTACGAACAGCCGGAGGTAGCTAACAACCCGTACGATATCTTCCTCTGCGGATTTGAACCGCGAGAGGGCCTTTCTCTCTTCCTCCTTCGAAACTCAATAAGTATGCAAGCAAGTGGTGGGATAGGGAATGCTAACTATTCTACTAATTGTAAACTCTAGAGAATTGGATACAAAATATGGTTTATTTACACAATTAAACAATAATATTACTCAACAGTTTCCACCTTGATAATATCACAATATACAGTAATAGTAATGTATTTTTCAATAAGTAGGCAATAATAATAATAAAAAATAATATATATAATTAAAACAGCTATTATTTACAAGAGAAATTAATAAAATATCATGTTTATATATGTATGTAACTCAGTGTAATGTTATATTCATATACAAAAAGCAATGTAATCAATACGATGAAAACAATTGAAACATTATTCTAGCCTCATAAAACTGCGAGCTCTAGATTAATTAAGGCTAGATTAAACTGGCAGTAGTCGTACCGCTAGGTACTTGCGTATGACAAATTAATATTATTATTTTCACTATCTATTATTCATGAAAATTTTATAATTAAGTGAGAGTATCAATTGGTAGTTATTTACACATAAAAAAAAAATCAACCCACTAATAAACCATAATAAATGCTGATTCATAACAATTATTAAAGTCAGTCATCCATAATCAGTTGTTCATAAAACAAAATATTATCAAATAATATTAAATACACAAAATCAAAAATCAAACTAATAGTCATACCACAACAAGGTAACTATCCACGATAATAATTTATCCAGGTCATCAATAACTAGTTACTCATTAAAACATAATAATTATCAATCAATAATTTGATAACAATGTGTATAATAAAAATAAAGTAGACATAAATTTAAATTAAAACAATTTTTCTTACGATATGATTAACCGCGCCTCCGATGTATGTAGATCTTATCTTCCCTTTCGACCTCGAGTAGCGAAATAAGAAAATTAATCGAAATCTGAATGTAGGTATCTCCCGTTCCCGACGCACAGCATTCACGTGTCCTCCCCTTCTAAGTGAAATCTTCCCGTTGGCTAATTCTCCTCTGACCCTCTGCGACGTCACACAGTTCACACTAGTCGTAGGCTTCTTGCGTTATGATTTTAATTTGCCAACTCCTTGAGTAAAGTCTATCGCACCGCTTCGACAGCTAATCAATCAGTAATCAATGATTTACTATAGATTAGAATAGTTGGTTGATTGGTATTGTGTAATTACACACCGATATATTCGTTTACTTGTTCACTACGAATCATTTGACTCACAATTATTAGTTCTTATTCACGATTATTAATATCTTATTATTAATTTCTCCCAAATTTTCGCGACTATGTATAACAATCTCGATCGATCAATTTGAATTTGAATATGAATTTGATCTCACTACAAACAATCTCTAAGTTATCTCCGCGAATTAATTTCTCACAACAAAATCACTTTTCGCGAATACTACTCGCGATTCTCCGCGAATAACTAAATCGCGGTTTCTCTCCTCAACTGAATTTTAATCTCTCTTTCCGCGAATAACAATCGCGGTACCTCTTCACAACTGAATCTGAATTCTCCCAGTTTTCCGATATGTATGAGCTTTTATACCAGATTTCGCGGGCAAAATCTCTAATTCTCCAATCAAGACGTACTTCCTTATCTCTCGCATCCACCCCCTATGATTCTCGCCAATGTAACACAGGGATGCGGTCCGCACGTCGTTCTATCTCATTTTAACATCTTCTATCTCTTCCTAACATTGTACCGCCTTTCGAGTCGTAATTTATGGCTTAGATACTAATCATCTATGCGCTTCACATCGCGTTCTCCGTTCAAAACTCATAATATTAATAATAATTCCCGACTCTAAAAATATCTATCGGTTTATCTATTTACTCCCCCTCATATCCTATATTTCTTATTTCATTTCTATCACGACACATACCTAATTAGATATCCATGTTTCACATTTAGGTATCTTTATCTTATTCCTACACTTAATTAAAATTTACAAATACATAATGAAGACTACTCATATCTCGTATTATCGTATAAATAATTCTATTTCATTATTTATTTATACCTAGACGTCCAATTATTATTACCTAAAATCATAGTAGGTATAAGATTAGTAAAGAAAGTCTTACATACACCTCGTACAATATACAATAAAAATTATTGATAACAAATTCCCGATATCAATTATTTATCTATATATCTATATTCACTTCTACTTATTCATTCAATAAAATCAGATCTTACGTATACACACTTTGTGTCCATTGCAACAACATTCTATAATTATTCTATCCTTTAATTCGAATCTCTCGTAATTATAAATTATTCTCTCTTTCTATCTTCACCTGTGTATTAATAAGCCTCCTTACACACCTATTAATTAATCCGGCTACCCTTCCATCCATTTCAATATGATTTTCAACAATTGATAATGTAATACATAATTGATTGATCAACACTTCTTTATTAATAATCCCCAAAAACGCAAGTAAGTACATACATACTGCGTTATATTAGTGGTAGGTATTTCGTGACGTATATAATTACTGGCCACCTAGATAGAATTTCTTATCAGCTCCCCTTTTTTTCCATGTTCTATTTTACTGTCGCATTTATTGTTTTCAGCAAAATATCTCATTCCCACGGACTACATTTCTATATTGTCTTTTTCTCTTTGAGGAAGCCGCGTTTATTATTTCAAAACAAGATATGCGAACTTCCTAATATTATCTTCTATAATATTTTACGACCCCCTTAGAAAATCACAAAGAATATGCCGGCATCCCTTTCCACGTGCGAATGCAATCTGTTTATTGCCCCGTGAGATATGCAAATATTTCCATAATATTCGTAAACAAAATATTTGTCACCAATAAATATAATTGCTCTACTAATTATCTAGTTTGCCGCTGATAGCAAAATTTCACATTTTTTGTTTCTTATCTCATACAGATGTAGGTATTTGGGAGATTTTTGGTCGTTCTAAAATACAGAACCATAACAATCCACCCCACTCAGGCGACCAAAAACTCCCATATGAAAGAAAACACATACAATCTGAATTATTACACACCCCTATAGAAATCAAAACATCTACCTGGACATCAGGTTCTCCTATCAAAGTTACACAATTGTTTTTGTTTCTTGCAAACATTGCTAACAACTAACTTACTTCAAGAACCCTCTATAGTTCCTCTTCCTCTGATCTAGCCTCAGAAATGCGCAGTGCTAGTCCAACGAACTTAAGAGTGCAGATGATTCAAGTGCCCGGCGCCAATCCATTTAGTTTTACTCTTTTAACCAATCATAACTTTTAGCGTCAAATGGATAAATACACTAATACTCAAATTATCTCAAAATTTTAAATCATCTGCTACCCTCGTTTGCTGAATTAACCCTCTCATAATTTGTACCTATCCCCCCTTATTACATCATAATATATAAAACCATAACATCATCATCGATATATACATATTGTGATGACCCTGCCTATTTCAAACCATTCTAAGCTCCGAATTTGCAACATCCTAGCTTCTAAACTATACCTACTGTAATAATTGATTCCCAAACTAGAATTGACAACCCTATCCGTCTAGCTAAGAATTGTATGAATTTTCGCATTGTTGCAAATATACGTACGAAATATCGCATTCCTAATTAAATTAATTAACGAATTTTGGCCTTTCGTGATCGTCTAGATTTTCTATTAACTATTTCAGAAGATTTGGACCCAGTACGTTGTGTTTTGCCGATAATTTTACCTACGTTGTGTATTTTTAAAAACGCAAAATAAGTCACCTGAAATATACATTTCAATAATCAAAAAGAACAACAAAATCACAAAATCAATAAAACAATTTAAACATGAATTTTAATACATATTAACTCTGAGATCAACTTTGACGTCAAATCACTTACCTTGAGATACTGTAAAATAACATAATAAAAATAGAGCATAATAAAACATAACAAAATATAACATAACAATCATCATAAAATAAAATTTAAATAATATTATTCTATATCTTCACGAGAATGTTGTATGGTAACTGGTTGCCGATCTATGTCCCTACATAAGATAACCATTACATAGTTTCTATAGCCGATGTATGTACATATGTTCTACAACATACCTACTAATTCGTTGCGTCGTAAAGGACAGTGGCGCACCCAAAAACATTACCTTATTACTTTTAAATATTAATTAAATTTCAACACGATTGCTTTGACATCATTTTCGGAGACTATAACTACTGGTTGTTAATGCATGGAAAGCATGCTGTGTCCATGCTGAAGGGGCGCCGCCTTCGCCCCTTCTCGTCTCAAAACTCGCCATGCCGTACTTTGAGCCCGTGTGCACTAATCTACACCGAATATATAAAATAATATATAATATGTATACTCATTTGAACATGCAGCTATATATAATAAGAATAACTATAAATATATGTTAAGAAGCTTTGTCTTGGACCCTGGCGGGAAACGGGGCAAGACCAGTATTGACCCTTGTCTCGAAAGCTGAATCGAAGAGAGGGGAGCAGGGCTTGCTAACGGTACACCTACATTTCGAAGCAGGATTAGGACTGGAATTGTTAGTATATAGTATATGTTTCTACAAAGTACATAATACGTCTCGTGCATAATTGTATAATAATAATGATAAATATGTGGTTACGAATAGATCAAACCCACACTATAGACACTAGGTAGCTAGTCCAGTGTCGATAGGCAGAAGGGATCCATATCCATAAGGTAATCTCGACAAGATTTAGCTATAAAAGACTACATATTTATGGTGAGGTGAATTTAGGAATCATGTAAGTCAAATAAAAATATATTAAGACCAATAAATACATAAATATTACTTATGATTAGTGTCATGCAAAATATCAAATTTGTTCCTTCCATGATATCGCAGCAATTACAGCATGTTGAATAAGTAGAAAAATCCAGTAAGTTCGTAGAATACAAATGACATTCGACGATAAAATATGTAATTAAATTAATAATCAAATAATATCCTGATCAACGTACAACTTCTCTCCAAACTGCATAATCTTTCGTTATGGTAAAATAAATTAAATAAAAGTATAATATTAGGTGGGTCGGTACGTCACTGCCATTGGTCTAGTATTAAGTGTGTCGTACCGCGCTATATTATATCAGTCACAGGTACATACATATATATAATAATACTGAAAATAAATACACACAACTCCTTTGTTTTCAAAATCTGTAAAATTAAATAAATCCTTGTGTACGACGACTACTTTGTAGACAACAATATCCTCCTAAATATCACGACACCTAGATATAAATAAATTAATAATATTGAAAAATCTTATCTTATGACAGCCGGCAGGATCACGGATTTTAAATGTTAATTAAAAGTAATTTAGGATGATCTATATATATTCCCAAATGTGGAAATATCACTAAAATATAATGTACTAACTACTACGAAGGTGGGTAAATAAAAATATTAAAATATGTCGAGTTCAAACACAGAGATTAATATATGATTGAGTCCCACCTCTCCTAGGCTCAAAACTAAACTGCCAAGAGTAATATGCGTCCTCTCTTCAGATCCTGAAAATGTCGACCCAAAGCAACAAAAAAAAAAACTACATCCATCTCTTCCGGACACACACCAAAATATACCTGTCTCTGTCTCCTACATAGCTAGTTGTGTTCGACAACCACTTGAGATCAAACTAAGTCTCATCCCTTTATTAATCACCTACTACAAACATTCGATCTAGGTATATGAAAATAATAATATTTACAATCTTGTATATATTCAATTCATCACATCCCCCCTTTGAGATCAAGCAGAAGACAAAATGGATGAGGCATTATCTCACAAACAACTATTTATTTTCTAATTATTTTTCATTTCTTTTTCTACATCCTGGATACACCACTGTTCGAATCTATGAACAGGTAGATGTGTTGATGCACACTGTATGCGATGACTACCTACTAACCCTAAAATAGCGATTAACACCTCTCAAGTGCCTACCTTAAATATATAACCATAATAACTATTCCACGCTTTACGTCACCCCCAAGTCACAAATATTTACTATTATTTTTAAGTGTTCATTTTACAAATATAAATAAACAGATGAGTTCAATAATCCAGAAAACATACATAACCATCGATATACAAACCGTTGAACACATTACATAATAGGTTTGCATAGCTTCTATACAAGCCTACAGGTTACTTAATAGTTAAACAATAATAGTAGTAATAATAAGGAACTTTATTTCAATGAATGTCTGGTTTACAAATTATTTATATTCTTACATCGATTTGAAAATAGGTTACAATATAGGATACATAACGTCTCCTGGTTTTATAAAATATTTAAAGCCCTATATTGAAATTCACCTAAATATGCTTAGTATCTTTATAAACATTGTTCCTACCGCAATATAAATAAGTTTAATAGTGTTTTTTTTTCCAAATACAATTTAGTGAAACAACTAAAATAATAATAGCGCCCCCGACCTCGCGCTATTGGATGGCCTTCAACCAAGTGTTTACTGAAGCCTCTTTTACAATTTCTCATTCCGCGAAACTTATTATAATACTAGATAATGTTATGTTTAGTCTTATAAGCAAATACAAAATTAATTATACCATATCTTATTTTTTTTTCTTTTACATCTACCAAACTTTAATACCTTATGTTATTCATAATAAGACATTTTAACTTATCTCTAGTAAACAATTCTCATTAATTCTAACAGAGGAAAAGTAATGCACAAGGATTTGTTGTGCTTACAAGTAATTACACTAATTCTATCCCCTTATAAAATATCTTCCTAAGTACATGGGGCTATATGTGCCCTTTATCAATCCATCTTCGTTCACTAAAGTATAGGCATTCGCAAAAGGAACCGCTCCCACAGTGTATGGTCCATCCCATATAAGCCCGAATTTACTAGTCTCCTTGTTGATCAAACTAGAACGAGTAAATGTCCTAACCTTGACCAAATCTCCTATTTTATAATTTTGTAACCTCCATTTCTTGTCAAACCTAGCCTTCCTCTCATTGGCACTTTTTTTCAAATTATCCTTTACCTTCTCTCTTATAATATTTATCTCCAAAGGCTCATGACGGACGCCAGTGATATTGTCTAATGACAATGTAGGAGGTTTGGCAAAGAGTACTTCATTTGGTGTGAATTTAGTACTACAATGTACAGTATCATTGTAGGTTTCCTCTATAGTTTCTACATATTTCGCCCAAGAAGAATGTTTAGGATGCGCATATACTCTCAACATTCTACCAAGTTCTTTGTTAACTCTTTCTGTGCCATTAGGTCCGGGGTTGTACAAAGAAGTATGTAAAATAGTTATCCCTAGGCTGTTCATGCTTCCAATCCAATCATACGACGTAAATTGTCGAGCATTGTCTGTTAGTAATTTGTCTATCTTTACAATTTGACCGAACTCCCTTACACATTCAACCATACTCGCGCCTTCAGCAACCCCAAGTTTGAAAAGTTTGATATATTTACTAAATGCATCTTGTATTACGAATAAATACTTATATCGTAATAAACCACTTGCAGGTAATGGTCCGAATACATCTGCTAATACTATCTCTCCTATATATGAGGGTAACAATGATTTGCCTGGCCCACGTTCCTCGTACTTTTTGTGTTTCGATAGTTGACACATCCTACACGATTTGACAAAATTCCTGATGTCAACGCTCATTTTGGGCCAAAAATACCTTCTTTTCACAGCAGCCCACGTCTTTAATCCTCCTACGTGACCTTGTTCCTCATGCACATATCTTATTAATTCACTGTGTATTTTCGTCGGGATACCAATTACTGCAGGCCCCTTCTCCGGTGTATACCATAAAATATCTCCCTCTCTTTTATAATTTTCCGCATATTTATATAACATTTTGGAAAAAGGTCCACAAGTCCCATTTATATAATTGAACACTTCACATAGGAAGGGGTCCTCACGTTGCAGATAATTTATGTTTTTCAAATCTTTCCTTATCCTGTTTACGTCCTCTACAATGAATCCAGCAATTTCCGGACAAAAAGTTTTTTCATCTTGTACCATTGTTGCATCATGAGAATATCTAGAAATAATATCTACACCTATATTCTCTTTCCCTTTAATATATTCGATTTTATAATCAAATTGATTTAAGTACAATATCCACCGGGTCACCCGGCCACTATACAACTTCCAGCTTTTGAGAAATTGAAGAGAATGATGATCTGTTCTTATAATTAGTTGCACACCCCTCAAATATGTTTCAAATTTTTTCAATGAATATATAACAGCGAACATCTCTTGTTCCGATACACTCCATTTTCTCTCTGCGTCATTCAATCCTTTACTAACGAAACCAATTACATAGTGTTCACCATCGTCATCTAATTGAAAAAGCTCACCGCCAATTCCATAGCTTGAGCTATCCGTCTGAAGATAATATTGTTTTCCCGGGTCATGATGGTGTAGCATAACAGCAGTGAGAAATCCATTTTTACACTGTTCAAAAGCTTCAGCCTCTACTGTTGTCCACCTCCACTTGACATTTTTCTTTAGCAACTCACATAGAGGTTTGACTGTACCCGAATGATTTTTCGCAAAGCGTCCGTAAAAATTACACAACCCGAGGAAAGCACGCAGTTCTTTAACTCTCTTTGGGGTTGGAAATTTTTTTATTGCTGCAACTTTATCAGGATCCATGCTTACTCCTCGAGGACTAATAATATGTCCTAAAAATTTCACACTTACACTGAAAAATTGACATTTCATAAGACTGCAAGTCATACCTGCTATACGTAGTTTTTCCAATACCTGTTTTATGTGGTTTAAGTGTACTTCTATATTTCCTCTAGACGCAATAACCAAATCATCCATATAATTAATACAAAATTCACGCACCTCCGGTCCCAACACAATATCCATTGCACGGCAAAACCCGGCAACAGAAGTTTTCAATCCCTGTGGCAAGACTCTATATACAAAAGATCTTCCATCAAAAATAAAGCCAGTATATTTTCTACTATCTTCTTCTAAAGGAATTTGATAATATGCGTTGTTTAAATCCAATGTGGAGATATATTTTACTCCGTGAAATTTCTGTAAGATTTCCGAGATTAAAGGTGGTTTTTCAATATCCGAGCACATTCTAGTATTCAATTCTCTGGCATCCAAAAGTATACGTACTGTATTGTCCTTTTTCAAGGTGTAAGTTAAAGGACTAGCATACGAAGTGGTGGCCCTTTCTATTATTCCTAGTTGTTCCATTTCACATAATTTTTCGTATACTTTATTTCTATAAGACATTGGTATTGGGTATGAATTTCTTACTACAGGTTTTTCATCCAACAGTGTAATCTTATGTTTATATAGGTTAGTGAGCCCCGGATACGTGGAAAATACATCCCTGTACTCAACCAATGCGTGATAAATCATCGCCTTGAGTCGTTCGGTTTCATTCATCAAATTGACATATTCACGTATTTCAATATCCGTTATACAAGACCTATTTACTACTTTGTCTCTCGTATCAGTCACTAATGTATTTATGTGTATACCGGAATTTTGTGTAGGAATCGAATATTTAATTTCATTGTAGACAAAATCTAGTCTACCTGGATACGTACAGCTAATCACTCCTTGATGTTCTTGTAACCAGTCATAACCTATCAACATCTGACGTATTAATTTCGGAACAATTAAACATGGGACATTTATAGTTACGTCTTCTAGTTCGAGTGGAACTAAAGCAATTTTATTTATTTTCTGTGAGCGATGTCCAATAGCTCCCTTTAACTGAACCGGTGTTACGGGTGCAATAGGTAATTTGCATTTATTATCTCCGTTTGCTAATGACTCAATGAACTCCAAGGATATGCAAGTAATCTGACTCCCTGAATCAATCAAAGTACTGATCACCTCATTACCTACTCGACCTCGTATTTCTGGTAATTTAGCAAAACTCCCACATGCGGCATCCTCAATATATTCGTTTTCCTCGAATACGGTGAGTAATTCGTAGGTATTTATGAGTTTACCCGGTTTCATGTACATTTTGTAAAATACAGCCTCGAAACACCCTCCAGAATCACCAAAACATATGCCATTCGTATATCCTAGTCCAACCCCTTTCTCGCGCCATACACATTTTACACAATCCGTTATTCCATCGCCTTCCATCCCAAGTCCATCACCAGGTTTCCAGCCCTGATTTAACATGAATCTCAACGCCTTCTCCATCCCTGTTTCCCCGTTAGATCTATATTTAGTTGGATTCAGGGGATGCAATCCAACTAAAGCTCTTTTCCCTGATTCAAATATGCCTCGCCATCTTCTTGAGGTGTTGTTCCGGCCCTCACCCATCGCTTATTATAGGAGCTCTTGTTTGTCGTGGATGGCTCCTCCTCAAGGAGATTCACAACATTCCCCCCCCTAGCATTTGCATTTACAGGTGGCTGTCTCCTATATGCATACCCATCCCTCCTATTGGAAGAATGATCTTCTCGAGTAGCCACCATATTACCCAGCCTCCTCAAAAGTTCAGCAGCTTCAATGGCCGTCTTTTGATCCTTGGCGAACCACAAAGATTGCACCTCCTTCGGATAATGACGCATCAGATCATTCACTAATAGATCTTCCCCCATATGAGGGACAAGGGATCTCGACAGCTCCCAAAATTCCGCGAAGTGGGCCATCATAGTTTTTCCTGATGAAGAATCCCATTTCGAATTCAATATCTTTCTCCTCAGATTCGCTTGACTTATCTCCCCCCAATAATTAGCGAGAAAATCATTCTCAAAGTCTTCAAAACTGTTCCAACGGCTCCTATAGATCCTCATCCAACTTTTGGCCTCATCTACTAAACATTCAGACGCTACTTCGACTCCACGATCCGCGCTTCCTGTCTTTTCTATATATTCCTTAAGATCTTCAATAAACTGGATGGGACTCACTCCTTTTGTAGGAAATCGAGGTTTAATTAACCCCCGAGTAAGTATACACGTATCACTCGCACACACAGTCTTCCTCGCTCCAGCCCCCTTCTCTCCCGCTATATTAGTACATGCTTCATTCGAGCTCTTTTCCGGCCCCAATCGCTTTTCCATCGCATCAAGTTTTCCCAGAACTGGAGCCATTAGTTTCTTAACCATGGCGATAGCAACAGAAGAATGTTTCATTATATTGGTAGGCTTATTCACTATATTACGAACATCCTGTTCAACAATGTTCTTAGTCTTCACTACCCTTCCTCTCTTCACGGCACGGCCTCTCGATTCCATCCTGCAATGTGTAAACTATTATAAGTTACTAGAACAACCGTGAATTTCCGCTCATACTAACTAATACTAGTAACACTACACTGATCATAACAAATCATGAACAACTGCGAGCCCACTGCCTAAAAGCAACATCTCCCAGCTAACCAAAATAATGTGCGATAATAATAATAATAACCATAATAACAATGATAAACTTCATTGGTAAATGAGACGCACAATTACAGTTAAAAAAAATAATATAACACAAATAAATAATACTTTGAAACGGGCGAGTCCATCGAAGAAGCGACATCCTCTAACCAACCCTTGTTAACATATTTAAACCGTGCTTAATAATACAAAACGCGTAAAGCTACCACCAACTCAATTACAATTACGTAAAATATCCACCTATAATAATACCACAAATAATCAAGAGAAAGATAACATACTATGTTCTAGAACATACAGGGGTAAGTGGTGGGAACCCCTCCCACAATGTGTTTACGCACATTCACGCATATAAGATACAAAACGCAATATTTAAACGAGTTGCATTGACAATATCTACATAATACATCCCAATATGTTATTCTATAATAGGTATATAGAATTACCCTCGTCTCCAATATAGCAGTCACCTAATGTATACACCCACATAATAGGTATATATATAAATGAATCGTCCTCATTCATTTAAAAAGGGTCTGAAAATAAAACACTTAATATCTATTTCAAACTATCACACACACAACTAAATATAATATATTTACACACAATTATAACCACAAAGGTACATATCATAACATTCGTTCCACTTGTAAAATAATATTAATAACTAAGCACTTTTCACTCTTAAAGTCTTAACACTATTGAATAATATTATTATAATATTTGACACCACAATTTTAAAATTATAACACATTAAAATAGTTTATTCCATTAGTGACATCGATAGATTCACAATCGATTCTCAAACTGTTACATCATAGCGTTGTACTTTCTTATCAAATTACTTCTCTTCAGCGATTTATGTTATTGTACACCACTCTCTTTTGGGTTAACAGAGAGGATCCAATGCTACATAATCTCATCACATCACCCTTCTGGCCTCCAATAAAACTACTATCATCGCTGTCCAAACTTTTCACCAAGTTTCTTGCAAGTAAATCATGTTGGTATCCTACCAACAGATATTCAACTCAAATATTTCCTATATAACCTCGTATACTTTATGTCTCAGATTTCCTTGTTCCATTCAGACAATATCATCAAATCAGTCCCATAGTTTAACAACCACTGATTGCATACATCCCGTTAGGTACTATAATATCCCGTATACCTTTCTGCTTGCATCTTTATTTAAAACTATAGTTTTTTTTTCATTCCAGTAATAATATTATTTCCTATCTCGTTCTTGGTTTAGAATAATATAACGTTTTAATCATTATTATATCCTAGGATTCATAGGTTGTAGGTACATCTTATTTCTCTATTTGGAAGACGATGTATTATATCGGCGAACACCAACCTCTTTTCTCCTTAGAACATTTTCATAAATGAGTATTCTCTTGTCCTCAATTTTGAAATGATAGATACCACCTTTCAGGGTATACAAAGAGTTCCAACGTTTCCTAAAACTCAAGATCCTGGAATGCCCCTCCTGGTTTTAAAGAGTATACTTTCCGTGTAGACTGTCTCCACTCTTAGCCGATCATTCCCCCCCCCCCCTAGCCTGTAATTTCTTCCAGCTAACCGTTTAACATATAACCGTAATCATAATCGATAATCATTCGGCTATCGCCTTCTCATCCGCTCCATGCATATATTGTATTATGTATGTATCAGATACTCATAAAATCTGGTCTAATATTATTTCAAACTCAATAATATATTCACCATTCTTACCTCGATCATAAATTTATTTCACACCCCAAATAATTGACTTGACAGAATTCTAAAAGTTTATTAACAAACCACTTAACTTACAAATACTGTAAAATGTTAAGACCATATCCCTCAAGAAATAATAATAATACCTATAATTTCAGTCCCTAACAAACATGTACTTGATACATATAACTAACATCAACTATATACCTATTATTTATCCATTTTACCCAAATACTATAATATCTAAAAATCCTAAAAATTCTAGTCATATACCCATATACATAAAATACACTTCGCATACATAATACCCATGTTAACAAGTCTACTTGGGAATATAATATTCCATTTTTCTAACACCCAATCTTCTTATGAAAGTACATATTTTTGGTACCTACCTATATACATTATTGAATAAAATAAAGAACTATTCAGGGTTTCAACATATATATACCTATCCAATTTTATACCTGAATCACAAGCGTTCTTTATTAGACTATTCATAAGGACATAATTCCGAATGAACTATTAAGGGTTCACCATTCTCATGCATAACGTAAGATATATACCTATAGATAGCCAAACATAAATATAATATGTCCCCGAATTTGCCTAACACTATAATCCATGGATAACCAACCCGCGGTTCTCGAAGTAAAATCATCAACCAATTTTCTCACTACATCTTCCAAGAATAAATTTTATTCCTCCCCTCAAAAACCAAACACATTCCTCTGTCCATAACCCAGTTCTACTCCTCAAAACCCATTTATGCTCTCCCCCCCTCCAATATTCATGATTTTAGTTATTTATCATCGCAAACCCAAAACCCACTTCTACTCCGTAAAAACCCAGTTTATGTCTGCAATGACAGACATAATATTCTGGTCCAAGGCACCATTTGTGATGACCCTGCCTATTTCAAACCATTCTAAGCTCCGAATTTGCAACATCCTAGCTTCTAAACTATACCTACTGTAATAATTGATTCCCAAACTAGAATTGACAACCATATCCGTCTAGCTAAGAATTGTATGAATTTTCGCATTGTTGCAAATATACGTACGAAATATCGCATTCCTAATTAAATTAATTAACGAATTTTGGCCTTTCGTGATCGTCTAGATTTTCTATTAACTATTTCAGAAGATTTGGACCCAGTACGTTGTGTTTTGCCGATAATTTTACCTACGTTGTGTATTTTTAAAAACGCAAAATAAGTCACCTGAAATATACATTTCAATAATCAAAAAGAACAACAAAATCACAAAATCAATAAAACAATTTAAACATGAATTTTAATACATATTAACTCTGAGATCAACTTTGACGTCAAATCACTTACCTTGAGATACTGTAAAATAACATAATAAAAATAGAGCATAATAAAACATAACAAAATATAACATAACAATCATCATAAAATAAAATTTAAATAATATTATTCTATATCTTCACGAGAATGTTGTATGGTAACTGGTTGCCGATCTATGTCCCTACATAAGATAACCATTACATAGTTTCTATAGCCGATGTATGTACATATGTTCTACAACATACCTACTAATTCGTTGCGTCGTAAAGGACAGTGGCGCACCCAAAAACATTACCTTATTACTTTTAAATATTAATTAAATTTCAACACGATTGCTTTGACATCATTTTCGGAGACTATAACTACTGGTTGTTAATGCATGGAAAGCATGCTGTGTCCATGCTGAAGGGGCGCCGCCTTCGCCCCTTCTCGTCTCAAAACTCGCCATGCCGTACTTTGAGCCCGTGTGCACTAATCTACACCGAATATATAAAATAATATATAATATGTATACTCATTTGAACATGCAGCTATATATAATAAGAATAACTATAAATATATGTTAAGAAGCTTTGTCTTGGACCCTGGCGGGAAACGGGGCAAGACCAGTATTGACCCTTGTCTCGAAAGCTGAATCGAAGAGAGGGGAGCAGGGCTTGCTAACGGTACACCTACATTTCGAAGCAGGATTAGGACTGGAATTGTTAGTATATAGTATATGTTTCTACAAAGTACATAATACGTCTCGTGCATAATTGTATAATAATAATGATAAATATGTGGTTACGAATAGATCAAACCCACACTATAGACACTAGGTAGCTAGTCCAGTGTCGATAGGCAGAAGGGATCCATATCCATAAGGTAATCTCGACAAGATTTAGCTATAAAAGACTACATATTTATGGTGAGGTGAATTTAGGAATCATGTAAGTCAAATAAAAATATATTAAGACCAATAAATACATAAATATTACTTATGATTAGTGTCATGCAAAATATCAAATTTGTTCCTTCCATGATATCGCAGCAATTACAGCATGTTGAATAAGTAGAAAAATCCAGTAAGTTCGTAGAATACAAATGACATTCGACGATAAAATATGTAATTAAATTAATAATCAAATAATATCCTGATCAACGTACAACTTCTCTCCAAACTGCATAATCTTTCGTTATGGTAAAATAAATTAAATAAAAGTATAATATTAGGTGGGTCGGTACGTCACTGCCATTGGTCTAGTATTAAGTGTGTCGTACCGCGCTATATTATATCAGTCACAGGTACATACATATATATAATAATACTGAAAATAAATACACACAACTCCTTTGTTTTCAAAATCTGTAAAATTAAATAAATCCTTGTGTACGACGACTACTTTGTAGACAACAATATCCTCCTAAATATCACGACACCTAGATATAAATAAATTAATAATATTGAAAAATCTTATCTTATGACAGCCGGCAGGATCACGGATTTTAAATGTTAATTAAAAGTAATTTAGGATGATCTATATATATTCCCAAATGTGGAAATATCACTAAAATATAATGTACTAACTACTACGAAGGTGGGTAAATAAAAATATTAAAATATGTCGAGTTCAAACACAGAGATTAATATATGATTGAGTCCCACCTCTCCTAGGCTCAAAACTAAACTGCCAAGAGTAATATGCGTCCTCTCTTCAGATCCTGAAAATGTCGACCCAAAGCAACAAAAAAAAAAACTACATCCATCTCTTCCGGACACACACCAAAATATACCTGTCTCTGTCTCCTACATAGCTAGTTGTGTTCGACAACCACTTGAGATCAAACTAAGTCTCATCCCTTTATTAATCACCTACTACAAACATTCGATCTAGGTATATGAAAATAATAATATTTACAATCTTGTATATATTCAATTCATCACAATATGCAACGTGATTATGCAACATCTTATCCATATCTATACATCAACATCATTATTAATATATACACACATACAAAGTGATTATACATCATTATTAGTATATATACACACAACCTGGTACCTACTACGGGTACGTATTATTTACACAAATTGCAAAACTTATCATTATATTATATCAATTTATCTATTAATTTAAATAAGCAATTTTAACTCCTGTATATATTCTCATCTTTTCACAATTATCATTAATACAATTACCATATCTCATCTTAATGATATTTACAATACTCTTATCAAATCAAAACATATTACCAAGGTGGAAGGCTTATTTATATACATTATAAATTAATAAAAAAAAAGGAAAATTACAAGTATTTGAAATTCCAAACACATAATAAAACCGCTACTTCAATCTATCTTAAAAGATAACTTTATACCTAATCTATCCCCTCCTATTTAAATGTTGTGAAATTTACTTCTAACTATCTCAGACTATCCTAAGTAGGTATTCCTCCTTTTTAGAACTGACTAAGTGCCCTACTTAGTCCGATATGGTTTCGCGAACCAATTATCACCTGTCCCATGTGAAACACCTATCATAAGATCTACTCTCTGGATTTATCTACAGCGTACGTGACCCTGGGAAGACCCTGATTAATTTCCACTTAATTAATCCGCCGATCGACAATAAATCACTGCCGATCAACACCTGGCTCCCCCCCCATTCATTTGGATCTCCGACAACTGTTCAACTCGGTTAGCTATCACACACATTAAATTTAATTCAATTCCACATTTTACAAATAATATAATATATATACCTCCGTTAATATAATTTACCTACCAAATATTTAACATACCTAAAACCTAGAACATATACATTTTTGTTAAACCTAAAACTTCTTATCTAAGTCATCTTATCTCTACACGACCTATAATTATGTATTTGGAATAAAAAAAATCTATACCTACTTATTTACATTTCACGAAATTTACCCTATAACAAATTTAACCTAGTCTATGTACATTCCGTCAACGGTTCCATGTTGACCACCTGCAGTAATTTTTCGTTTTCCCGGCTTTAACGGGACACACAAAAACATACTGAAAAAAAAAGTGGGGGCTATATTCTTCCGCCGTAAACCCCACGGCTAACTTTCTACACCCCTCTAACTAATCTCCCCGTGGTGCTAATTCAGCAACTACTTCTTGTGGTTGGGTAGAGGCCTCCCCTATCTCTATCCACTCCTCTTTCCATACCAAACGCTTACAAAACAATACCTATCTAGACCTTCCCTATCATCCTCACCTACCACTTGCTTACGCCGTAATAACCTTAAAAGAGAGAACTTAGGTGTAACTCCCTGGTTACCCCAACAGTTCGTGCTTAGTACCTGAATAACAGGTCTAAGCTAGCCCCACGTTACAGCGCCAAACATATGATACGGGTGTTCCAGACTTTCAGCAGCGCTACCCTCCGGGATTCACTCCTCTACTCTCAGAAGGGAGGGGGACTTACCTCTTTTCCCGGCTAGCTCACCCTGATGGAGATAAGTCCTCAGTCCTCCGCTCCTACGAACAGCCGGAGGTAGCTAACAACCCGTACGATATCTTCCTCTGCGGATTTGAACCGCGAGAGGGCCTTTCTCTCTTCCTCCTTCGAAACTCAATAAGTATGCAAGCAAGTGGTGGGATAGGGAATGCTAACTATTCTACTAATTGTAAACTCTAGAGAATTGGATACAAAATATGGTTTATTTACACAATTAAACAATAATATTACTCAACAGTTTCCACCTTGATAATATCACAATATACAGTAATAGTAATGTATTTTTCAATAAGTAGGCAATAATAATAATAAAAAATAATATATATAATTAAAACAGCTATTATTTACAAGAGAAATTAATAAAATATCATGTTTATATATGTATGTAACTCAGTGTAATGTTATATTCATATACAAAAAGCAATGTAATCAATACGATGAAAACAATTGAAACATTATTCTAGCCTCATAAAACTGCGAGCTCTAGATTAATTAAGGCTAGATTAAACTGGCAGTAGTCGTACCGCTAGGTACTTGCGTATGACAAATTAATATTATTATTTTCACTATCTATTATTCATGAAAATTTTATAATTAAGTGAGAGTATCAATTGGTAGTTATTTACACATAAAAAAAAAATCAACCCACTAATAAACCATAATAAATGCTGATTCATAACAATTATTAAAGTCAGTCATCCATAATCAGTTGTTCATAAAACAAAATATTATCAAATAATATTAAATACACAAAATCAAAAATCAAACTAATAGTCATACCACAACAAGGTAACTATCCACGATAATAATTTATCCAGGTCATCAATAACTAGTTACTCATTAAAACATAATAATTATCAATCAATAATTTGATAACAATGTGTATAATAAAAATAAAGTAGACATAAATTTAAATTAAAACAATTTTTCTTACGATATGATTAACCGCGCCTCCGATGTATGTAGATCTTATCTTCCCTTTCGACCTCGAGTAGCGAAATAAGAAAATTAATCGAAATCTGAATGTAGGTATCTCCCGTTCCCGACGCACAGCATTCACGTGTCCTCCCCTTCTAAGTGAAATCTTCCCGTTGGCTAATTCTCCTCTGACCCTCTGCGACGTCACACAGTTCACACTAGTCGTAGGCTTCTTGCGTTATGATTTTAATTTGCCAACTCCTTGAGTAAAGTCTATCGCACCGCTTCGACAGCTAATCAATCAGTAATCAATGATTTACTATAGATTAGAATAGTTGGTTGATTGGTATTGTGTAATTACACACCGATATATTCGTTTACTTGTTCACTACGAATCATTTGACTCACAATTATTAGTTCTTATTCACGATTATTAATATCTTATTATTAATTTCTCCCAAATTTTCGCGACTATGTATAACAATCTCGATCGATCAATTTGAATTTGAATATGAATTTGATCTCACTACAAACAATCTCTAAGTTATCTCCGCGAATTAATTTCTCACAACAAAATCACTTTTCGCGAATACTACTCGCGATTCTCCGCGAATAACTAAATCGCGGTTTCTCTCCTCAACTGAATTTTAATCTCTCTTTCCGCGAATAACAATCGCGGTACCTCTTCACAACTGAATCTGAATTCTCCCAGTTTTCCGATATGTATGAGCTTTTATACCAGATTTCGCGGGCAAAATCTCTAATTCTCCAATCAAGACGTACTTCCTTATCTCTCGCATCCACCCCCTATGATTCTCGCCAATGTAACACAGGGATGCGGTCCGCACGTCGTTCTATCTCATTTTAACATCTCCTATCTCTTCCTAACATTGTACCGCCTTTCGAGTCGTAATTTATGGCTTAGATACTAATCATCTATGCGCTTCACATCGCGTTCTCCGTTCAAAACTCATAATATTAATAATAATTCCCGACTCTAAAAATATCTATCGGTTTATCTATTTACTCCCCCTCATATCCTATATTTCTTATTTCATTTCTATCACGACACATACCTAATTAGATATCCATGTTTCACATTTAGGTATCTTTATCTTATTCCTACACTTAATTAAAATTTACAAATACATAATGAAGACTACTCATATCTCGTATTATCGTATAAATAATTCTATTTCATTATTTATTCATACCTAGACGTCCAATGATTATTACCTAAAATCATAGTAGGTATAAGATTAGTAAAGAAAGTCTTACATACACCTCGTACAATATACAATAAAAATTATTGATAACAAATTCCCGATATCAATTAATTATCTATATATCTATATTCACTTCTACTTATTCATTCAATAAAATCAGATCTTACGTATACACACTTTGTGTCCATTGCAACAACATTCTATAATTATTCTATCCTTTAATTCGAATCTCTCGTAATTATAAATTATTCTCTCTTTCTATCTTCACCTGTGTATTAATAAGCCTCCTTACACACCTATTAATTAATCCGGCTACCCTTCCATCCATTTCAATATGATTTTCAACAATTGATAATGTAATACATAATTGATTGATCAACACTTCTTTATTAATAATCCCCAAAAACGCAAGTAAGTACATACATACTGCGTTATATTAGTGGTAGGTATTTCGTGACGTATATAATTACTGGCCACCTAGATAGAATTTCTTATCAGCTCCCCTTTTTTTCCATGTTCTATTTTACTGTCGCATTTATTGTTTTCAGCAAAATATCTCATTCCCACGGACTACATTTCTATATTGTCTTTTTCTCTTTGAGGAAGCCGCGTTTATTATTTCAAAACAAGATATGCGAACTTCCTAATATTATCTTCTATAATATTTTACGACCCCCTTAGAAAATCACAAAGAATATGCCGGCATCCCTTTCCACGTGCGAATGCAATCTGTTTATTGCCCCGTGAGATATGCAAATATTTCCATAATATTCGTAAACAAAATATTTGTCACCAATAAATATAATTGCTCTACTAATTATCTAGTTTGCCGCTGATAGCAAAATTTCACATTTTTTGTTTCTTATCTCATACAGATGTAGGTATTTGGGAGATTTTTGGTCGTTCTAAAATACAGAACCATAACAACTTTAAATAACACACAGTTTACTTTTCACTAAGATTTATTCTAACCTCGAGCGCTTTCGTCAATGTTAATGAATTGTCACCCCTATCCACTAATCCTGCTATCATACACGCCCACCCTACCCTACCCCCCCCCCTCTTTTGTATAATTATCATTGTAAGACATTAACTTTTGTTTTTTAGTTTAGTTCTCTTGAAAATGTCAATTCATTAACATTGACGAAAGCGCTCGAGGTAAGAATAAATCTTAGTGAAAAGTAAACTGTGTGTTATTTAAAGTATAATATCATCATAATGAATTTTCACTCTGTGAATGTACAAACTTTAGAGTTAATAAATAAAATTGCTTATTTTTCAAATTAAAAGTGTTTGAAATTTTGTTGATGTTGTGATATTTATGTCTATTTATTTATTTTATTCTTCTAGCACATCATCATTCATATAAAAAATGAAACAAAGCAATATACCTACATACACAAGAAAAAATGTGATGATGTGCAGTGGCGAGATTATCACTACATATATAGTGATTTCTTCTATCTAACCACATCTATCACTGTTGTAATACCATAGTCTACAATGTGAACTGTCTTTGACATACGAAATCCTTACGTGCGTAACAAAAAACGCGAGATTTATAATGTCAATTTGTTTTTTACCTGAAACTTCGTGCGATTTATTTGTGTTTTTTATAATAAAATACAAGTTAGAAGCATTATCTTAGTACACACAAACATACATCTTCTTCACCTTGTCCTAGTTTTGCGGGGGCCCGTTGCACCTAGGTACCTCCTCCAGAGATCCCTGTCCACCGCTGCTTCCAGGACCTCTGGCCAGTCCAAACCAAGTCTTTCAACACACAAGATTGACACTTGCCCTTGCCAGCTTCTTCTAGGGCGGCCAACCGGTCTTCTGCCCTCTCCCACAGCCTCCAAAGATCTATGTGGTAGTCTGTCTTCTGGCATGCGGAGAATGTGACCCAGCCATCGCAACTGCAACCTCTCTATATTCCGGAGTACTGGTTCCACTCAGTGTTAAGTTAAAATGCACATCTTAGCATATTAGTTTAGCGATATTTACCTTGCCAGTAACGTAATTGTTTAAGTGAAAAAAATAATGTTTAAATTCCACTATCATGTACTATGAAATAATGAAATCAAATAAGTATAGTTTTATTAAACTAGATGCTTTTTTTTACCTTGAAAGATAATGACATTTTTACATTTTGCTTTAAAAATCTATCAAAGTGTTGAGGAATAATTGCCATTTGTATGCACAGTGAAAGTTACTTTTAAAATTCAAATTTAATAGAGGAAAGTCACCAAATATGGAATACCATTTTGTTTTTGGGATATAAAAAAAAAACTTCATATAAATTAAATCAGTTTAATGTTTTTACTAATCAGTCATACATTTATATGTAGTAATTAACAGCCTTTAATCAAATATATTAGTTATCAAATTAAAATCTAACACAAAAAACAATCTCACAAATTAGTAACCAAATATGGAATAGGTACCCATATATAGAATACAAGCATAAATCAACATAACAATAACAAAAATGGACATTAATATCTTTGAGATCAATTAAATGAATATAACATATTGTGATCAATGAAATAAGTTACATAATTACTTGCAAAAGTCACAGATCCAAGTATCAAACTCTGGACCAGCACAATCATAATGTGCCCAGAGCCCACACATCAAGCATTTAATCCAGCTTTCTCCACTTTTATCCATGGAAAAAAGTCTTGAACAGAACATACATTCTGCATCAGCAGAGTCAGGAGGTACTTGGTCCATCAACTCATCATGTTCACTACCTTCATCAAACTGGATAACGTCTAGTTCCTCAGAGTCTTCTTCTTCACTATCATCCTTATTTTTCTTCGTTTGTTTGTTTCTCTTCGCAGTTTTCTTCTTATTCTTTGTCTTGACTAGTTTACTTTCTTTTTCTTGTCTCTTCATATTTTTATTTTCTAAATCATTTTTGTAGGGAGAAGATGTTATGACTGCTGCTACAGCAGCTTTTCTTCCTCTGCTAGATACTTTTCTTCGTTTCTCTGGCACTGGACTTATGGCATGCGGAGACACCAGACCCAAACTGCTGCGATTAAGCCCAGAAGTCGAAGGTGCAGGTTCAGGTTGTAAATTAGCAGTTGTTTGTGGTGCACGTATTTCTACCAGAACTTGACCAGTTTCAGATCTTGATTCCAGCGGAGGGATATTGGTTGTACAACCATCTATTACAGCATTTTGTTGCGCAGCAATAAAGTCCACATCACTGAAGACATTTTTATTTAAAGGCCACAATCCAGTGACTTTGAACCCGTTGGCTGCAATTTCGCCTGTTTGTACTTTCAAATAGGATTTGCCAAACAGCTCCACAATATCATATGGACTTAGAGGTCTGTTGTTGTCTCTAATCCACATGCGTATTTCCTCACTATAGTATGTTTTTAAAGGCCCCATGAAAGTCTTATCTAACGGCTGCAATTTATGAGTCGTATGAGGAGGTAACGAAACTATGTCCACGTTATTTTCCCTAGCAATATCTATTATATCGATATTGTGAGTATGACTATAGTGTCCATCTAGTATCAGTAAAACCCTCGATTCAGGAGTCGGGTTGGTGTGTTGAATAAAGTGCTTGAACCAGTCTGTAAAGATGTTCATTTGTATCCACCCTGATGGATGCGCAACTCCGACTGATCCTGGAGGACAGCCTCTCATTAGCTGAGCACTCATATTTTTTCTGGGAAAAATAATGAATGGTGGCACAAAATGACCAGTAGCATTCATGCAAACAACTATTGTCATCAGAGATCCTCTTTCTGCTGAAGTCAGTGCAGCTACCTGGCGTTTACCTTTGTGGCCGATTATTTGTGGTATCTTACTTTGTACTATTGTGAGGCCTGATTCATCCACGTTGTAAATACGATTTGGTGGATAGTTATTTTTAGTGTAAAGCTCTTCAAGGAGGTTGAAAAAGGCTTCCACTTTTTCTTTATCAAATCCAAATGCTCTGGCAAATGATGTACCAGTTGGTCTTCTTATCGAAAGTTTATCTTTATGACGATTTAAAAATAACTTCAACCACTTTTTTCCAGCCATACCAGATTCACCGAAGGGATTCTGCAAATTGTTTCGCTTTGCTAGCATGAACGCCATACGGCGAAGATCAGTTCTTGTTAAACCGTGAAACTTGCTCTCCATTATTAGTATGTATTCTACAAGCTGACGTTCAAGTTCGGAGCCCAAGATAGTTTTTCGTCCTAATGTAGTAGCTGCTGCCACTTCTGGAGACTGTTCATCTTTTTGGCAGAGACGAAATAAAGTTGTCCTAGGCACTTGAAAATGCTGTGCCGCTTTCAAATACCCCATTTTCTTTGCCCGGACGATTTTTATAGCTTGTGCCATTTTTTCTTCATCCCAGGTTTTTCGTTTGGTTGATTGCGAATCGGACATTCTAAAAACAAACATTACATATATTTTTAAAGAAATAATAGCAAGTATCTATCATATGAAAAATTAAGACCTAATTATGGAATATTCCATAATTAGATACCGACGACTGTCCATATTTGGATTTTTATACTAGTTCATACTCTTCTAAATATTTTTTCAAGTCACAATATTTTAATGACAAAAGATCACAAAATGGTGAAATAAACATAATACCGATATACTAAATAGTATAAAACTTATGTATACAAACATAACAGCTGGTAATACTCATTTATTACTTACCTTTAAAATTTTCTACACGACAACAAAACAAAACACGCCTGCCACACATGAAGCGTTCGCGCAACTGACTCGATGGTGTGAGTGCGATAGTTAGTAGACCGAATGAAACAGAAGATGGTCGAGTGTTGCGTTTCATACTTATAGTCTTAGAGAAATGAAGGTATTCCATATTAGGATACTATTTCATATTTGGTGACTTTCCTCTAGTTATAAAGTGATGAAAAATTAACATCTTCCGATAATAATATTACAACTGTGGCAATAGGGCAAGTCGATTTTTGGCCGAAATGAGTTTTATATAAAATTTAAAAGCATTTTTTTGGTCTTTCGTTAGGCAAAACTTCACATTATAAAACACAAAAAAATATAGTTATAGCATTGTGAAAAAGAACATTAATAAAAAAATAACAATTTAACGTTGGGAAAAGGTATCCACATATATCTTTTTTTTTTTTTTTTTATTTTTTTTATATCACATTATAACACATTAAATACAATTATAAAGTCGCGCCAAATCCATTACAAGATTTGTCGGCGCGTTCATTTTCATAATAACAATATAAACATAAATAATTTAAATCTAACCAAAAGCAGCAAAACATATACTTAATAACTATAGTACAATTTCAATTATATACAAATCCACATTTCAGCAGCCATTCCTTGACAAGTCTTTTTGTTGCAATCTTACTACCACATTTCTTAATAGATGTCGGCATCATATTAAGCAATTTAGGCACATTATATTCTAAAGTTCTCTTACCGTATTTATTATTATATTTTGGTACCAAATATCCCTCATTCGATCTGAATCTAGTATGATGAGCGTGTCGCGGTCTTGTTTTATATTCATCCTTCAAAAACTGGTCAAGGACTATCCTTTGCCAAAACAAGCCTTTAGCAGACAAAATATTCAATTTTTTAAAGTACAATGAAATATTATTACGCGCCGCGGTACATATATTTTTACTAACAATTAATCTTAATATCGATTTTTGTGCGAGCATTACCCTTTTTAAATTAGTATTAGTACAGTTACCCCAGCTACTAATACCATACCTAATCAAAGATTCTGCCAGAGACTTGTATATTAATTTGAGTGTGGATCTAGGTACGAAGTACTTAATTCTATATAACCTACCAGCAATGGATCTTAAACGCTTACAAATTTTATTTACATGAAGATCCCATTTAAACTTATTATCTATAGTTAATCCTAGGTATACATAATTACTCACCACATCAATAGAAGGACAGTCACAAGTGATGGGGAGCTCAACATTTTTGTGTATACACTGATGATTATGCGAGGTAATTTTCGGCGTTGGATTCACAACTGCCAAATTTGGAGATCTAATGTAGGTACATTAATTTAGTTTTTTTCGCATTAATTATTAGACCATAATCATGTGACCATCGTATCAATTGATTATAATCATATTGCATCAGCCTACGAGCCTCCATCTCATCATGATGCGAAACAACAAGTGCAGTATCATCAGCGTATACAAAATACTTACAATATCTGAACAAGATTTTCATACATGAAACAAAAATAATATACATAGTTGGTCCCAAAACGGAGCCCTGTGGTACACCTGTCAAAACATTTTTACTATCAGTTATGTGCTTACACACCTTAACAGCCATTTTTCTATTATTTAGATAATTTTGAAAAAGTCTCAACACATTACCCCGTATTCCTATACATTCCAGCATTTGGGACATTTTGTCATGATTAATTGTATCAAATGCCTTAGAGTTGTCAACATAAAGCACAAGAACATGTTTCTTTTTATCAAGTTCTGAATTTATGAAACTTGAAAACTGACAAAGAAGAGTCTCAGTACTTTTATTTTCTTGGAAACCATGTTGGGAGGGGTCCATTAAATTATGTTTTTTTAGATATTCATTTAATTTAAGAGACAAATACTTCTCCATTATCTTTTCAATAGCCGGAAGTATACTAATTGGACGATAATTCTTAACATCATTATGTTTATCACCCTTATACATATATTGGTCTTACAATACTACATTTCAAATCATTTGGTACAACCTTTTGTTTGATTATTAAATTTATCAAATGAGTCAAAACTGGCGCCAAACAATCAATATTATTTTTTATATCAGAAATCCTAATGTTGTCGAGCCCGGCAGATGTAATTTTTAGTTTTGTCACAATTTTCGTGATATCAGATACAGTAGCACTAGGTAGGTACATACTTTGCACCGCACCAGGCATTCGAATATTGATCGCTCTGTAATCACACACATGTATCATCTGAGAAACACTATCAGTAAAATAATTCAAAAACTCTGAAGCCGCTACATCTACATCACAATTTTTACAAAAATATTTTAAAATCATTTCATCACAATTACTTTTACTCTTACGACCCAGTATGACATTAATAGAATCCCAAGTATTTTTAACATCCCCAAAACTTTTTTTGAACTTATTATTATGAAATAAAAATTTTGCTCTTTTAATTTGTTTATTCACAAAATTCCTGAAATGTTTGTATTCTGTTTCATAGACCAATTTCTTAGGATTACTTTTCCATTTTCTGTATAAAGTATCTTTTTTTGTTATTATAATTAGTAAATCCGGAGTAATCCACTCACATATTGGCGATGTTCTCACGATGTTCTCCTTGCACCAGTATAAGATCTATCGACTAAACTTCTCTCATACATGCCAGAAAAAGTTTTCTTAATATTTTCATACAATATATTACAATCATTTATCTTCAAAAAGTTATCCCATCTAATCAGTTTAAGTACATAAATTATTAATTTTAATTTTAGACAATATGGCAGTACTATTGGTAGAGGTGCCTGTCGTCCCCCGCACAGTGCACGATGCATTATTACTATAACTATATTATCTACTTTTATCACTATATACTATTCGCAGTGCCACCGCATGGTGATCGGCTATATCTATATTCCATACACAACTATACATAGACACATTACAATTTTTACACAAACCGCCAACTCTGGCGAATATATGATCGATACAACTTCTTACGATTTCATTACATACAATCACTTCACGAGTCGCATCATTTATACATTTCACGAAGTAACTATCAAGTAACACATTTGAGTATTCATTTACTATATTTTCATCAGATAATAAGTTCACATTGATATCACCAGCAAACAGAACATCATCATCAATTGTAAAATTCTTAGAGATAAATTCATTCAACTCACATACAAACTCTGTTTTACTCAGGTTGGGAGGCCTATACATAGCTATAATATTAATATTGTGCCCTGTCAGTGTTGTGACCATACCACAAACACTTTCACAAGACTTAAATTCATGACACCTTGGCATAAAATTTAGACAATTTTTAACATAAACACTGATTCCACCTCCTCTTTTCTTTTCCCTACAATAAGTATATACGCTATATCCCGGTATGTCGTATAAACTAACTAAATCTTTTCGTATCGCTGTCTCAGTTAGAATCAAAACATCAATATTAGACAAACATTCCTTAATATTCTAATAAGAAGCTGATCCCAATTCTTGAAAATCGATCTTATGTTCAAATGCACAACACAGAGATTGTGATCATTGGGATCATGAATATTCATGCATTTGTTTAAATCTTTTGTAACACTGAAGTCAACTTCTTCGTCACCATCTATATAATTGTAAGCCATTTCATGCATGTATTTCCTATCTTCATAAAATTCCCAATAATCATACAATCAATATCAAATCCCAAAGACATTACAACTTTATTATAAAAATCCAACCAATAATTATCAACAAAATATTCGTTTTGATTTACTATACCACTTCTACAAAAAACAACGCAAAAACAAACTCGACTAGTACATAATATTACATTATTATTTTCATATAACTGTTGTGATAAGTTACCACTTTGCCAAGGCGTCAACGCACACATACAAACAATCAACGTACACAAGCTCAACATACAGCAGCACATATACAAGCAATATTGTATAATTAATACAGGAACAGAAATACAGCGAGTAACTCTCCATACACTATTTATATTCACATTTTCTTTAAACGATATTAGATACATTAACCGTCAATAATCAATTTTTTGCTTTGCGAACTTCAGCATTCTATTAAAGAAACTACAATTTCTTTTATCCAACGCACTGTGATCAACACTAATTCGCTTTTTGGTTCTGATTCCATCCTGTATACAATTCGAGCATTTCGGTTTTTCTGCCCTCTTTTTACACTCTTCATACTTATGGTCTTCTCCACAATGTGAACATTTAGCTGGATCCGCCAATCTAAGACAAGACTTCGCCGAGTGTCCCGGTCGTAGACAGTGGAAACATATCGTCAACGGATCAGAGTCATCAACCCGTATCCTTTGATACCCTAGGTATACCAGCCCCTTTCCAATCAAAGATCGTCTCACTCGGGAAGTGGTCTCTACCAGCATATGTATACCAGCATACTTGTCACCTTTAAGCTTTATTATCTTTTTCACTATCAAATCATTTTCTTCCTTTATGACTTCTTTAAGTTCGTGAATCTGTTCTTTTAGATCAGTAACAAAGTTATCAGATTCGTAGTCCATAGTAATATTTTTAAAAATGATCCAAGGCTTCTTTTTCTTACATATCTCAGCAATTAATTTTTTATCAAACTTCTCGTTTATCACTTTGACAAGAATTTCTGCATCCTGTTTATGAGGACACGTAATAATAACTCCTCCCCGTCGCAAATTTCTTATTCCAAACACTGAAACTCCTAGAGGACCCAGCCTGACTTCCTTTTTTAATTTTCTTTCGATCGTATCTTGTGGTATTGAATCACCAATGACCCTCACTATCAGAGAATATCTCTTCTCAGGTAGCTCATTACCAGCTTTATCATTTCTACGCGCTACTGCAGCATATTTCCTCTCCGTGCATTCCGATGCCCTCAACTTTCCAGTCATCCCAGCATTGTCGTTCATCACCGCTGCGAACATATCCGAGATCTCATCCAGTTCCTTGTGAACTTCGTCACGACTGGACACAGACAACTTCCCCTTACCCTCAGACAGTATACCTTTAATTAAATTTATATGCCCTCTCAGCTTCTGAATCATTTTTGCTTGCGTAGCTGTATCTTCGATGTTTTCTGGCGTACAAATAAATTCACTATCCTCAGATATGTCAGTCGTTTTATTTTCATTCGGAGATCTCGGCGTTAACAACGATCGTTCAAACGGGCTCGACATCTTGTAGCCGAAATAAACACTCTGTATAGATTCCTTGCGTTTGTAAACTCCGCTACTCTATATGAATTATTTCGTTTAACAATAATAAAAATTATTATAACTGTAATTATCACAACCGCGACAATACTATGTGTCAAATATGTCAAACAAAAGATTTAATTCACTTTTTTCAAATGTTACTTAAAAACAAGGTTAAAATTCCTCTATCATCAGATCCAGAACACCTCAATCTTTCTTTTGAAACTAATCACAAAGTTATTGGACTGCTCAAAACCGCGTAAATAATTATTAAACTGAAGCGAGAAAAAAAACACAGTTCATCCGCCAAGTGGTAGGTTAATCTCCTTATGTTAATCTACTTATGATGTATTTGTGAAAAATAGTCGTGCCAAGTCTCGTTGAGCAAAACTACACAAGTCAACTAAAATGGTTTTACCCAAAGCTTTTTCATAATAAGTAACACTTACGATGCGCGCGTTTGTCATATTTGTACCTTTTGAGGTTATTTTACTACCTACACCTTAACTAAACCTTCATGCCGTGTCCCAGATGGGTTAGGCAGAGAGAACAGAACACCACATAGGTCTATCCTTACACACTTCTTTCGCTTCCTCTACATTCATCCGGTTATTCATACATGCACGCCGATTTCTCCAAGAGCCACGTGGTTTGATCACGTGGATCAAATTCTCAAGGATAGACGCGTGTTTAGAAAGAGAAATTGGTGAGCATAGGTGTATGAGAATGTGGATGAATGTAGAGGAAGCAAAAGAAGTATGTAAGGGTATTTCCTTATGGCGTTCCATTCTCTTTGCTTAACCCACCTGGGACACGGCATGATGGTATAGTTTATGTGTAGTAACATAACCTGAAAAGGTACAAACATGACAAATGCGCTCATCGTAAGTGTTACTTATTATGAAAAAGCTATGAGTAAAACCACTTATGTTGACTTATATAGTTTAAGTCAACTATCTTTTTCTGTTCATATTGTTTTAAAATTATGCACACTGCCAAAAAGAACACTCTATTTTATTTCATGTACCAATTTTTGATACGCTATGTTGAAAATCAACAATATATTATATTAAACTGAAATTGTCATATTTTTTCACACGGCTCTACTGAAAATATGACATTTCTTACTTATGTAGTTTTGCCTAATTGCCACAGCATGTATGGTTGACCATAGAAAAAAACCCCACGCTTCTTTCACAAGCAGGTATTTTTGCACCCAGGTCATTATTAAATTTCTAGTATGGCCATGCCTTTTTCAAATTCTGAGCTGGCAACACTTTGTACACCTATTAGGTATTATATCTATGATAATTTCTTTGATCTGTCAAATTGAACGCTATGGCCAAAGTCTTGGCTGTAAGAATCACTGTTTCCGAGTAGTCATTACTATACTGCCGCTGGAGAATCCGTGCACACTTAATTTAAATATAAATAATACATGTAGTGCTGTCACAGTGCATACTCGTGTAATTGTACCAGTTTTGTAATACTAATAAAGTTGTGGAGTATACAAGTTAATGTAAATACATTACATGATGGAGGAAACCAGTTCTGGTGAACACAACTTTGTAGATTGCCGACAGGATGAGTGCGTCTTGTGTGACATGCACATATGTGTAACTGAGGATGATGATATAGAAGCCTTTCTGGCAAATGTTGTAGTGAAACAGGAACCTGTGGAGGAGGAAAGTTGCGACATTGGATATGCAGTTCCCTATGGTGATATAGATATACATGAACCTGGTATAAAAGTTGAATACGAGAGAACCAACAATGTAACAGTGGTAAGCACATCTTCCCCACTTATAGAGTGTGAAGCAGGTACAAGTAAACAAACTCATGTAAAAGAAATAAGCACTACAAATGTTCATAATATAAACAACAAGAGGTCGACAAAAAAATTAAACATTTGTTTTGACAACTTCAATACTTTAAGCAAAATGAGGAAGCCTGAAAGGATTCACAGTGGTGAAAAACCTTTTGAGTGTAATATTTGTAAGAAAAAGTTTACTTATTCTTCTCATTTGCAGGAACATGAAAGAATTCACAGTGGTGAAAAACCTTTTCAGTGCAATATTTGTAAGAGAAAATTTAGTCAGTCTTCTGTATTGCAGAGACATAAAAGGATTCACAGTGGTGAAAAACCTTTTGAGTGTAATATTTGTAAGAAAAAATTTAGTCTGTCTTCTAATTTGCAGACACATAAAAGGATTCACAGCGGTGAAAAACCCTTTGCGTGTCATATTTGTATGAAAAAATTTAGCGATTCTTCTAGTTTGCAGAGACATAAAAGGATTCACAGTGGTGAAAAACCTTTTGAGTGTAATATTTGTATGAAAAAATTTAGTCAGTTGTCTAATTTGCAGACACATAAAAGGATTCACAGTGATGAAAAACCTCTCGAGTGTAATATTTGTAAGAAAAAGTTTACTTATTCTTCTCATTTGCAGACACATAAAATTATTCACAGTGGTGAAAACCTTATGAGTGTAATATTTGTACGAAAAAATTTAGAGTGTCTTCTCATTTGCAGGAACATGAAAGAATTCACAGTGGTGAAAAACCTTTTGAGTGCAATATTTGTAAGAAAAAATTTAGCCGGTCTTCTATTTTGCAGATACATAAAAGGATTCACAGTGGTGAAAAACCTTATGAGTGTAATATTTGTACGAAAAAGTTTACTTATTCTTCTCATTTGCAGGAACATGAAAGAATTCACAGTGGTGAAAAACCTTTTCAGTGCAATATTTGTAAGAGAAAATTTAGTCAGTCTTCTGTATTGCAGAGACATAAAAGGATTCACAGTGGTGAAAAACCTTTTGAGTGTAATATTTGTAAGAAAAAATTTAGTCGGTCTTCTACTTTGCAGACACATAAAAGAATTCACAGTGGTGAAAAACCTTTTAAGTGTAATATTTGTATGAAAAAGTTTAGTCAATCTGGTAGTTTAGGAACTCATAAAAGAATTCACATTGCTGATAAACCTTTCTAGTGTAATATTTGTATGAAAAAATTTAATCGTTCTAGTACTTTGCAGGCACATAAAAGGATTCACAGCGGTGAATAACCCTTTGCGTGTGATATTTGTATGAAAAAAATTAGCGATTCTTCTAGTTTGCAGAGACATAAAAGGATTCACAGTGGTGTAAAACTTTTCGAGCGTAATATTTGTAAGGAAACATTCAGCGAGTTTTCTCATTTGCAGAGACATAAGAGGATTCACAGTGGTATAAAACTTTTTGAGTGCAATACTTGTACGAAAAAGTTTTGTTTTTCTTCTGAATTGCAGACACATAAAAGGATTCACAGTGGTGAAAAACCTTTTGAATGTAATATTTGTAAGAAAAAATTTAGTCAGTCTTCTAATTTGCAGACACATAAAAGGATTCACAGTGGTGAAAAACCTTTTGAGTGTAATATTTGTAAGAAAAAATTTAATCAGTCTTCTACTTTGCAGAGACATAAAAGGATTCACAGTGGTGAAAAACCTTTTGAGTGTAATATTTGTATGTAAAAATTTAGTCAGTCTTCTGATTTGCAGACACATAAAAGGATTCACAGTGGTGAAAAACCTTTTGAGTGCAATATTTGTAAGAAAAAATTTAGTCAGTTTTCTCATTTGCAGACACATAAAAGGATTCACAGTGATGAAATACCTTTTGAGTGTAATATTTGTATGAAAAAATTTAGTCAGTCTTCTTCTTTGCAGGGACATAAAAGGATTCACAGTGGTGAAAAATCATTTGAGCGTGTTTAAGAATCATAAGAATATTCACATGTGTGGAAAAAAATCTTTTGATTCTTTCAAGTTTTGTAAATAATAAATAAAATTTATAAATAAAATAGGAAAGTTATCTTCCAGGCTGAGGGGCCGTGGTTTATAAAGGACAATTTATGTACCAATTTTTCACTGACAACTGTCGCGGGCATCTTCAGTGGTAGTGTACGCGAACTGTCTATCACATTCGAAACGCTATGATTAATAATTCTATCTTATGTGTAAGCGGACGCAGGTTTCTTGTTATGTGGTGTTCTCATGAGGCGAAATTGGCCAGACGAATTTCGCTTGTAGCTGTTTGGATGCGCAGACTGAATTTTCGTAAGCAATTCAATCTATGTACCTAGGTCACGTGACATGCGGAGACATCTGTATTCGTTACTGTATCTTTGCAAGTTAAATTCAAAATTACAATCAGGAATTAGCGAAAATAAAATGAATTAACGAAACGAAAAATACCACAAAGTTTATAAACATAATATTTACACTTCAATTTAATATCGTATTTGTCAATTTTCCAGGTAGGTATGTTTTTAATCAAACAGATTCTTAGATATGTTCCATATGGCTGGAAACGTTTCATCTTTCAGGAGACTGTGTGCGGTATGTGAAAGAGAGATTCTCATGATATATTGTAATGTTGATGTGATTATTATCGTAGTATGTATATTTAGTATAGTGTGAGTATGTTTAGTTTAATCTGTAAATAATTAGTGTATGTGTATCACTTATATCTAGTGATTAAGTTATGAAAATGAGTGTTGATTTCATGACTTCATTAAAGAAACTAAAATTAATAAATAAATATATTTCATTTGTGAATAAGAAGTGAATAAAGTAAAGTTCTTTCACATAGTAGTTTATAATATTTGTGTTGATACTTAATGATTTATTACTTCTTTGATTAGAATGAAGGATACACTATATAGAAAATAATAATTCTTTAGGTTAAGTTTGTTTAAAATAAATGAGAATCTTGGTGTATTTCCATACATTTTATTCTAAAGGTTTTTTTTTTATTATTTATTTATTTCAAAAAATATAAGAACAAGAAACTTACAACTACAATTTTTTACAAGCTAAATATTACTTATATCTTAAAAATATATTCCTTTAACAATTATACAAAATGGAATTCACTACCTCACTAGACTTGAGTCTGTTCTGAGGCAGTTTCAAAAAGGGAAAATAAAACTTCTTTCTTTAAGTATTTAATGTTTTAAATATTATTGTAGAGATTGGATGACATATGTACACTCAAGCTATTTATTTACAAAGAATAAAATATTCACTAAAAAAAAATATGTTTTTTTTTCAAGATAAGTAAGTACCATAGAAGAGCCAAATTTAGTTTTTTTTTGCTGAATAAGGTTGCCTTACTATTAATTTTTATATAAAAAATAGTTTCACTATCACCATGACATTGTAATAAATAATGAAAAGAAATCGAAGTTTAAATATTAATTAAACCTTATTTAGAAATATGTACAGATTCCAAAAACTAAGAATTGTATTAAAAATCAAGAACTTCTGTCTGTCATGGCTCGGAAATATCCAAGATTAGACTGGTGTTTGCGGAATGTATTGGCCCCGCAGGCATTCGCCCAAGTGGTCAGAGACATCTTAAAGACATGACATACAACGAGATGGAAATTCCAAGTCTTCTTCACTAATGTCACCAAAGTACATCAAAAAATTAAACGACATCAGCTATAAACATCAACTAATCAAAATTCTAATTGAAGTAATTATGAAAGAAAAAATAAATCTGCTTTAGTTTATATGCGCTGTGTGATCCCGCGGAGCACCCGTTAAAGCATCGGTATCCCACTTTTTCCGTAAGTTTTTGAGTGTCCTGTCGTGTAAAAGGCAGGCAAAAATTTAGACATTTTACATCTGAAATTCAGCGATGAGGGCAGCTAGAATGTTTCTTAAAAACTCCATACGAAAGTTAATTGTGTTATATAAAATGATTTTTTATGTAGCTAACATTTCAGATAGATATTTCGTTGATATAACAAAGCGGAAACTGGGATTTTTTTCATAGTCATTAATTTGGTATGAAATCACAAATATTTATGTGGATCTTGCAATCCAGCGGGATCCGCGCAATTTTAGGAGTCGCGAACTAAAGGTGATAAATATTTGCAAAAATACGTAAATGAAGAAACAGGAATAGAATAATGCTTAATCGTAGATTGCCGCACTGGCTGGAACAGCTTGCTTGATATGTTAGAAAGATTTTGCAGTCTCAAAGTTAACATTGAAAAGGCTCTCATCGACATAGCATCTGACATAATATTTGCAGAAGAATGGTAGAAAAGCAAAAACGTGTTTGACAGCTTGCAACCCTTTATATTGGGATCCGAAGTATTATGCAGAAGAGGGTTTACCCTAATAACGGGCAGATACAATATATCGATTTATTTTAGAGAAGTAAGACACAGTTTTAAGCAATGAACTATCCGAGGCGCTATGTGCAAGAGTGAAAAAAAGACGCGGTGAAATCACAGATTTGTTGGTTTATTTGCAGCATCCAAAAAATATGACGAAGAATTGAAAACGTCCAATTCAATATTTGTAATACTGAAAAGAATAAGTTGCGGCAAGAAATGAAAAATATTTTATATCGAGTCATTAAAGAAGACGCTCAAAATTCAGAATTTGTAGCTGTAGATTATGTAAATGCAGACAATAGCCAACAGTCTCTGGAAGTGGAAAACAATTAAACTTTATACATGGAATTAAAAATGCAGCTGAAGCGAGACAATGAAGATAAGACTAAACAGTTAGAAACTAGACAAGATAAAAACTTATTGAAAAATAAATGGCAGCATTTGAAAATGATTTGGAGTTAACGAAAAATACTTGAATTTGATGAACGACTGTTTATTAAATATCAAACTAACAAGAGTGGAGACAGAAAGAGCTTTTTCGGCCGCTGGCAACATAATTATGTAGTTCCATAAGAAGTAGGTTGGGAGATTAGGTAATTTCCCTGATATTTGGAAGAAGGCTCATGTTGTCCCGATTTTTAAAAATGGCACTAAGAGTTCTGTTGAAAACTACCGCCCTATTTCCATTCTTCCTGTCTTCAGTAAATTATTTGAATTATTGGTTTATGACCAAATGTATACGACTGTAGCTGCTCAAATGCCTGAGGGCCAGCATGGTTTTCTGAGAAAGAGATCGGTTCTAACAAACCTTGCTACTTTCACGGATAGCGTTTTGAATTTAATGAAGGATAGGTATCAGGTTGATGCCGTCTACACTGATTATGCTAAGGCTTTCGATAGGGTGAATCATAGAATACTACTTTTTAAGCTTCAGTCTTTGGGTATCCATGGAGATCTTTACAGATGGTTCGAGTCTGTAGATAGCAAAAATAAAATTAAACCTGCTAAAATAAAACCTACCTCGAATATAAGCTTAAGGAAATTTGTATACAAATTAGATTTTATTTTTGACGGTTTTATTTTATTTTTGCAAATAAAAAAAGAAGAAAAATATTGCCCAAAAAATCCAAATAATATTATTGTAGCAACAATTTTCCTGCATACAAAACTATATTTGACAGAAAAATCTAATTCGAATACAAATTTCCTAAAGTTTATATTCGCCGGCAAAAATAAAAACAAAAATAAAATGTAACTCGGATACAACGAGCCTATTATTCAAATTAGATTTTATTTTTGCTAGTTTTATTTTAATTTTGCAAATAAAAAAAGAAAGAAAATATTTCGACAAAAAATCCAAATAATAATTATTATTGTAGCAACAATAATTTCCCTCCATATAAAACTATATTTGACAGATATCCGACATTGGGGCCTACCATCTCAATGAGTTCCAAGATGCCTTAGCTTCTATGAACATTTTCATACTAATCCATGTTTTATTGTAGGGCTGCCACAAATTATTTTGAACACCTGTCCAATCACGGCAATATTTTTTATATTTACCTACCCACACTTAATTTTAATTAAATTTCTAATTGAATTTAATATAATAAACATATATGTAGTAAACATTCATTAAAAAGCAGGAGTATTTGTAAAAAAAATATATATTTCAAATAAAAATATATATATATGTACTTATTCATGTTGGTAGCCCTAACATTAGGTAAAGTTGCCACCACTTGAAGTGGTGGCAACTTTACCTAAAGTGACTTTTAATATAAAGTAAAATATTTCCAAAAACAATGAAAATTAAAACATTCTGATTATCTTAATATCTTCATAAGTATGTGCTGTTTAGAATATATAAATATGACTCACCTCAGTTCAGTAACTACACAATAATTATATCAAATTTGGTAAGACTTCCAGAAATGACTGCATGCAAAACGTTCAGAAATATAGATATAATTTGACAGGTTTTTTTTCTATGGTCAACCATACACTGGCGTGCACGTGTATTTTGAAGCTCTGGATTTCAGATAAGATATTTGGTTAAATATTAAATATTTAGAGTTTAATTTGTTCATGTACTCTGCACATAACAGGTATTTATAATTTGATTACTAAATTGTGGATCCTGATCATCATTATTCATCGATTTATGCCCTTTTTTGTTTTCTTTGTTTCGCTATAATTTTGTGGCGTAATTTTTGGCGAATATTTTTGTTTGTATGTAAAATTTATTTCATTTCGCTGTTTTTTTTTTCTGTCGAAATTTTTGCCAATAATTTAATTGTTTTTTATTTGTTTCGCTGAAGTTTTTTCATACTGTAGGTACTTATTTTAGGTACCAACATGGACGAAATCCCTCCTAAACCTCCGATTCCCCCGGACCCGCCGGAGGAAAACAGGAAAAGAAAACGGAGTGACGATGCGCAATTGATACCAAAAGGGATCTCATCTGATAGTGTTTTCGAAAATAATTCGTCCCAAATTGGGAAAACAAAGGAGACACCATCTGTCTCTCACACTCCCACTATACGAGAATACTTTTACGATTCTAAGTCTGTAGGTCCGTTTACTGTTTTTGTTCAATATGCAGACACTAAAACTACTGCACCATTGCATCCTATGCAATTGGGAAAAATCCTTTTCTCCAGAAATGTACAGGGTGTCGTTAATGGGTCTATCAAATCGGAAGGTAAATATAAAGTATCAGTAGCATTCTCTTCAGCAAATCATGCCAATTCATTTTTGAAAAATGCGTTTGTTCTTTCTAACTCTCGATACAAAGCTTTCGTTCCTTCTTTCCTTTCGTACCGCATGGGTATCATAAGGGGGGTAGACGAGGATTTATCTGAGGAGGAACTAAAAAGTGCCATCTCAGCCGGAAACCCTAAAATGGATATCGTGAAGGTGAGGCGCCTTGCTTATAAGGATAGACAATCAGAAACCATTTGTTGGAAACCATCCCGATCAATTGTCATCACTTTTGCCGGACAGTCTCTACCCAATCAGGTTTATATTTTTTATAGCTCGTTTAGAGTGGACCTATATGTATTACCGACGTTGCAATGCTTCAGATGCTGCAAATTCGGACATACTAGGGCAAACTGCCGCTCGGTCCAAAAATGTTTTAAGTGCGGTGAGTGCCACGCCTCTGAAGAATGCCCATCTCAAGATTTGAAATGTTTCAATTGTGGCGGTGACCATAAAGCAATTAGCCAATCATGTCCAGAGCATCGTAGACAAAAAGCAATAAAGGAAAGCATGGCAACTGAAAATTGCTCCTATATCCAAGCTGCAAAAATGCACCCCCAGAAAAAAACCCTGTTCTCGGTAATCACAGCAAATACTGGCAATAACAGTAGACCCCAAAAAAATAAGCCCGTTCCTAATCTCCAAAAACCACCTAACAAAAAAGAGCACAACTCCATGCTTATGTTCCCAAATGGTAACCCTACTTACACTGCCCCTGATGGGTGCGCCATTGCCTCAGCACCCTCTGATGAAGAACATTCGTATGCCATGAACCCTACTGTCGAATCTTTAAGGGAAGACCTTAACAAAGATAACCAATTCTACCTGAAATCATTGATAACCATCTTAATTGACGCACTCTCTTCACAAACCTCTTACAATACAGGATCACTTATCTCTACGCTTCAATCCTTCCTAATCAAAAATGGCCAACACTCCTAAAAACAATTTTCCAAAAAAGACTCACAACTCACCATCTCATAGTTCTACTCGCCCTCATTCTTTAAACTTTCTCCAATGGAATTGCCGAAGTGTCTCATCTAGCAAAAATGACATCATATACCTTATTCAAAAATTTGAAATAAATATAGCAGCCCTCAGCGAAACATGGTTACAGCCACTATGGAATTTTAACATTCCCGGGTTCCATTGTTTAAGAGACGATCGTTTGGACTCAAGGGGCGGTGGAACGGCCCTCTTAATTCAGTCCCACCTCCCATTTCAAATGATAAAAACCCCAAAAAATCCATCTATACAATTAATAGCTGCCTCAGTAAATGGAATTTCTGTCATCTCTACTTATATTCCACCCAATACAAATTTTGATGAAAACTATTGGAATTCAGTACTTCAAAACTTGCCTAAGCCCCTCCTTATTCTGGGTGACCTGAATGCGCACTCAGTTAGCTGGGGCTGCTCTAGAAATGACAGATCCGGCAATTCAATCCTTTCTTTTGCAGACTCACACAATCTATGTATTTTAAATGACGGCTCTCCAACAAGGTTTACCTCCCCTCAACAAAATGCAAGTGCGGTCGATCTATCCTTGATTTCTGATTCGATCGCAGCCTCATCCACGTGGCATGTTCTTATCGATCCTCTTTCAAGCGATCACTTTCCTATCCTGGTGAGTATTACTGAAAGAAACCAAAATCCTGAACAAAGATGTAAGGTGGGGAAAAATTATAACAAAGCAAACTGGAAAGAATTTACGTCATTGGTAGAACAAACAACATCAAGTGTCAAACCTTCTAATTCCCTTGTTGACATAGAAACAAAATATGAGAGAATTCTCTCAATCATAGAGGACTCATCTGAACCCTCTGTGCCGAATCACAAGTTGTGCAAAAAAAATCCCATATCTCCCCCGTGGTGGGACAGCGAATGTACCCAAAGTATTAAAAAAAGAAAAGAGGCAATCAAAATATTTAGGAAGGATGTAACAACCGAAAATTATATACTAACAAAACAAATTCAGGCAGAAACGCGCAGGCTCTTAAGAAAGAAAAAGAAGAAAGGATGGACAGATTTCTGTAATAGTCTTTCTCCCAACACTCATCCTTCAATCGTATGGAACTCCATACGCAGGTTTCGTTCTTCCTATCTACCTCCTAAATCTCATATACAAGACGAAGGTTATATTGATGCTTTCATAAATAAACTCGCCCCCCCACATGTACCTAATGAAACAGAAATAAGCTGGGTTTCCTCTCAGAAGAAAACTACTCCAGGTTTTCTTGATTCCCCTTTCTCTGTCGAGGAACTACTTGGCACTATAAAGATTCTGAAGAATTCCTCTCCGGGGTTGGATAACATACCATACAGTGTGTTTAAACATCTCCCGGATAATTTTTTAAAACTCCTTCTACAGTTCTACAATGACTGCTTATCAAGTGGGCTTGTGCCAGAGGCTTGGCGAAAATCTTTAATTATCCCCATCCTGAAACCTGGACGAGACCCCTCACTTGGATCTTCATATAGACCTATTGCCCTATCGTCCTGCTCTTTGAAAATTTTGGAACATATGTTAAAAAAACGTGTTGAGTGGTATTTGGAAAATGGTGATCTTCTGTCAAGTTCCCAATTCGGGTTTCGAAAAGCCCGCTCTTGTTTAGATAACCTAAGTATTTTAACCTCAGACGTAAGAGCGGCTCTTATTAACAAGGAATATACGGTTGCATCATTTTTGGATATTGAATCAGCTTACGATAATGTGCGCATTGATCTATTAATGACGATTCTGCAAGACTTGGGTATTCCTAGCCTTATTTTAAAACTTCTTTTTGGCATCTTCTCGCAGCGCACCATGGTTTTCAAAACTACTGATAGACTAGTCTACAGAAAAGTCTATAGAGGGCTTCCCCAGGGCTCTGTCTTGAGCCCGCTGCTTTTCAACGTCTATCTCTCAAAAATTAACTCAAATATTGGCAGAGATTGTAAACTACTACAGTATGCGGATGATATAGTTCTATATTCATCCAATAAACTCCTCTCAAAATCTATCGACGCTATGTCATCAAGCATAAACTCTCTGAATTTCTGGCTCACTTCGTTGGGTCTCTCTATCTCTCCCCAAAAAAGTCACACAATGGTTTTTACGAAATCACATATGTAAGACCCCAACAGCAAATCTCAAATTAGAAAATAACCCCATACCATGTGTCGAACAAGTAAGATTCCTGGGGATGATTCTAGACAGAAAATTGTCTTGGCGTCATCACATAGAACATATCGTCTCTACATGTGAAAGAAATATTAATCCTCTGAGGGCTGTATGTCGAGTATGGTGGGGATGTCACCCAACTACAGTCAAACTACTGTACAACGCACTAATACGCAGTCTGCTTGATTATGGTAGCTTTTTGATGGACCCCTTGCCCAAGTATCTTCAATTAAAACTAGACCGCATACAACACAGGTGCCTGCGCATGGTGCTGGGAGCCATGTCCACCTCCCCTGTAAATGCTCTTCAAGTAGAAGCGGGAGAAATGCCCTTGAAAATAAGAAGACAGTTTTTGTCGGACAATTTCCTTGCAAAAAGAATATATCTGCTTAATCATCCTCTCATGCAATCAATCACATCATTAGGAAACAGGTTGTGTGACAGCGTGAGAGAAATTCCAAAACCTCTACTTATCAAAAGCTTAGAATCTCTCTCGGAAGAAATGGTTTCCTTACCCAAGAGAAATGTTCTACCATATTTTTCCACTCCATTTCCAGCTTTGGTACACATCCCAGAAGTCATACTGGATGGATTTAGTTTTTTCAAGTCTCATCTCAGTCTGAGTGTTTGCCAAAGTGATTTCCGCCGAATTGTTGATCGTTTTCCAACGTATACACAAATTTACACAGACGGATCCAAGCTTCCACAGTCTAACAGCTTCGGTGCATCGGTCTACATCCCAAAGTTACAAGTGCAACTTCAATTCAAAATCCCGAATCCCTGTTCCATTTTCACAGCTGAGACTGTAGCGCTTGCTGAAGCATTGAAAACAGTTGTTGATTTGAATTTGAACAAAATAGTTATATTTGTGGACTCCCGCAGCGTTCTTGACGCAGTTTTGGGACTCCCGAAGTCGTTAATACACAATTCTATTATATGTAGGGTAAAGAAATATCTTTTCGACCTCCATTTCGCATCGAAAACTGTATTGCTGGCTTGGATCCCGTCCCATCGCGCCATTGGGGGAAATGAGGTCGCTGACGAGCTGGCAAAGTCCGCCATAAATAATGGAGTGACTTCAAGCATACACGAACCGTTAATCGCTGACTTGGGCAAACAGTTCCGCGAAAGAGCTCTCACTGCGTGGCGTGAAGATTGGTCAGAGACGAGCAAACTTAAAGGTAAGTACTATCGCACGATCCAACCCGAAATTCCGAGTGCCCCGTGGTACTCAAGCGGAAGGCTTAACAAAATGGAAATCTCTGTACTTTCAAGGATGAGATTGGGACATTGTGTGATCGCTACCCATCTTCATAGACTGGGGCTCGTAGAGAGCTCTCTCTGCGAGTGTGGCCAGGACGATGAGACGATTGACCATGCACTCTTTAACTGCCCAATTCGTGCTGACATAAGTTTATACGACCATATAAGAGACGTGAATCGCCCCTTTGATGTTTGCCACCTACTCTCCCTCGGGTCTAACGATGTCAATAGGCAGATTGCAAAATACATTAAAACTTACAATATCATCTTGTGACCTTATTGAAATTATAATAATGATTGACTGATATGAGATCTAACATGGGCAAAATCACCCTCTGTTGGGTGGAACGCCCACAAAAAAAAAAAAAAAAAAAAAAAAAAAAATTTGACAGTTATTGCAGTGCTGCCAACGAAAACTTTTTTTAGTATTGCCAGTTAATTAACACACATTCCTAAAGTGAAACGACCATACAACTGCTGATACATTTTGTGAAGGAATAGTTTTCTTGAGACCTAATAGAGGTAGGTAAAGTTGCCATTGATAGGTAAAGTTGCCACGTTAGACGGTACCTTTATTGTACTTATGTTTTTAAAAGGCTTAGATACTCTTAAAATAAAACCAAGTTGTAAACGCCTTTTCAACAATATTGTCTATATGTCCCCTGAATAACATTTTTTCGTCAAGAAAGACGCCAAGATCTCTAACTTCATAACATCTCATGAGAGGTGGTCCTCAAAGCGTATAATTGTACAAGATAGGATTTTTACTTCGGGTAAAGGTAATAATATTACATTTTGATATTTGGTACTTCGTCCCTCGCGAAAACCAGCTTGCTCCACCGGCATATGAGGTTCAATGAATGGGGACATTCTATCTGCCAGAGTTCTCTCGAATAGTTTATATACTACTGAGAGCAGTGCTATTGGTTTGTAATTTTTTGGATCATTGGCAGGCTTTCCCGGTTTCAAAATTGCTATGACTTTGGTTTCTCGCCATGATTTTGGGATATCGCCGGTAAGCAACACAGATGTAAAAAAGGAGGCAGTCCACCTAATGGCCCATTTTGATAAGAAATTCTGGGAGGATCCCATCCATACCAGCTGCCTTTCAACATTTCAGTTTTTTAATGGCTGTTTTCACCTCTTCCACTGTCACTTCGTTAGTTATTGGGTTAGAGTTGGAACACACTCTCATTCTTTCTCTCAGCTGTTCTCTCAGGTGTTTCGACTGGGTTTTAGAGGGCTTGATATTGGACGTTTCGAAAATGCTGTTCACTATCTGGTTCGGTGTAACTGTGGGTTCTCTTTTAGCAGGTGGAGCAACACCCAATTCCCTCAGGAGTGACCAGCTTTTCCGGCTGGAATGTGTAAAATCTAGACTCTCCACGCTCTCCGTCCATCTCCTCCTTCTTTCTTCGTCCAGCAAACGTATGAGGTTATTAGCTTCTCGCTCATCTCCAGTATCCTCATACTTTCGCAAAGTCTCCTCACACGCCTTATTCCATCCTGGTACGTATGCTTTTCGGTGTCTTCTGGGAATTGCTCTCTGTGCCGCAACCTTTATTAGTCTTTCAAAGCGTGTATAATTTTGCATAGTGGGTTTTATTCTGTTAATGGTTTTTTCTATGCACTTGGTGTAGTTTTCCCAGTTTGCTCTTCTCAGGTTCCATCTTGGCAGATAAGGCTGTTCCAGTACTGGGATGTGTAGTCCAATACTTACTTTTACCGGAAAGTGTTGGCTCCTCGGGAATCCTTTCATAATTTCTTTGGTTGACATTATTGGCATTGGCATATGTATAATACATAATTATGTCTATAGTTTTATTACTTGTGTAGGTACATAGGGTACGTATAAAGATAATTCTAATAATTCAGAGGCTACATTAGAAAAATAATATTTATACCTCCTAATATATGAGCTCGCCAAAAATCGGGAACCGATACAACTTCTGTAAGTAAGTGTATTAATTGAAATTAATATATCGGCTTAAAAATAAACAAAAATACTTCGAGAATCGCGGACTCCTATTTGACAGATATAGAACGCCGAAACAGTAAAGAAACGTTTCGAACCATTTAGACGCGGATTCGAATCGTCGTTTCAACTCCATTTTAGATAATCATATAATTGATGAAAATAGATTGTATGACGATATATCATTATCTGTTTATTTAAATATCGTATAAAACTCTCTTAAATGACACATTTTTTGATAAAACTTAGTTGGAGAAGTCATAACTGACAATAATGAGAAAAACCTGTATAATTAAAAGCTGCTAGGAACATTCTTTGTAAAATAACAATTAATTATTAATATTAATTTTACAGTTAAAATTCTAAAATTATAAAGGCGCACTTAATAATTGGACCTATCTAACTGTTTTACTTGACAAAGCAAGTCTTACAGGGAAATTTTAGGTAAATATCCCGCAAATATAATATTTTATAGGTACTTCATGTATGATCAAAGTGAATCGACAAATTATTAAAATGGCGTTTGTTGTTTTCCCGCATCCATGATTAAAATCATAATGTTAAACATTTTGAGGTTAGATTATTTCTCACGCGTCATGAAATTTGAAAGTAGACACATCTAGAAACGTCGTTTTGAATTTGATTTTAAACGTCGTTTCGATTTTGATTTGAAACGTCGTTTCGACATTTATTCCCCATTTTTAGTCGACGTTTCATAACTGCTTTGTAACGAGGACTTAAAATTTTGCTTGTTTTTGAAACCAATATTATCGCCGTTTCAAATCGGCGCCTAAAGAGCGACAAAAATGGTTACTTGATAACTTCGCAAGCAGGTATTTTTGCAAATAGGTCATTATTTCTAGTATGGCCATGCCTTTTTCAAAATCTGAGCTGGCAACACTTTGTACACCGATTAGGTATATCTCACAGGTATATCTATGATTTTTTCTTTAATCTGTCAAATTGAACGTTGTGACCAGAGTCTTATTGGCTGTAAGAATATTATAGAACATAATATCATTCTTTATCACTGTTTCCGAGTAGTCATTACTGTACTGCCGCTGGAGATTCCGTGCACATTTAAATATAAATAGTACATGTAGTGCTGTCGTAGTGCACACTCGTGTAATTGTACAAGTTTTGTAATACTAACAAAGTTGTGGAGTATACATGTTAATGTAAATACATTACATGATGGAGGAAACCAGTTCTGGTGAACACAACTTTGTAAATTGCCGACAGGATAAGTGCGTCTTGTGTGACATGCAAATATGTGTAACTGAGGATGATGATTTAGAAGCCTTTCTGGCAAATGTCGTAGTGAAACAGGAACCTGTGGAGGAGGAAAGTTGCGACATTGGATATGCAGTTCCCTATGGTGATGTAGATATACATGAACCTGATATAAAAGTTGAATGCGAGAGAACCAACAATGTAACAGTGGCTAGCACAACTTCCCCACTTACAGAGTGTGCAGCAGTTACAAGTGATCAAACTCATGTAAAAGAAATAAGCACTACAAATGTTCATAATAAAAACAACAAGAGGTCGTCAAAAAAATTAAACATTTGTTTTGACAACTTCAGTACTTTAAGCAAAATGAGGAAGCCTAAAAGGATTCACAGTGGTGAAAACCCTCTCGAGTGTAAAATTTGTAAGAAAAATTTAAGTCGGTCTTCAGATATGAAGAGATATAAAAGGATTCACAGTGGTGAAAAACCTTTTGAGTGTAATATTTGTGTGAAAAAATTTAGTCAGTCTTCTGAATTGCAGACACATGAAAGGATTCACAGTGGTGAAAAACCTTTTGAATGCAATATTTGTAAGAAAAAATTCAGTCAGTCTTCTACTTTGCAGGGACATAAAAGGATTCACAGTGGTAAAAAACCTTTTGAGTGTAATATTTGTAAGAAAAAATTTAGTCAGTCTTCTAGTTTGCAGAGACATAAAAGGATTCACAGTGGTGAAAAATCTTTTGAGTGCAATATTTGTAAGAAAAAATTTACCACGTCTTTTAATTTGCAGACACATAAAAGGATTCACAGTGGTGAAAAACCTTTTGAGTGTAATATTTGTAAGAAAAAATTTAGTCAGTCTTCAGCTTTGCAGACACATAAAAGGATTCACAGTGGTGAAAAACCTTTTGAGTGTAATATTTGTATGAAAAAATTTAGCGATTCTTCTCATTTGCAGAGACATAAAAGGATTCACAGTGGTGAAAAATCTTTTGAGTGCAATATTTGTAAGAAAAATTTTATTCAGCTTGCTCATTTGCAGACACATAAAAGGATTCACAGTGGTGAAAAACCTTTTGAGTGCAATATTTGTAAGAAAATTTTTATTCAGCTTGCTCATTTGCAGACACATAAAAGGATTCACAGTGGTGAAAAACCTTTTGAGTGTAATATTTGTATGAAAAAATTTAGTCATTCTTCTTCTTTGCAGAGACATAAAAGGATTCACAGTGGTGAAAAACCTTTTGAGTGTAAAAAACTAATGTAAAAGAAATAAGCACTACAAATGTTCACAATATAAACAACAAGAGGTCGACAAAAAAAATAAAATTTGTGTTGACAACTTCAGTACTTTAAGCAAAATCAAGAAACCTAAAAGGATTCACAGTGGTGATAAACCCTTTCAGTGTAACATTTGTAAGAAAAAATTTAGTCAGTCTTCTGATTTGCAGACACATAAAAGCATTCACAGTGGCGAAAAATCTTTTGAGCGTGTTTAAGAATCATATGAATATTCACATGTGTGGAAAAAATCTTTTGATTCTTTTAAGTTTTGTAAATAATAAATAAAATAGGAAAATTATCTTCCAGGCTGAGGGGCCGTGGTTTATATAGGACAATTAATGTACCAATTTTTCACCCATAACTGTCGCGGGCATCTTCAGTGGTAGTGTACACGAACTGTCTATCACATTCGAAACGCTATACTAATTATGTGTGGCAATTCAATCTTATGTGTAAGCGGACGCAGTTTTCTTGTTATGTGGTGTTCTTACGAGGCGAATTTTGCCAGAAAAATTTCGCTTGTAGCTGTTTGGATGCGCAGACTGAATTTTCGTAAGCAATTCAATCTATGTAGGTAACGTGACATGGGGAAACATCTGTATTCGTTACTGAATCTTTGCAAGTTTTATTCAAAATTACAGGAATAAGCGAAAATAACATAAAGTTTATGAACATAATATTTACACTTTTAATATCGAATTTGTCAATTTTCCAGGTAAGGTATGTTTTTAATCAAACAGATTCTAAGATAAGTTCCATATGGCTGGAAACGTTTCATCTTTTAGGAGACTGTGTGGTATGTTAAAGAGAGATTCTCATGATATATTGTAATATTTTTGTTGATACTTAATGATTTATTACTTCTTTGATTAGAATGAAGTATACACTATATAGAAAATAATAATCCCTTAGGTTAAGTTTGTTAATTAATTTGTTAATAAAAGGTTAATTCAAATAAATGAGAATCTTGGTGTATTTTCATACATTTTATTCTAAAGTTTTTTTTATTATTTATTTATTTCCAAAAATATAACAACGAGAAACTTACAACTACAATTTTTTACAAGCTAAATATTACTTATATCTTAAAAACATATTCCTTTAACAATTATACAAAATGGAATTCACTGCCTCACTAGACATGAATCTGTTCTGAGGCAGTATCAAAAAGGGAAAATAAAACTTCTTTCTTTAAGTATTTAATGTGTTAAGTATTATTGTAGAGACTGGATGACATAATATGTACACTCAAGTTATTTATTTACAATGAATAAAATATTGATTAAAAAATAATACGTTTTTTTTTCAAGATAAGTAAGTACCTACCATAGAAGTGCCAAATTTAGTCTTTTTTTGCTGAATAAGGTTGCCTTACTATTAATTTGAATATTAAAAATAGTTTTACTATCACCATGACATTGTAATAAAAAATGAAAAGAAAGGGAAGTTAAAATATTACTTAAACCTTGTTTAGAAATATGTACAGATTCCAAAAACTAAGAAATGTATAAAAAGTCTGGTGTTTGAGGAATGCATTGGCCCTGCAGGCATTCGCCCAAGGGGTTGCTGACATCTAAAGGACATGATATACCACGGGATGGAAATTCCATGTCTTCTTTATTAATGTCACCAAAGTACCTTAAAAATTAAACGAATTCAGTTATTAACATCCACTTATCAAAATTTTAATTGAAATGATTATGAAAGAAAAAACAAATCTGCTTTAGTTTATATGCGCTTTGTAATCTCGTGGAGCACCCGGTAAAGAATTGGTCTCCCGCTTTTCTCCGTAAGTTTTCAAGTGTCCTGTAAAAGGCAGACAAAAAAATTAAAACACTTCTTCATAAATTCAGCGATGACGTTTGCCACCCATCCAGAGTTTCTTGATTTTATATTGGCACGAAGAGGGCAGCTGGCATGTTTCTTACAGCTGGTCTGCTGGCCACCCCACTTGTGGGATGGTATATTAGTAGTACCTATTTTATATGCAAAACCCTATACGAGAGTTTATTGTGTTATATAAAATATTCAAGCTGTCCTCTCCGTGCCAAAAACTAATACATATAGCCAAAGTGGGTGGCAAACCGCATCATTAAAATTCAAAAGTTCATTACATATGGTATACTGATATTTCTTCCTATTTGTTGCACTATCTGTATTTTGATGACAAGGAGAATTTGAACTGGAACTAGAGACATCGGCTACTTCATTAAATGTCTACAGTTTGATTATAAGAAGAATTTGAGCTGAAAGTAGACATATTAGAGGATCCGTTATCTGTGGTTCTAAACCTGGGTTCGATCGAACCCCAGGGGTTCGGTGTATATCATTTTAAACGCAAGATAGTTTTGCGAGTTGGAAAATGATGAAATCATTGAATTTCAGCAGTGCCAGGTTCAACAGCAACTCTTCAGAAGAACATCGCTCTCAACGTTTTGGTGTCAATAAATGGAAACATACCCTGTTATTGCTAAGAAAGAGATTTTTATACCGTTTGTTATAACATATCTTTGCGAGCAATCCTTTTCGAAGATTTGGATATATAAACGAAGAAGAGGAATAGATTTTGTTGTGAAAATTACACGAGAGTGGCACTTGCCAAGATAAAGCCGCGAATTTCCGAATTGGATTCTGAAAGGCAACAGCAGAAATCAAACTGATTTTTTTTTTTTTTTTTTTTTTTTTTTTTTTTTTTTTTTTTTTTTTTTTTTTTTTTTTTTTTTTTTTTTTTTTGTGGGCGTTCCACCCAACAGTCAATCATTATTATAGTTTCAATAAGGTCACAAGATGATATTGTAAGTTTTAATGTATTTTGCAATCTGCCTATTGACATCGTAAGACCCGAGGGAGAGTAGGTGGCAAACATCAAAGGGGCGATTCGCGTCTCTTATATGGTCGTATAAACTTACGTCAGCACGAATTGGGCAGTTAAAAAGTGCATGGTCAATCGTCTCATCGTCCTGGCCACACTCGCAGAGAGAGCTCTCTACGAGCCCCAGTCTATGAAGATGGGTAGCGATCACACAATATCCCAATCTCATCCTTGAAAGTACAGAGATTTCCATTATGTTAAGCCTTCCGCTTGAGTACCACGGGGCACTCGGAATTTCGGGTTGGATCGTGCGATAGTACTTACCTTTAAGTTTACTCGTTTCTGACCAATCTTCACGCCACGCGGTGAGAGCTCTTTCGCGGAACTGTTTGCCCAAGTCAGCGATTAACGGTTCGTGTATTCTTGAAGTCACTCCATTATTTATGGCGGACTTCGCCAGCTCGTCAGCGACCTCATTTCCCCCAATGGCGCGATGGGACGGGATCCAAGCCAGCAATACAGAGTTCGATGCGAAATGGAGGTCGAAAAGATATTTCTTTAGCCTACATATAATAGAATTGTGTATTAACGACTTCGGGAGTCCCAAAACTGCGTCAAGAACGCTGCGGGAGTCCACGAATATAACTATTCTGTTCAAATTCAAATCAACAACTGTTTTCAATGCTGCAGCAAGCGCCACAGTCTCAGCTGTGAAAATGGAACAGGGATTCGGGATTTTGAATTGAAGTTGCACTTGTAACTTTGGGATGTAGACCGATGCACCGAAGCTGTTAGACTGTGGAAGCTTGGATCCGTCTGTGTAAATTTGTGTATACGTTGGAAAACGATCAACAATTCGGCGAAAATCACTTTGGCAAACACTCAGACTGAGATGAGACTTGAAAAAACTAAATCCATCCAGTATGACTTCTGGGATGTGTACCAAAGCTGAATATGAAGTGGAAAAATATGGTAGAACATTTCTCTTGGGTAAGGAAACCATTTCTTCCGAGAGAGATTCTAAGCTTTTGATAAGTAGAGGTTTTGAAATTTCTCTCACGCTGTCACACAACCTGTTTCCTAATGTTGTGATTGATTGCATGAGAGGATGATTAAGCAGATATATTCTTTTTGCAAGGAAATTGTCCGACAAAAACTGTCTTATTTTCAAGGGCATTTCTCCCGCTTCTACTTGAAGAGCATTTACAGGGGAGGTGGACATGGCTCCCAGCACCATGCGCAGGCACCTGTGTTGTATGCGGTCTAGTTTCAATTGAAGATACTTGGGCAAGGGGTCCATCAAAAAGCTACCATAATCTAGCAGACTGCGTATTAGTGCGTTGTACAGTAGTTTGACTGTAGTTGGGTGACATCCCCACCATACTCGACATACAGCCCTCAGAGGATTAATATTTCTTTCACATGTAGAGACGATATGTTCTATGTGATGACGCCAAGACAATTTTCTGTCTAGAATCAACCCAGGAATCTTACTTGTTCGACACATGGTATGGGGGTATTTTCTAATTTGAGATTTGCTGTTGGGGTCTTATGTGATTTCGTAAAAACCATTGTGTGACTTTTTTGGGGAGAGATAGAGAGACCCATCGAAGTGAGCCAGAAATTCAGAGAGTTTATGCTTGATGACATAGCGTCGATAGATTTTGAGAGGAGTTTATTGGATGAATATAGAACTATATCATCCGCATACTGTAGTAGTTTACAGTCTCTGCCAATATTTGAGTTAATTTTTGAGAGATAGACGTTGAAAAGCAGCGGGCTCAAGACAGAGCCCTGGGGAAGCCCTCTATAGACTTTTCTGTAGACTAGTCTATCAGTAGTTTTGAAAACCATGGTGCGCTGCGAGAAGATGCTTAAAAGAAGTTTTAAAATAAGGCTTGGAATACTTAAGTCTTGCAGAATCGTCATTAATAGATCAATGCGCACATTATCGTAAGCTGATTCAATATACAAAAATGATGCAACCGTATATTTCTTGTTAACCCATTACTGCATAAGGTTTATTCCTGCATATTTCTATACGATTTCTTCAACACTTACAAAACATTACCTCAATATGCCTAAAATGAGTTTTTTTTTTTTTTACTAATTTTACTTTTTTAGATCTGGAGCGTCCCGTTTTCGGGACGTTATGCATAGATGTTACATTTCAGTCTTATATAGAGAAATTAAATATTACTCATTGTGTTTTTTATATATCTATTTATTTTTAAGTTTTCAAATAATATAAGTGTGAATATATTTTATAACATTTTAATACTTGAATTACCTTTAGCTAAACATAAACTTAGAATTTTACTTACATTTATATAGAAAAAAAAATATATGTAAATCAGTGAAATAAAAATTAACTCATGTTATTTATGTATGGTAAATTTTGAAACATTTTGGATGAAGTCCGACTGAACATTTTTCACAAACGTACACAGTTTTTCCTTTGCAATGAGCACAGCGGCGTTGCGTATTTTTTTCATTTTCCACAATCCAGTGGTTTGTGCAATCATTGCGTATGCTCGTCAATGGCTTAGGAAAAACCCGTCCCTTATTGGAATCAATTCCATGTTTTTTCAATAACGTGATCGCAACATACCTTCTAAAATTTAGCAAACAGTCTGAATGACTGCAGTTTTTTAACCGTTTTGCCAATAACCAACTATTTACAATTGTTACATCCAGAAAATAAGCGAAAATTGGCCACCACCATTTTTTTATTCTCATTCTCGACCTATAAGCTGCCACGAGCTGATCCATTTTGTCGACACCTCCCATGTTTAGATTATACGCCATCACAACCGATGGCTGAGAAATATTTATAAGGCCTTTTTTTTCTCGAGACCAACAATCTACAGGCTGGATGGAAAGCTCTTGGAAGTTCGTAGCCATAGTAACCACGTTGTTATCATTCCATCGAATCAACATAACCCCATCATCGCTTACACGGTAATCATAATCACCACGTTTTTTTCTTTTTCGCATCTCTGTGACATGGACCAATGGACATTTTTGTGTGCGATCAGCTCGTATTGTTCCAGTAGCGCAAATTCCGATAGATCGTAGGTAACTCATCAAATCCAAAGAAGTGAAGTAGTTGTCAAAAAACACTTTATGGCCAGCTTTTGTTGGGATATTTCCGTCATTCAATAGTGATACAACAACATCTCCTCCAACACCAAATACCTTTTCGTTATTCCCCTTTCCCGTATATATTTGAAAATTCATCATATACCCATCGCTTGAACATAAAGCCCAATTTTTAAAACCAAATCGGATGGGTTTCCCTCGAATGAATTGCTTTGCGTAGTGATTGCCGTAATAGGGAATCATACTTTCATCTACACAGATATTTTCATCAACCCCTCCGTGATATCTAAATGATTCATTTAGTTTCTGAAGAAATGGTCGAAGTTTGAATAGGCGATCGTTCTTATCAATTTTAGAATTATCGTTCAGATGAATATGTCTAAGTATTGTTTCAAATCGATTACACCTCATAGATTTCGCTAAAATATGTGGCACATCTTCTTCTTTTGACCAATACATACGCTTGTTAGGATATTTTCCGTATCCAGATAATAAAAGTCCACCAATTATGACAAACAATTCATCTTTAGTCATTTCTAAATTAATATTTTTTTGCGTTTTAGCATATAAATTAGTTTCATGTAAAATATGATCTAATAACTCTTCGTTGAAAAATAATGAAAAGAAATCGATCGGAGTTTCGCACTTGGTTGCCTCAACCGATGATCCAACGGGAGTGCAGACAGTTTGCAAATCAGACTCAAGATCTTTTTTAAACCATCTTCTCTCTGTCCTCGTACGTTTTGTAGGCGGTGGAATCAAGGAATCTTCTTCTTCAAGATCTGCGGATGTAGCTACTTGCACTTCACAAGCGGAATTCAGCAATCTCCATCCCAAATGATTCATTTCTCCTTCGTTTTCATCATCACTCTTATCCGAATCTTCGTCTGTATCATTACCTGTCTCTTCGGGCGGAATCGCATAAATAATTGACTCAAAATTATTGTCAGTGTCTTGTCTTTCTAATTCACTGATTATTTCTTCGACACTCAATCTGGTAAAAAAATAAAATATCTATGAATAAATCATTATCAAGCAGCTGAAATGATTTCAAGGGAAAGAAGAACATTACGAAGTGAAATGTTAATTCGAAAATTAAAACGAAATTAGAAACGAATGAATTAGTAAAATAAATAAGTAAATTTATTTGAATGAATTTCCAATAGTTATGTACTTTTTGTAAATTTTCTATCCCAACTTGACATAAAATGTTAACATTTTTCGCACTAAAATAATACACAATTCAATTATTTCATCGTTTTGCAAAAAGATATAAAAAAAGTAATGAAGTTTTGAAAATAATGACGTGCGCGAAACGTTAGTTGGTACTAAGTGTATATTCTCAGTGTCATGAATGCATAACGTCCTATAAAAAGGATCTCAAAAACTAACTGAAGATTACGCACAAATATAAAATGTTAATCATTGATTGTTATATATCAAATGAAAGCTGAATGTTTTTATTTCGACACTGTTTTAATATTATTTTCATAATAAACAAAAAAATATAAGTTTTTATCAAATTTCTTACCCAGCGCGCACACTGTAAACTCGCTTGGCGGCCATCTTGGATTCAACTAGCTATTCCAAAGAAATCAATGCATTGTTGCCAAATATATTGACGCTACGAAGTTGCCAATTTATTTAGCTTCATATTGGTCCAAAAAAAAACAAAGATATCTTTATGTATACTCAAAAATTATACAAAATACTGAGATCCTAAAAACGGGATCTTATGTCGTAATGGGTTAATAAGAGCCGCTCTAACGTCTGAGGTTAAAATACTTAGGTTATCTAAACAAGAGCGGGCTTTTCGAAACCCGAATTGGGAACTTGACAGAAGATCACCACTTTCCAAATACCACTCAACACGTTTTTTTAACATATGCTCCAAAATTTTCAAAGAGCAGGACGATAGCGCAATAGGTCTATATGAAGATCCAAGTGAGGGGTCTCGCCCAGGTTTCAGGATGGGGATAATTAAAAATTTTCGCCAAGCCTCTGGCACAAGCCTACTTGATAAGCAGTCATTGTAGAACTGTAGAAGGAGTTTTAAAAAATTATCCGGGAGATGTTTAAACACACTGTATGGTATGTTATCCAACCCCGGAGAGAAATTCTTCAGAATCTTTATAGTGCCAAGTAGTTCCTCGACAGAGAAAGGGGAGTCAAGAAAACCTGGAGTAGTTTTCTTCTGAGAGGAAACCCAGCTTATTTCTGTTTCATTAGGTACATGTGGGGGGGCGAGTTTATTTATGAAAGCATCAATATAACCTTCGTCTTGTACGTCTGTATATAAGATTTAGGAGGTAGATAGGAAGAACGAAACCTGCGTATGGAGTTCCATACGATTGAAGGATGAGTGTTGGGAGAAAGACTATTACAGAAATCTGTCCATCCTTTCTTCTTTTTCTTTCTTAAGAGCCTGCGCGTTTCTGCCTGAATTTGTTTTGATAGTTTATAATTTTCGGTTGTTACATCCTTCCTAAATATTTTGATTGCCTCTTTTCTTTTTTTAATACTTTGGGTACATTCGCTGTCCCACCACGGAGGAGATATGGGATTTTTTTTTGCACAACTTGTGATTCGGCACAGAGGGTTTAGATGAGTCCTCTATGATTGAGAGAATTCTCTCATATTTTGTTTCTATGTCAACAGGGGAATTAGAAGGTTTGACACTTGATGTTGTTTGTTCTACCAATGACGTAAATTCTTTCCAGTTTGCTTTGTTATAATTTTTCCCCACCTTACATCTTTGTTCAGGATTTTGGTTTTTGAGAAAGGGCGGACGTCCAAAAACTACGTGGATCAAATTATCAAGAACGGTCGTGTGTTAAGTAAGAGAAATCGTCGTGCATGTATGAGAAACTCGATGAATGTAGAGGAAGCGAAAGAAGTATGTAAGGGTAGATCAACATGGCGTTCCGTTCTCTCGTTCTTAGTATAGTTTAGTAAAACTCTGTATACACAAAATAGGAGAATAACAAACAGTATAACATTAATTAGGCATAAAAATATAAATTGATAAATTAATAAAATTAATGTATTATAGAACACTGTTTTACTTCCACTTCACTTTATTTAAATGTCAGAACGTTTTCGAACATTAACTGTTCATTATCGATGACAATGTAATACTGAGCTCACTTTTACAATTTAAATAAAGTGAAGTGGAAGTAAAACAGTGTTCTGTAATACATTAATTTTATTATTTTATAAAATGACGTTCCACAAAGTTTCTCTCGAAAATTTCGAAAATTTTGATACATTGAAGTAGGTATTATTAGCTACATATTAAATTGTCAGTAAGATTTTTTTTGTCAAGATATGAAAAAAAGAAATCGAAGTGATTTAAAAATGTTAATATTAGAGGTCAGTTAATTAAAATCATAAATAAAGGTCAAATGGTTGAAAGATCATATATAATACTAGCGGTCCGTCCCGGCATCGCACGGGTAAAAAGTCTCTGTTGACAACTACATGTACCTAATTAAAAGGCCCCCCTGTAGCAAAAACGATAAAATATTCAATTTTCAACAAGTTTGGTACACAAACTCTCAAAACTTGTTGACCTTACGAACATTTTGATTTGATAAAATATGAAAACAAATATTAATTACCAATATAAAACTTTTAAGTTTTTCAGAAAACTTGATTTTAGTTTCATAGTATTCGTTTATAAAAAAGCATATTTCTAAAAATCGAATTCGGGGTTGTGTTTGGTACATAAATGCACGAGAATCATACAAATTTTCATATTTTTTTTTAAATATTATGAATATTTAGATAGTTATTACAATTATAGAACAAATAAAAAAATTTTTCATTTTGTTTTTTTCATGGATATTGACCGATTTAAATTTTTTTTTTTATATAAAATTTCTCATATTTTCGAACCAAAAATCACTACATAAACTCGATTTTTTGTATACTAAATATATTTATTTTACAAATTATTTGTATTTTTATATAATTAATAGTACCTAAATATATCTCGTCAGTCTGCGATTTATTTATTTTTTAATAAAAAAAATAATATTGGTAATAAATATTTGTTTTTTTTTTATTTTATCTAATCAATATGTTCGTAAAGGTCAACAATGTTTGGCAGTTTAACTTTCAAAATTGTTGAAAATTGAATATTTTACCATTTTTGCTAAACGGGACCCTTAAATCTTTCTGATTTCATTTATGACATAATATCGACAGTTCATTGACTACCCGTATCCCACTGACGCCTACATACATCGCATAAGGTACTGCTTAAGTAGCATTCACATTGCTTCACTTTGGATGATCATCCAGAGTGTCAGGGTCAAAGCTATTCATCGAAAGTGAAAACGTCTGTTCACACTTGTTCATCCTATGTTTTCTCTACCATGTCAACACTCTCAGTCATGTTGAATGTTGTTTGACGTATTTTCGTAAAAAAATAATTAAACAAATTCAAAAATGAAAAATAACACTTAAAATAAATTAATGTAGCTCTCGACTGCATAACGATTTTGTACATGATTCTGACATTCAATACAAATTCATAGAGAATAAAACAAATAATAGGATAAAACTTGTTTATGGTCGTTTCAGTGAAAGGACCTTTCATCAAAATTATGACGATTGGTAATCTCTTTCATCCGCAGCGCCGGACCTACCATAGGTTCAAATGGTTCGGCCCACCAGGGCGCCGAAAGTATAAGGCGGCACATAGATTAACTCTGGATTAAGTTTTAATCAGAGATTTTATAAATAAATAATTTAATAAGTACTTCCGCATTGATTGCTATACTTCCGCTTGCATAGAAAGTTACACATAGCACAAAATGTGTCGGTTTTATAAGATTAACTATTTTTGAAATTCCCGCGAAAAGTAGCACGCTCTTATACCTCATCACTGTCGACTCATATAATACAATTTGATTTCTTCATTTAAGTTCAAAGGATTTTGAATGTTACGTACTCTAACTTTTCTATGCATAATAAGGGTCAAAATCTCGTGTATCTCCGTTTTTTCAATGTCTCATACAAGCGCCCCGCTCAGTACTAATACAACTCTAAACGCTTCTACATAGATTCTCACTAATACATACAAGATATGCAACCAACTAAACCAACCAACTGATCCAATAGCGCTTACATATTGTGATGACCCTACCTATTTCAAACCATTCTAAGCTCCGAATTTGCAACATCCTAGCTTCTAAACTATACCTACTGTAATAATTGATTCCCAAACTAGAAGTGACAACCCTATTCAGCTAGCTAAGAATTGTATGAATTTTCGCATTGTTGCAAATATACGTACGAAATATCGCATTCCTAATTGAATTAATTAACGAATTTTGGCCTTTCGTGATCGTCTAGATTTATCTATTAACTATTTTCATGTAGATTTGGACCCAGTACGTTGTGTTTTGCCGATAATTTTACCTACGTTGTGTATTTTTTTTAAAACGCAAAATAAGTCACCTGAAATATACATTTCAATAATCAAAAGGAACAACAAAATCAATAAAACAATTTAAACATGAATTTTGATACATATTAACCCATTACGACATAAGATCCCGTTTTTAGGATCTCAGTATTTTGTATAATTTTTGAGTATACATAAAGATATCTTTGTTTTTTTTTGGACCAATATGAAGCTAAATAAATTGGCAACTTCGTAGCGTCAATATATTTGGCAACAATGCATTGATTTCTTTGGAATAGCTAGTTGAATCCAAGATGGCCGCCAAGCGAGTTTACAGTGTGCGCGCTGGGTAAGAAATTTGATAAAAACTTATATTTTTTTGTTTATTATGAAAATAATATTAAAACAGTGTCGAAATAAAAACATTCAGCTTTCATTTGATATATAACAATCAATGATTAACATTTTATATTTGTGCGTAATCTTCAGTTAGTTTTTGAGATCCTTTTTATAGGACGTTATGCATTCATGACACTGAGAATATACACTTAGTACCAACTAACGTTTCGCGCACGTCATTATTTTCAAAACTTCATTACTTTTTTTATATCTTTTTGCAAAACGATGAAATAATTGAATTGTGTATTATTTTAGTGCGAAAAATGTTAACATTTTATGTCAAGTTGGGATAGAAAATTTACAAAAAGTACATAACTATTGGAAATTCATTCAAATAAATTTACTTATTTATTTTACTAATTCATTCGTTTCTAATTTCGTTTTAATTTTCGAATTAACATTTCACTTCGTAATGTTCTTCTTTCCCTTGAAATCATTTCAGCTGCTTGATAATGATTTATTCATAGATATTTTATTTTTTTACCAGATTGAGTGTCGAAGAAATAATCAGTGAATTAGAAAGACAAGACACTGACAATAATTTTGAGTCAATTATTTATGCGATTCCGCCCGAAGAGACAGGTAATGATACAGACGAAGATTCGGATAAGAGTGATGATGAAAACGAAGGAGAAATGAATCATTTGGGATGGAGATTGCTGAATTCCGCTTGTGAAGTGCAAGTAGCTACATCCGCAGATCTTGAAGAAGAAGATTCCTTGATTCCACCGCCTACAAAACGTACGAGGACAGAGAGAAGATGGTTTAAAAAAGATCTTGAGTCTGATTTGCAAACTGTCTGCACTCCCGTTGGATCATCGGTTGAGGCAACCAAGTGCGAAACTCCGATCGATTTCTTTTCATTATTTTTCAACGAAGAGTTATTAGATCATATTTTACATGAAACTAATTTATATGCTAAAACGCAAAAAAATATTAATTTAGAAATGACTAAAGATGAATTGTTTGTCATAATTGGTGGACTTTTATTATCTGGATACGGAAAATATCCTAACAAGCGTATGTATTGGTCAAAAGAAGAAGATGTGCCACATATTTTAGCGAAATCTATGAGGTGTAATCGATTTGAAACAATACTTAGACATATTCATCTGAACGATAATTCTAAAATTGATAAGAACGATCGCCTATTCAAACTTCGACCATTTCTTCAGAAACTAAATGAATCATTTAGATATCACGGAGGGGTTGATGAAAATATCTGTGTAGATGAAAGTATGATTCCCTATTACGGCAATCACTACGCAAAGCAATTCATTCGAGGGAAACCCATCCGATTTGGTTTTAAAAATTGGGCTTTATGTTCAAGCGATGGGTATATGATGAATTTTCAAATATATACGGGAAAGGGGAATAACGAAAAGGTATTTGGTGTTGGAGGAGATGTTGTTGTATCACTATTGAATGACGGAAATATCCCAACAAAAGCTGGCCATAAAGTGTTTTTTGACAACTACTTCACTTCTTTGGATTTGATGAGTTACCTACGATCTATCGGAATTTGCGCTACTGGAACAATACGAGCTGATCGCACACAAAAATGTCCATTGGTCCATGTCACAGAGATGCGAAAAAGAAAAAAACGTGGTGATTATGATTACCGTGTAAGCGATGATGGGGTTATGTTGATTCGATGGAATGATAACAACGTGGTTACTATGGCTACGAACTTCCAAGAGCTTTCCATCCAGCCTGTAGATTGTTGGTCTCGAGAAAAAAAAGGCCTTATAAATATTTCTCAGCCATCGGTTGTGATGGCGTATAATCTAAACATGGGAGGTGTCGACAAAATGGATCAGCTCGTGGCAGCTTATAGGTCGAGAATGAGAATAAAAAAATGGTGGTGGCCAATTTTCGCTTATTTTCTGGATGTAACAATTGTAAATAGTTGGTTATTGGCAAAACGGTTAAAAAACTGCAGTCATTCAGACTGTTTGCTAAATTTTAGAAGGTATGTTGCGATCACGTTATTGAAAAAACATGGAATTGATTCCAATAAGGGACGGGTTTTTCCTAAGCCATTGACGAGCATACGCAATGATTGCACAAACCACTGGATTGTGGAAAATGAAAAAAATACGCAACGCCGCTGTGCTCATTGCAAAGGAAAAACTGTGTACGTTTGTGAAAAATGTTCAGTCGGACTTCATCCAAAATGTTTCAAAATTTACCATACATAAATAACATGAGTTAATTTTTATTTCACTGATTTACATATATTTTTTTTTCTATATAAATGTAAGTAAAATTCTAAGTTTATGTTTAGCTAAAGGTAATTCAAGTATTAAAATGTTATAAAATATATTCACACTTATATTATTTGAAAACTTAAAAATAAATAGATATATAAAAAACACAATGAGTAATATTTAATTTCTCTATATAAGACTGAAATGTAACATCTATGCATAACGTCCCGAAAACGGGACGCTCCAGATCTAAAAAAGTAAAATTAGTAAAAAAAAAAAAAACTCATTTTAGGCATATTGAGGTAATGTTTTGTAAGTGTTGAAGAAATCGTATAGAAATATGCAGGAATAAACCTTATGCAGTAATGGGTTAACTCTGAGGTCAACTTTGACGTCAGATCACTTACCTTGAGATACTGTAAAATAACATAATAAAACAGTGCACAGTAAAACATAACAAAATATAACATAACAAGTAATCATGAAATAAAATCCAAATAATTATTTAATATCATCACGAGAATGTAGAATGGTAACTGGTTGCCGATCCATGTCCCTACATGAGATAACCATTTCATAGTACCTATAACCAATGTATGTACATATGTTCTAAAACATACCTACTAATTCGTTGCGTCGTAAAGGACAGTGGCGCACCCAAAAACATTACCTTATTACTTTTGAATATTAATTAAATTTCAACACAATTGCTATGACATCATTTTCAGAGACTAACTACCATGTTAGTGCATGAAAAGCATGCTGTGTCCATGCTGAAGGAGCGCCGCCTCCGCTCCCTCACGTCTCAAACTCGCCATGCCGTACTTTGAGCCCGGGGTGCACTATTCTACAGCCGGATATATATAAAATAATATATAAGATATATTATTCACTAGGACATGCAATATATTGCAAACATGCGGACATGCAAACATATAATGATATTAGTTCTAAAGATTCCTGATCATTGAGCCTCAACCAAAGGGCGCAGATAACCCCTTCAAGTTATACTCTAGCAGAAAATTCGAGGAATGGAGCTGTACCTGCTTCAGTCGGAGAACATTTGAAATAAATACCTTTTCATTGGTTAAGTTGATTTATACGCAGAGAAAGCACCACCAATCTCTACGCACATCCAACCATGTTAATGATTGCAAGGTGTGTTCTTACAGAACTGATAAGATAGACTACTAATATAGTTAGCAATATCACGAACAGTGATTTACCAACCAGTTAATAATAATTAAAGTTAATTAAACATAATATCCATTTACAAATGCCCAAAGACCTTATAATGGATTGTGGGTCCTCCAGCATATAGGGAAAGGAGAGAATTTTGTTAGTTGAACTATGTACTTATATTTACAAAATTTGATTTAAATAATTATCATGCATAATTATATACTACAATATCATATATTTTGTTAAGAAAGGAATAACGTCGTACCCAAATCGTCTGGGGCCAAACAAACGACTGGACAAAACTGCATTCCCTAGAAGGAAAAGGGTTTATGTAGGGATTTTTGGATAAAGGGTATTAATATAAATATATTAATATAATAATACATAAACAATACGATATAACCATGCCTTGCAAAAATGTTAATTAATACATTCTAGAATGTCACAGCAATATAAGTAGAAAAATCCAGTAAATTTATAGAAGACAAATGACATCGATGATAAAATATGTAATTAAATAAATAAATAATATCCTGCTCTACATAAAGCTTCTCTCCAAACTGCTTAATCCTTCGTAATGGTAAAATAAATTAAATAAAAATATAATATTAGGTAGATCTGTGCGCCACTGCTATTGGTCTAGTTCTAGGCGTGTCGTACCGCGCTATATTATATCAGTCACAGGTACATACATACATACAAAAATGCTGAAAATAAATATACATAATTCCTTTGTTTTCAAAATCTGTAAAATAATAAATCCTTGAGTACGACAACTACTTTGTAGACAACAATATCCTCCTAAATATCACGACACCTAGATATAAATAAATTAATAATATTGAAAAATCTTATCTTATGACAGCTGGCAGGCTCACGGATTTTAAAATGTTAATTAAAAGTAATTTAGGATGATCTATATATATTCCCAAATGTGGAAATATCACTAAAATATAATGTACTAACTACTACGAAGGTGGGTAAATAAATATTAAAATATGTCGAATTCAAACACTGAGATTAATATGATTTAGTCCCACCTCTCCTAGGTTCAAAACTAAACTGCCAAGAGTAATATGTGTCCTCTCTTCAGACCCTGAAAATGTCGACCCAAAGCAACAAAAAACTACATCCATCTCTTCCAGACACACACCAAAATATACCTGCCCCCGTCTCCCACACAGCTAGTTGTGCTCAACAACCACTTGAGATTGCCTCACTCCCAAACTAACTACCTACTACAAATATTCGATCTAGGTATATAAAAATAATATACACCGTCTTGTATATATTCATTTCATCACATACCCCCCCTTGAGATCATGCTGAAGACAAAATGGATGAGGCATTATCTCACAAACAATTATTTACTTTCTAATTATTTTTCATAATTATTTAATTCCAACTTTCGAGTCCGCCACTGTATATTCCGATAGGTCGTAGGTACCTCGTCAGCTGTGCTCCTCTATTCAAGTCATCAATAATAATAATACATGCATGCACATAACACACCGATGCGTCCACTTGAGAAATTCTCGTTCAATATTATTGTCCCAACATAACATAATATTTTAATATTCTGTTATATTTTATTATTTCGAGTTTTGTTATTATTTTATGTCATCACATCTATAGAACATAAAATAGTAATAACAAGTTTATCCCAATACTTAAATATCCAAGTTGCATTTTGTTAAAATTCGTTTCATGTGATCATATTCACACATCATTTTAATTATCCATAGTTCTTGTGGTTCCCTATAGTCCATATATGCATTCTTCAGGGTGATCCAATTCGCTGGTAACACCAATCTTGTACTACTCGCCAGATGTCTCATATCCATGATTCCTTTGCCGATGCAGCCAGTAGTCCTGCAGCACACAATAGATACGCAAATCGTCCTCTCCGTACCGACACAAATTCAAGACATTCAAAACGGCGGCAAACCTCATTGTATCCAAGATGCTAAATGTCTTAATTTTCTAGAACACCCGTCCTCCCACAGGACACCCGAAAACTCACGGAAGAAAGTGGGAGACCAACTCTCCACCGGCAACCCATCCTAAATAACCATTCATCTCTCAGCACCATCACGCTGCGTCTCAGATGGGGTAGACAGAGAGAACCAAACGACAAATCCTTCTATCTTGGCACACATCCCTCGCCTCCATCACTGCCTTACAATCCCTCACACAATGCATACCGATTTCTCCTACTCAACACGCGGCCGTCCATAAGAATTCGATCCACGTAATCAAGCCACATAATTCTACAAGTAGTGCAATATCCTCCAGCTAACCAGCAAAATGCGTGATAATGTGTTGACAATGTGCCTAAATAACATCAAACGCGAACAGATAACTCAAAATACCTATAATTACGTACCTAAATTCACCTATAATAATACCACAAATAATTAGGAGAAAGATAACATACAATGTTCTTGAAACATCCAGAGGTAAGTGGTGGGAACCCCTCCCTTGATGTATTTACACACATTTATGCATATAAGATACATAACACAATATTTAAACGAGTTGCATTGACAATATCTACATAATACATCCCAATATGTTATTCTATAATAGGTATATAGAATTTCCCTTGTATCCAATATAACAGTCACCTAATGTATATACCTACATATTAGGTATATATATATGAATCGTCCTCATTCATTTCAAAAGTCCTGAAAAAAAAACACTTATCTATTTCAAACTATATCACACACACAACTAAATATAATACACACAATTGTAACTCCATATGCACATATCATAATATTCGTTCCACTTGTAAAATAATAATAACTAAACACTTTATAGTTCACATCTTCACTCTAACACTATTGAATAATATTATTATAATATTTGACACCACAATTTTAAAATTATAACACATTAAATAATATTCCATTAGTGACATCGATAGATTCACAATCGATTCTCAAACTGTTACATCATAGCGTTGTACTTTCTTATCAAATTACTTCTCTTCAGCGATTTATGTTATTGTACACCACTCTCTTTTGGGTTAACAGAGAGGATCCAATGCTACATAATCTCATCACATCACCCTTCTGGCCTCCAATAAAACTACTATCATCGCTGTCCAAACTTTTCACCAAGTTTCTTGCAAGTAAATCATGTTGGTATCATACCAACAGATATTCAACATCAAATATTTCCTATATAACCTCGTATACTTTATGTTTCAGATTTCCTTGTTCCATTCAGACAATATCATCAAATCAGTCCAAAAGTTTAACAACCACTGATTTTATACATCCCGTTAGGTACTATAATATCCCGTATACCTATCTGCTTGCATCTTTATTTTTTTTGTCATTCCAGTAATAATATTATTTCCACTCTCGTTCTTGGTTTTAAATATTATAACGTATTAATCAATATCTTAGCATTTATAGGTTGTACATCTTATTTCTCTATTTGGAAGACATGATGTGTTATATCAGCGAACACCAGTCTTTTTTTCTTCTTAGAATATTTTCATGAATTCGTTTCTTCTTCCAGTCCTCCATTTTAAAATGATAGATACCACCTTTCAGGGTACTCAAAGAGTTCCAACGTTATCCAATGTGAAGCCCTTGGTTTTGCCCCCCCGGGCTTAAAAGAGTGTAGGTTGTCCCCTCCCCCCCTTAGCCTGTAAGAACGAATATCCACTATTTCTTCCAGCTAACCGTTTAACATATAACTGTAAAAATAATCACCTAAATCGTGATTTTATCAAAACCTCATCATTCGATTATTGCCTATATACTTATCCGCTTCATTCGTATATTGTATTATGTATGTTATCAGATACTCATAAAATCTGGTCTAATATTATTTCAAACTCAATAATATATTCACCATTCTTACCTCGATCATAAATTTATTTCACACCCCAAATAATTAACTTGACAGAATTCTAAAAGTTTAAAAACAAACACTTAACTTACAAATACTGTAAAATGTTAAGACCATATCCCCCAAAAAAATAATAATACCTATTATAATTAGGTACAATTCTTGTCCCTAACAAACATCCACTTGGTACATATAACTAACATCAAACTATATACCTACCTATTATTTATCCATTTTACCCAAATACTATAATATCTAAAAATCCTAAAAACTCTAGTCATATACCTACCCATACACATAAAATAAACTCCACATACCTAATATTCATGTTTACAAGTCTACTTGGGAATATAATATTCCATTTTTCTAACACCCAATCTTCTTATGAAAGTACATATTTTTGGTACCTACCTATATACATTATTGAATAAAATAAAGAACTATTCAGGATCTCAACATATATATACCTATCCAATTTTATACCTGAATCACAAGCGCTCTTTATTAGACTATTCATAAGGACATAATTCCGAACGAACTCTTAAGGGTTCACCATTCTTATGTATGATGTAAGATATATACCTATAGATAGACAAACATAAATATAATATGTCGCCAAACTCAACTAACACTATAAACCATGGGTAACCAACCCGCGGTTCTCGAAGTAAAAATCATCAACCAATTTTCTCACTACATCTACCAGGAATAGATTTTATTCCCCCCCTCAAAAACCAAACACATTCCTCTGTTCATAACCCAGTTCTACTCCTCAAAACCCATTTATGCTCTCCCCCCCTCCAATATTCATGATTTTAGTTATTTATCATCGCAAACCCAAAACCCACTTCTACTCCGTAAAAACCCAGTTTATGTCTGCAATGACAGACATAATATCCTGGTCCTAGGCACCATTTGTGATGACCCTACCTATTTCAAACCATTCTAAGCTCCGAATTTGCAACATCCTAGCTTCTAAACTATACCTACTGTAATAATTGATTCCCAAACTAGAAGTGACAACCCTATTCAGCTAGCTAAGAATTGTATGAATTTTCGCATTGTTGCAAATATACGTACGAAATATCGCATTCCTAATTGAATTAATTAACGAATTTTGGCCTTTCGTGATCGTCTAGATTTATCTATTAACTATTTTCATGTAGATTTGGACCCAGTACGTTGTGTTTTGCCGATAATTTTACCTACGTTGTGTATTTTTTTTAAAACGCAAAATAAGTCACCTGAAATATACATTTCAATAATCAAAAGGAACAACAAAATCAATAAAACAATTTAAACATGAATTTTGATACATATTAACTCTGAGGTCAACTTTGACGTCAGATCACTTACCTTGAGATACTGTAAAATAACATAATAAAACAGTGCACAGTAAAACATAACAAAATATAACATAACAAGTAATCATGAAATAAAATCCAAATAATTATTTAATATCATCACGAGAATGTAGAATGGTAACTGGTTGCCGATCCATGTCCCTACATGAGATAACCATTTCATAGTACCTATAACCAATGTATGTACATATGTTCTAAAACATACCTACTAATTCGTTGCGTCGTAAAGGACAGTGGCGCACCCAAAAACATTACCTTATTACTTTTGAATATTAATTAAATTTCAACACAATTGCTATGACATCATTTTCAGAGACTAACTACCATGTTAGTGCATGAAAAGCATGCTGTGTCCATGCTGAAGGAGCGCCGCCTCCGCTCCCTCACGTCTCAAACTCGCCATGCCGTACTTTGAGCCCGGGGTGCACTATTCTACAGCCGGATATATATAAAATAATATATAAGATATATTATTCACTAGGACATGCAATATATTGCAAACATGCGGACATGCAAACATATAATGATATTAGTTCTAAAGATTCCTGATCATTGAGCCTCAACCAAAGGGCGCAGATAACCCCTTCAAGTTATACTCTAGCAGAAAATTCGAGGAATGGAGCTGTACCTGCTTCAGTCGGAGAACATTTGAAATAAATACCTTTTCATTGGTTAAGTTGATTTATACGCAGAGAAAGCACCACCAATCTCTACGCACATCCAACCATGTTAATGATTGCAAGGTGTGTTCTTACAGAACTGATAAGATAGACTACTAATATAGTTAGCAATATCACGAACAGTGATTTACCAACCAGTTAATAATAATTAAAGTTAATTAAACATAATATCCATTTACAAATGCCCAAAGACCTTATAATGGATTGTGGGTCCTCCAGCATATAGGGAAAGGAGAGAATTTTGTTAGTTGAACTATGTACTTATATTTACAAAATTTGATTTAAATAATTATCATGCATAATTATATACTACAATATCATATATTTTGTTAAGAAAGGAATAACGTCGTACCCAAATCGTCTGGGGCCAAACAAACGACTGGACAAAACTGCATTCCCTAGAAGGAAAAGGGTTTATGTAGGGATTTTTGGATAAAGGGTATTAATATAAATATATTAATATAATAATACATAAACAATACGATATAACCATGCCTTGCAAAAATGTTAATTAATACATTCTAGAATGTCACAGCAATATAAGTAGAAAAATCCAGTAAATTTATAGAAGACAAATGACATCGATGATAAAATATGTAATTAAATAAATAAATAATATCCTGCTCTACATAAAGCTTCTCTCCAAACTGCTTAATCCTTCGTAATGGTAAAATAAATTAAATAAAAATATAATATTAGGTAGATCTGTGCGCCACTGCTATTGGTCTAGTTCTAGGCGTGTCGTACCGCGCTATATTATATCAGTCACAGGTACATACATACATACAAAAATGCTGAAAATAAATATACATAATTCCTTTGTTTTCAAAATCTGTAAAATAATAAATCCTTGAGTACGACAACTACTTTGTAGACAACAATATCCTCCTAAATATCACGACACCTAGATATAAATAAATTAATAATATTGAAAAATCTTATCTTATGACAGCTGGCAGGCTCACGGATTTTAAAATGTTAATTAAAAGTAATTTAGGATGATCTATATATATTCCCAAATGTGGAAATATCACTAAAATATAATGTACTAACTACTACGAAGGTGGGTAAATAAATATTAAAATATGTCGAATTCAAACACTGAGATTAATATGATTGAGTCCCACCTCTCCTAGGTTCAAAACTAAACTGCCAAGAGTAATATGTGTCCTCTCTTCAGACCCTGAAAATGTCGACCCAAAGCAACAAAAAACTACATCCATCTCTTCCAGACACACACCAAAATATACCTGCCCCCGTCTCCCACACAGCTAGTTGTGCTCAACAACCACTTGAGATTGCCTCACTCCCAAACTAACTACCTACTACAAATATTCGATCTAGGTATATAAAAATAATATACACCGTCTTGTATATATTCATTTCATCACAATATACAACCACAACGCGCCCTTTGCGCTCCTACATATATTCTCACTAATACATACAAGGCGCCCTTTAAAATTCAAACAACAACCAGATATGAAACTATTACCTAGTGGAAACAATGTGTGTTTTGGTTGATTATAACAGAACGTAGCTTAAACTACTCGGTGGTTGTGCTCCAAACAACACGGATTATCTTCGTTTTACAGAAGATGTACTTCGTGCACCCGAATGACATTCGCTTCTGGTTTAATCGTTGCAATAGTGACATAAATGTAATAATATGCGTAGATTATAATAGTACTACGATAATTATTTAAAATATTTTTAAAAATATTGCAACCAAATATTATTATGGGTAGGTATATTATCACAATACTAATTAAAATATTGAAAGCCTAATGTAATATACATATTTTCATACCTACATAACGATTATATTATTGTATTATGTTTTTCGACGATTTTGTTTTTGTTTGCATAAACTCTTTTGCAGTTGACCGCCGTTATGAATGCTGATCCATTATGATATGATGACAAATGACCGTTGTCCGTTGCGTTTAAGTAGGTACCTATTTATTAATGAACCGCACGTATTAATTTTTTGGCGTAAAAATTAATTATTTATCTATTATTATCGTATGATATTGCTAAATATCGTTATTAATTATCGTATTAGATTTATTTGGCTTGTGAAATTTTATATATTATCTGTTTTTTCGTGTGTTTACTCAAAATGTATACTTGAGGTTTTGTGAGTGTTTGTAGTTTTCTTCAGTTATTTTAATTTTTATTTGGATATATAGTTAATTTTACTTCCACACATCCCATGTAAGTATTGAAATAATATTATAATTATTGTTTTTAGAATACAAAAATATGTTACGCCTAGGTATATTAATAAACATGGTGGTAGGTCGATATACAAAATTTTATACGGTAGGTACTAATTACATTTTGTAAAAGTAGGCAAATAAGAAAGATTACTTCATATTTTTTGCGTGTTATCGCATTTTGTTATGATACGAAAATATTTTTTGGAAAAGAGGTGGGGAAGGGGGGGGGGGCGCAATATCTCTAGTTGAACCAAGCGCAAAATGCGGTTGATCCGGCACTGTTCATCCGTCATCGCTAGTGATCGCTATTGATGAAACGTCCGTTCACACCTCTTCACTTTGGAGGATCATCCAGAGTGATCACTGAAAGTGAACAAATGTGAACGCCCCTTTAGCTAGCCTAGCGGGGTGAGCGACGACCATACGCAACTTTATTTTAATACTTATATTTTTAAACTCGTGATATCTTTCGAATGGAATGTCCGAATTCAATAATTCAAAAAGTTTTATAAAGGTATTAAAGCGATCTTCCAACAGTGAAAGAATTTTTTAAATCGCTTCAGTAGTTTCGGCGCCTATTCAATGCAAACAATCAAATCTTTCCTCTTTATAATATTAGTATAGATTAAGCTGAAGGGTAGGAGGAGAGGTGTTTTGCTAGGGAAGTAAATGTTGTATGATTATCCACTATTAGTAACGAACTGTAAGATATAATACCAATGTATGTAATATTATTATTATTATTTGGGTGGATATCGGATATTTTTATTATTGAATGAATGCTAGTGTAAGAAGGGGTAGTTTTACGTGGTGGTAAATGGGACGCGGGCAATCAATCACTGGGGGTTGCAGAATCAGAGTCTAGAATCAAAAGTGATCAACACCGTGATAATATAAAAGCATCTCTCTCTTTTCCACTTTTCCCATCATCTTCTTTTTTATGTGACTTGTCGGGTCCCTCGACGTTGAAGATTATCTGAAAGAAACTCTGTCTGTCCTGGATAGCACGAAATATCTCCTCCACACCTCTCATCTCGGATGTTCTGAAGCCAGTAAAGCCGCTTTCTTCAAACCCCTCTACGACCCTCAATCTCCCCTTCAATGACCAGTTGTAGGATGGCATACTTTTCACCTCTCATTATATTGTAACTAAAACACGAAGTTTTACGGAGCTTGATTGTTGTGTTCACGTCTTTAAAAGCGAATTCCCCTTTCACGACACAAGCTTTTAGTAGCTTACTATGAAAGGTGTATTATTATTATTCATGTCTCATTTATTTAACAAAACAATATCAGATTCTACATTTTGAACACAATATAAGATTAACAACAAAATTTAAATATAACATTAAATAATAAAAACAATAAAATACAAAAATTAAGTTATATTCAAAATGTAGAACAACAACATTATTCGAGTTGATTCTTCCATGATGTCCTATGAATATAGTACAATCATGGGAGATCACTTACAGAGCTACAAGGACAAAAACCTTCTTACTATCCTGGTGGACGATAGAAGTACGGCCTTTTCTACATGCTGTATTTTAGCCTGTTATCTAATCTTATTATTATTATGTTAGATGATTTATTTGGCGCCGTTTAATGGAGCATCCATATCAAGGGCGCGGGTGTATAAGGTTGTATTTGGGTTTATAACAAAAACCCAGATGAAAATATTTTAGATATAAAAAAAAATATATCTAAAATATTTTCATATTTCTTTACATATTTCTTTAGCGTCTATCTATTTTAACTCCTTTATTAATTAACTACACAACGAAATCGACTCTCAGTATATGACATCCACAATCAAACTTCCAACACCACAAAGACGAAAAAGAACACACACGTTATTTCAAACAAACTATGGCAGAAACACTGTTTGTTACAGAATTTAAGAATCATACAATCAATCGACATAGAATTATTTAAATGTCATAAGAAATTAAGTAAAAAATTGAAATGTCCAAAGAATCAGTCTATAATAGATTAAAATGTCAATAAATAAAACAACAAATTTGTTACGTGTGTGTATGATAGTTGCAATTTGAATGGTTTGAAAATGAATGTTATGAAGACGAAAGTTCTTGTTTTTGAAAGAGAGAATGAAAAAACGATTTGCGAGAAGTTGGTGACGAATGTTTGGAGCAAGTAAGTGAGTATGTATATTTGGGAAGTATGTTTACGAGGGATGGAAGATGCGATAGGGACATTGAAAGAAGGAAAGTGGCCGGTGCTAGAGTAAACGGTGCACTTCGACCCATTGTCAGCAATGACAATGTGTCGAACATGGCTAAAATGCTGGTGCACAATACCATTCTGGTACCGTCACTTACGTATGCAAGCGAGACATGGACGTGGTTGAAGAAGGACGAAAGTGGAATAAATGCAGTAGGGGGAAGTCCTACAGTGCCGACACCCTAAGGTTTATTTATAATAAAATAAAAATCCTCTCAGTTACATTCCAAATACCCAGTGATACGTGTAAAGGAACTCTTGTACTATAAATAAAAACATTAAAATATCGATATATTTAGAAATAATCAACTTTATTAACAAAATTACAATACAAAGAAAAATCAACTTCAAAAAAATTGGCCTCCGCCTCCAGTACCGGCCAGCAAAAATTTCAACATTTACGAGTATCTAAGACAATAATCGCAAATATTTTATATTGATTTGATAACTCTGATACGTTCGCACAAGCCTCATGGACCCAAGCATTGCAGTTTCCACATTGTATCCAATCCTCTAATTAATTTAATACCACTAATTCTATCACTCGATGTTTTTCTTGGTACATGATAACGATCTGCGGCCTGACGCGGCGCACTCATTTCATTACTCAGTACCTTTTCCACGGCTTTTCGCATATTTTCAGGATCCCAGGTGCCCTTTTTTCTTCATATTACCATTGTTTTCATTACCAAGCATCTTGGTGTATCTATAAGCAAAATAAATTTCACAAACATTAATTTAAATAGTGGCCGGTACTGGGGGATAATTTTGTGGCCGGTACTGTAGGAAACGGGGTAAAATATTATTTCAACATAGCATAAGACTATGCGGATAGTGATTGATTTTCAATGTATTTTATAACAGCTTTATAAACAGTCAATACATACCAGGTTTGACTTCTTTAGAATTCGTCCTCAAAACTATAGCAATCACTCTCAGAACTTTAATCGTGCGTCGCATGTCCACTATATTTAACACAAATTTTAGCACTGACAGAAGGCTTGTCGAAATATTTCGCCGCTGAGCGAGGCATACGCTTGTGAAAACGTATGACTTGAATTGATATAACTGTCTCAGCGCTATCCGTTGTGGAATTTCGTAAATTGCTACTGGCCGGTACTGGATGCCGGCCGGTACTGTGGGACTTTCCCCTAGAGATGCGATCGTTGAGAAGAATGGTTGGTAAAACGCTGCGTGATATTAGAAGAATGAGCGGATGCAAGAAGAGTGTTGTGGACAGAATGCGCGTGAATAAACTACGGTGGTTTGGGCATGTTGAACGAATGAACGAGGTAAGAATGACAAAGAGGATATACTTATCTGAAAGAAAGGGTGTGAGGAAACACGGGCGTCCGAGAACCACGTGGCTTGATCACGTGGATCAAATTCTCAAGGACGGCCGTGTGTTGAGTAAGAGGAACCGACGTGCGTGTATGAGGAACTGTATGAATGTGGAGGAAGCGAAGGAAGTGTGTAAAGATAGACCTGTTTGGCGTTCTGTTCTCTCTGCCTACCCCACTTGGGACACGGCGTGAGGGTATAGTATAGTATAGTAAATAAAACAACATCTTATAATGGGGAACATGCACGTGTGAGGAATATGAATAAAAGTTATCAATTCATATTGATAAATATACGCTTATCACGAATATCCTAATAAGAGACAATAAAATAGAACTATTCATTCATTACTTTTTAGATCCATATTTTCTGTTATTGAATAATTATCGCGTTGTGACGTCGCTAGGCGCTATGTTGTATTGCCACACATTTCACTCTTAGTAATATTTGTAGCGGCTGATATCGTCAAACACTGCTCCGCCACGAGTGGACCTTTTTGCGGCAAAGTGCGAAAATTGCTTTTTCAAATGCTTACAAAAGCCTTAAAAATTCACATTTAAAAATATAAAAGCACCATTATTTTTCAAATTTTCTGTATCTATCTACTACTTTCATTATAATTGAAATTATTAAAGATGTTACATCACCCGATGAAGGAAATAATCGAAAAATAGTAGACACAATAAAAGATATACTAGATCGGTAGTTCAAAGAAAAAATAGATCATTCAGCCAATCAAATTTTGCATCCAGTTTTAAACTGACATTAGTTGTAAGAAGTTGCTTATGCTTGAAGGTCATCGATGTTGGAATACAAATATTCCGAAAAAATGTACCGCGCTGCAAGTCTAGTATGTCTATGGGTACAATGATATAATTAAGATAACAAAAAAAATTAAATACAAACATTCTTCGAAATATGGCCAATCGAGCTTTTCTTTCGTTTTGATTTTATCCTCGTCTTAATAATATTCTAATGTTTCTGGTAGGTGTTTTATAATATATAGGTAGGTCCAAATGATTTATTGATGAAATAGTGAGAAGGTAATTTAGTTCCAGATTCATTAGCAAAACTACTTAGCTACCATCGCATCGAGCCAGCCACTACCGTGCTACCGCCGCGCTATCAGAAGGCTACTACTATCAAGACAATAACACCATGTCCGAAATTATATTATCTATAATATATAAAATATACCTAAAAGAAAGTGGTGTTAGTTACACCATTATTTTATAACTCAAGAATGGCTGTACCGATTTGAATGATCTCTGATGCCGTTAGCACACCTCCGCGGCGGAATCGAGAAAGCGGCCCCGCTTAAATCTGTCAGTTCGTGTGCGTCGTACGCAAGACCGAGATGGCATGCTCAAATACATACTGTTTTCTATACATCTATCTCTTTCTAGCACCGTTTCGCCATAGATTACGAAATAAGCATTCACATCTCCGCCTGTTTTTTCGCAGTCTCTGATGTTTCGCTTTTGTGCCGCTTTTGTATTTGTACAATTCGACAGATTTTTGGAGCGAAACCATGACCAAACGTCGAAATAGCGTGGGTCTGCGGTTAAGTGAAGTAAGATTCTCTCTATCTATATCATCATGAAATTTCCCACATATGGGGCAGTCACTAATAAACATAATAGTCGTCCTCTCCGTGCCAATATCCACATGCCGTTATTCTACTGATTACTACACTATCTATACCATCACGGAATCTCTCACAAGTTGGTCTACTGACTATCCCACTTTATCTATCTATACCATCACGGCTTTCCCACAAGTTTATTACATGCAGTTGGTCTACTGACTATCCCACTTTATCTATCTATACCATCACGGCTTTCCCACAAGTTTATTACATGCAGTTGGTCTACTGACTATCACACTTTATCTATCTATACCATCACGGCTTTCCCACAAGTTTATTACATGCAGTTGGTCTACTGACTATCCCACTTTATCTATCTATACCATCACGGCTTTCCCACAAGTTTATTACATGCAGTTGGTCTACTGACTATCCCACTTTATCTATCTATACCATCACGGCTTTCCCACAAGTTTATTACATGCAGTTGGTCTACTGACTATCACACTTTATCTATCTATACCATCACGGCTTTCCCACAAGTTTATAACATGCAGTTGGTCTACTGACTATCCCACTTTATCTATCTATACCATCACGGCTTTCCCACAAGTTTATTACATGCAGTTGGTCTACTGACTATCACACTTTATCTATCTATACCATCACGGCTTTCCCACAAGTTTATTACATGCAGTTGGTCTACTGACTATCCCACTTTATCTATCTATACCATCACGGCTTTCCCACAAGTTTATTACATGCAGTTGGTCTACTGACTATCCCACTTTATCTATCTATACCATCACGGCTTACCCACAAGTTTATTACATGCAGTTGGTCTACTGACTATCCCACTTTATCTATCTATACCTACCATCACGGCTTTCCCACAAGCCGTGATGGTATAGATAGATAAAGTGGGATAGTCAGTAGACCAACTGCATGCAATAAACTTGTGGGAAAGCCGTGCTGGTATAAATAGATTATAGTTCAATATTTATTATTCGGCCAATATCGGACAATTACTTTGGAATATGCAATTTAGTTCCACTAATTTCACACTACTGCGTACGTAATAGTGTTTATTCGGTATCACGATTTCGCTGTTCGCGTTCCGCGCAAATGTACCTACTAGCTAAAAGCGGTTTCGCTACTACGACTCCGCTCAGCGGTTTCGCTTTCGCTATTTCGCGGCGGAGGTGTGCTAAAGCCCTGATTTGTTGGATTCTTCTCTGCCCCAAATAGCCGATTAGCTATTTAAACTTCTTACAAATTCACGGGAAGAAAAATTACGGAGAAGAATATTTACACGATACATTTTTTAATTTCAATAAAAAATGCAATATGGAGAGTTATACAAAAACAACGATGATGTTTTTTTAATAGATTGGCATATTCATAATATTATAATAATTTTTGTGTAGGTACATTTTCAAATTAGAATCATTATACATACAAGAGTACCTAAATAATTATATTACGTACACCAGATAATTGATAAACAAAATTAACACAAATGAATTTTAATTTTTTACACTATACGATGACACACTTGGACAATTACGGGAGTTTGTAAAGAGATTGAAAATACTTATCATTCATTGATTTTTAGGCGGTAAGAAGTTCGCTGGATCAGCTAGTACAAAATAATCTTAACCTTAAATCTCATTTTTATCATAACCTAGTCAGTCAGTTACCGTATCCAAATCTTGATTATAAATTTGGTAAAACATTTTCAGCTGAAACGAAAAAAACAGAAATACTATACGATACTACAATACTAAAAGTACTGCTTTTCTTTATATGACGGCTAATCCCGTTGGATGTTATGGCCATACAATTCGTCATAAATATATTTTAAGCGAGAAAAAAGACAAGAGAGAACGAAAAATATTCATATTATGAGGATCATATCCTTTTGAATACATTAAAAAATAAGCTCATTAACTTGTTAAGAGTTCAGCCCAAGAAGGTAGACAGTATGAATGGGGTACTCAACGTTCACGAATTTAAAATATATGTCCATGGCGTCTCTAATTGGACATCCTAGGATGCTATGATCCGGCGTTTCCTCGTCCCAACCACACTCGCAATCGGGAGATTCAACCAAATCGATTCGTAACAGGTGTGAATACAGGCGCGTGTGGCCGAAACGCAGTCTAGAAATACAGACAATGTGGTGTCTGGACAAACTGCTTTTTATAATTTCAAAAAAGAAGTTAATGGTTGCTAGCCTTATTCTGTCTCATCTACTTGTATAGAGGTTCCCCATGGTCTTAACATAGACATATGAAACTTGTAACGCGGAACATTTAACGGAATTTTTGTGTTCCAATATCGATGGAACACTCAATATCTGACTGAGTCTGTCTAGCGGACCATTATCAGTGTTACATGTACCAAATTTACTATGTGTAAAAATACGTTTGTACCTAATTAAAAAAAACTTTAAATTGTGTAAAATGTGTGAAACCAAATTATTGAAAAGTGTACCAAAATTGTTAAATTGCACAATTCTACATGTCTTTCTTTGTATAAATGAGTGCTAGATTAAACGGACCTAACTTCGTATGTAATTAAAAAAACTTTAAATTGTGTAAAATGTGTGAAATCAAATTATTGAAAAGTGTACCAAAATTGTTAAATTGCACAATTCTACATGTCTTTCTTTGTATAAATGAGTGCTAGATTAAACGGACCTAACTTCGTATGTAATTAAAAAAACTTTAAATTGTGTAAAATGTGTGAAATCAAATTATTGAAAAGTGTACCAAAATTGTTAAATTGCACAATTCTACATGTCTTTCTTTGTATAAATGAGTGCTAGATTAAACGGACCTAACTAAGTATGTAAATATTTTTATTATTTTAATAAATTGTTCCGCTCATACCAGCTCTTAATTCCATGTGCTGAATGGGGAATGAGATATAATTGTGTTATGTTATAAAAATAAACTTGTATCAAATCAGAGATTATTAACACTTTTTTTCATGTACGTACCTGGAATATTTTTTAACTTAAATATGGGCATGTGGGGTGTCAAACATCAAAATTTTTCATCAGTTATTAGCACTTTTTTCTATGTAAGTACCTAACATTTTTTTGTTTCCATAATTAATTGTAGCCATATTGGTGATAAATTGTCTCAACATTTGTACATTGTTATTGATTGATTGAATATAGTATTTATATCAGTTATTTTAGAAGGATTAACTATGTAACAGTTACGAGACATTTTGAATGTTTTTTTAAGTATTCTACAATGGACATCCGTTACTTGATTATTTAAATCGCGATTGATTTCGGTGAACCTATACCATTGACGAGCGGTATAGGTTTACCGAAATCAATCGCGATTTTAATAATCAAATAACGGATGTCCATTGTAGAATACTTAAAAAACATTCAAAATAAAGTATTTATTATTATTATTATACTGTTAAATAATCTTGTCAGAAAGGCGTGCAAGGTGGATCGGCCATGTAATACGACAAGAAGGCCTCTTGCATGCCGTAATGGAGGGTATGACCGAGGGGACAAACTCTAGGGGACGCCCACGCCGAGAGTACCTGGAGGACCTGTTGGTGGACATGCGCTGCTCATCATATGCAGAATTCAAAAGAACCGCACAAGACAGGGAGGAGTGGAGGAGAAGAATTAAAGAGATATTTGCTGCAAACCAATCCCAGGATTGAAACCAGAGAGAGAGAGAAATAAAAAAAATCTCCGAAAATTCTCTTCTTTGAGAAATTTATCGGTAAGTTTTTCGAAAAATTATTTCTTGAGAATTCCACAACACTAGTCATATATGGGTCATGCAGGACACTGAAAACTTGCAGGAATAAATAGCAGACTCTATTCTTCGCCGGGAGCTATACGGTGCAAAAAAAAAAAGAAAAGAGAACATAATATTATATTGTAATTAAACATTTATATTTTAAGTAGGTAAAATGTGACAGAAATTTATTAATGACATTCGTGTTTTAGTAACTAATACTTTTAACAAGTTATAATATTTTAATAAATTATACTTGAGTGCGTTGGTTTGTTTGTTTTTCATTCCATGCGCTCTGCGTCGTTGTCATAGGAACGGTGTATTGGGAAAGAGGGACACCCGGGCCAACGGAACCCTTGCAGACGGAAGAACAGTGCTCTTTTTGGCCAACTATCATCGGGCATTCTCAGAACATGACCCAGGAAGGACCATCTTCTCTCCTGTTTCACGGAGATTAAAGATCTCTGCTGGGTGTGTCGGCGCATTATACAGGACATACAAAAACACACAGAAAAGAGCAGAAGACCCAGTCTTTGTCGGGGGCTCCACAGAGACGAGAAATAATAAGATATTTATTATTAAACCGTGCAACGCTGGGTGACTTCTAATGAGAATAAAATAAATAAAAGATAGTAAAAAAAACACGTATAAAAAATACAAACAACACATTTTTCAAGACGCATGCACCGTGACGCGCACTACTATAATACAGGGAAGTTGCGCAAACGTTACGATATAATCTTATTAATCACATGCGCATTGCGCAACCATACATATAATGCATGTATTTATTTGTATGTAACAGAAATGTGAAATTAAAATAACTACCTAAATATTTATTTAAAAATCAAAACACAGAAAATAAAACTTTTTATTTGATTCTTCATTCTTCTGTCCGGAAAGTACAGTCCAACCATAATTTACATATCCATCTAAATTCTAAATGCTCCATTTCAAATTTTTCAAATTTTTTGTTAATATAAGGTAGTTGTTTTTCACATGGTTGTTAGTGTTGAGTTTTTAATTATTCAATTTCAATTAATTATGAATTTGTAATAGCTATTAATTTTTTTTCCATATTGTTTCATTGTATTACTTCTGTTTAATTCTTGTTTCTTCTTCTTCTTCTCTACGTGTCTTGTCGGGTTCCCTCGACGTTGACGACCACTTGGGAGAAATCCTTCCTGTTCCGGATAGCACGAAAGAGCTCCTCCACACCTCTCATCCCGGTCCACTCCTGAATGTTCTGGAGTCAGGAAAGCCGCCTTCTTCCAACCCCTCTACGGCCCTCAATCTTCCCTTCTATGATTAGTTCTAGGGTGGCATATTTTTCTACTCTCATTCTTGTTTATTAAATGAAATCTATTTAAATGAAATTTATTTTAAATTATACGTAGGTATTATAAATTTTATTTTATATAAAATCTTAGGTTGTATAGAGGACAACCTTATGGGCTTAAAATAATTACAATTTGTGAAATAATATTTGTGTACACTTTTGAATAGGGTACTACTCTCAAAGCCGAACAAACATATTGGCAAACTCCCCAATGGGAATAAGAGCTATTCCAATGTTTAATGGTCTGGCTGGAGAAGTTGATATCTTTAACGTGACGTATGCAGAGTTTATAAGAAAAATCGAGGATATATTATAGTTGTGTTATCGTTTGGATGTCGTTTTAACTCCTTAGACGACCCGGGTCCGTTCCCGCTGATGCCTTTTAGCCCGTTTTTCCAGTATGATTACAGAGACCTTTTGACCTAACCGAACTTTGTGACGTCCTTTCCTCCAATAAAGGGAAGTATTCCTTTTTCCTTTTTTTCAGGATCAATCGCTTAATGCAACCGGTTTCCAAACACAGAAAGAGATAATGACTGGATCCTAACTTGTGATTTTCCTACCACTTTCATTTGTTGTGTGTGTTGTACATGTAATGATCAATTTCTTTTATGATTAAAGAGATACTTAACATATTATACACTACTTTAACACTAAACCTACCGTGCGCGGTCAAATGACCGTTTTTGAAATTTTGTTTAGAATTTCTTGTACATAACGTTGCTGTATCGACATGTAACTTTCTGACTTTTCCTATAATACGGATATATTCCATTTTTGAATATTCACAACTTTTTTTATTTTTTAGTTTCTGTTTTTTTTTTATTGCATGTCTAGTCTACCACGAGCGGTCATTTGACCTTTTGAACAATTCCTGTTATTAACTAATTTATTTTTCGGAAAGTGTACAAATGAAAAAAGTTTTATAAGTCCGTGGTGTAGTTGTGGATCTACAGCGTTAACCAATGATTCCCAAAGTGATCAATATCGACTTCAAGAGATTTAAGAATACCTTCAAAGAGTCCATGTCGGCGGAAAAAAGTGGGGGTTTATGAAAAGAAAATGGGGGTCAACGATAATGGATATCATACAAACAGGACTTGATTTTACTTTTGGCACTCCATGGAATCATCCACATATACAAATAATAGCTATTTTTTTTTACATAATCGCAGAAATGAGAGTTGTCAATACGAAGAAAAATTGTCATTAGAAAGAGGAACTGATCGGAATAAGCACTATTGAAGAACAATCTTTCAATGTAAGTTACATTATACCAGATGTCAGAAATGCATTTGAAGTTGATAAATGTATAAATTATTAATATCAAGTATGGTTAGGTCTAGCCAAAACCGAAAAATATGGCGAGTGATCTGTGAAACAAAAAAGTTTGAGGACCTCTAGTATGAACAAACAAACGATTGAAACAAATGCCTAGCTTGTGCCTAAAAATATGTATCTATCATATTTATGGAATAAGAAATGGGGTTCGTTATTTTCCTCGACAACTATAAACCGAACTGACTTTATAGAAATCATTTAAGAGATTTGTTCGGTTTTACAATAGAAGTCAAAGTGTAGCTAACGCCTACAAAACGATGAGTTTGCTTTCATTTCTCAAGTTTGGTTCAATTTCATCGAAAACAGTCAAAACTGTTATAACTCAGGAGCATTTGTCTCTCCATAGATGAACAATTATTTCCTAATAAAAGCACGTCGTAGATTAACTCTATACTTGTCCAATAAATCGGACAAATTTGATATAAAATTTTGGTTGTCTTTCGATATAAGTTGTGACTAAGTACATAGTAAACGGTTCTCCATATTTGGGAAGAGACAAAGAAAGAGAACCATCAGCCTCACTTGGGGAACTTAAATGGCCAGAAAGTATGGTGTAAAATCTAAATGTTAAAAATACCTTTATAGGTACTTTTCAATATCTTAGATTTAGCCGGGATAAATACTTGTAATATAAGGAAATGACGGGTGAAGAAATTTCGAAGGAATAATTTTAATTTCAGTTGGCACAAGAAGACCAAATGTCAGAAAGAGACACAGCTACGCCAAGAATGTTCATCAGAAACAAGAACAAATACATTTATAGATTCATCTGGACGGAAATCTTATCAAATAAGATATTATTAGGTCAATTTGTGAAAAAGTTAAAATTACTTACGTATGTGGAAAATATGCGACGCAAAATAATAAATTCTATAATATGTAAAAAATATGCTAAAAATGCATAAATGTGCATAAAACTTTTCTAAATAGAACAAAAATATGTTTTTACTATCCAATTAGCAAAAAAAAAAGTTCTATACTAATGATATATATTTATTTTTTTGAAGCGGTCATTTGACCGCTCGTGGTAGGAATAGGTATACATTAAATGTCGGTAGGTTTAGTGTTAAGAAGAAACTGCTTGTGTAATTTTATTGATTGTGGCTATGAAATGCAACTAGTTTTAAGAATTTCAATCTAGTCTTAAGATATTTTGTATAATTTAGGCTAACAACTAGTACATAGTAAATACGTAACTGTAATTTAATTTTAAGTTCTTTTGTTAAACAATGGAGTCGGTGGACATTAACGGTTGTATTTAATTTTGGGGAGGATTTTGTCGGGGATAACCCTTCAGGCGAACCTTGAGCCCTTCCTTGAGAAGAATTTGCATGAAGAGTATGGATGACATGGGAATTGACATTCCTGCAATATCCATGGGTGAGGGAGGGTGCAACCCTTAATGTGTTGTTTAAAGTTTTCTTCTGGGATCGCATTGGCCATCAGCTGTAATGATCCTTGTAAGAATCGTCTTAGTGTCAGTAATAATAATAATTATAGTTGTGTTATGTGATAAAACTCCAAGAATGTATCAGACAATCATCAACCACACTAATTCATTCATTCATTCATCCACTCCAATCCAAGAATGGTTGGTAAAACGCTGCGTGATAGAGTGAAGAATGAGGATATTAGAAGAATGAGCGGATGCAAGAAGAGTGTTGTGGACAGAATGCGCGTGAATAAACTACGGTGGTTTGGGCATGTTGAACGAATGAACGAGGTAAGAATGACAAAGAGGATATACTTATCTGAAAGAAAGGGTGTGAGGAAACGCGGGCGTCCGAGAACCACGTGGCTTGATCACGTGGATCAAATTCTCAAGGACGGCCGCGTGTTGAGTAAGAGGAACCGACGTGCGTGAATGAGGAACTGTATGAATGTGGAGGAAGCGAAGGAAGTGTGTAAAGATAGATCTGTTTGGCGTTCCGTTCTCTCTGCCTACCCCACTTGGGACACGGCGTGAGGGTATAGATAGATAGATTCATCCACTCCTTTCACACGATGCGTGCTCAAAATATATTTATTTATTTATTTTATTCTTCACTGTACACTGCAGGGCTACTCTTGAAAAAACTAAACACGATCTTAATCTAGTCTTGATCTTGATCATACGATGCACAAAGTGACTATTGGCCAAAAATACACGCAAAACGATCGCGCGCTAGCGATAGCGCGGTGTTTTTGACCATAGTCCCTTCGTGCGTCGTATGATCAAGATCAAGACTAGATTAAGATCGTGTTTAGTTTTGTCAAGAGTAACCCTGCTGGTTACAATATTACATAATGAAATAGTTTCATAAAAATAACAATTATAAATTCAATGTACAGAGGGCGAGTTTATCGCTAAAATGCGATGTCTTCCAACTAACCCGGTAACTAAAATCAAAATAAAATTAAAAAAAAACACATGCATACATATATACACCCTTACATATCAACAGTCATAAAAGAAATAAAAATACAACACAAAGTAAACAAAAGAAAAGAAAAAGAACACATGCAAACAACAATGCACATACGGACACATAATAATAAAATTATAACATATTAAATTGCAGCGTGCACATGCATAAGGGAAAGGGAAAAGGATTTAGGAGTCAGATCCCAAATTCAATGAGAGAAAATGATTTTTGACAGCTTGTCTGAAAGAATTAAAGGTTGTTATCATCCTGATTTTCGAAGGAAGATTGTTCCAACAGCGAGCAATACAGACATAGTTTTAACGGATGAGAACTAACCCGTTAATTCGTGATTCGTTAATTTTTAACTGTGTTTATTTAATGTGTTTATTTTTTATTTTCAGATAAACCATGTCCGTACAGAGTCACCGGCATTCCGCCTTCATTGTGGCGCCACTGCAGCCATGTTAGTAACATTCTCCGTGGCAGTTACAACCAGACAATATGTTGGCAACCCCATCGATTGTATACATACCAGGTAACATTTTTTTATACGCGGCGGCAGAATAGCTGTCCACACTTCTCAGCATTATACAACCAGATAAGTCTCCATATGATCAGTCATGGTCACACAAAAACTTAACAGTCTAATGCCGGGAAAAATTCACCTATCCTAATATAGTATCTACGTTGTAAGAGAACATGCCGACATTACATTAGTCATGACTCATTTGGTTGTGTATATTTTATTATTTTTGTATTATTTTCATTAAAAAAATACAAAGAACAAAATAATTGGACAACCGGTGTGGCGCGGAGATAACGCTCTTGCCTTTGAGTCACGAGGTCCCGGGTTCGATTCCCCGCCAGGGCAAAGTGAAGAACGATTTTTTTTAAATTGTTCTTGGTCTGCGGGTGTGACACGTGGGTGTGTTTAGTGCAGGTCGGCAACCTTGAGTCGAAAGAGTCAAAAATTACAATTTACAAAATTTCAAAGTTTTTAAATAGCCACAATTTTTTTCTTGCCAACAATAAATAGTACTGACTCGCATTTATAAAGTTTTTTGATAAAAAAAAAACTAATCTATTTATTAAAAAAAAATAAATATCTATTTATTGGCGACCGGTGTGGCGCGGAGGATAACGCACTTGCCTTTGAGTCACGAGGTCCTGGGTTCGATTCCCGGCCAGCGCAAAATGAAGAATGACCTTTTTCAGATTGTCCTGGGTCTGGGTGTTACATGTATATGTGTTTAGTGCATTGTATATATGTGTATCGTCGTGTTAGTACCCATAATACAAGATTCATATCTTAGTGTGGGACTAGCTCGGTCTGTGTGAATTGTCTATGCATGTTATGTTATGTTATGTTATGTTATTCATATATATGTAGTGTTATTCACAACAAATTAGATAATATATAGACGTATGTCATTATTTGTTAATTAATTATTTTTTAAGTAAAAAAATTATACAAGTAAACATTTACTTACAACACTAACTTCTACTTCAAAAACAAACAGATGGAACTAAAGAGCGGCAGCTTCACATCCAAAGAGCCGCATGTGGCTTGCGAGCTGCAGGTTGCCGATCCCTGGTTTAGTGCAATGTATGTATGTGTATCATAGTGTTAGTACCCATAATATAAGATTTATAACTTAGTTTGGGACTAGCTCGATTTGCGTGAGTTGTCTATGTATGTTATGTTATGTTAAATAATATGTCAATGCAAGAATATTCATAGAGGTTATAAAATAAATGTAAATGAATGAGACAATAATTAATGTATCGAATAAAATGTTCAAATGAGGTCATTGTAAATTTATTAACTGCAAATAGAGGGATAAGGGATATGAATCGGTCATTTGAGAAACAACATAAGTCAGGTTTTAGCGGATGTGATTTTTTTTATTTGGGTCCTTTTCTTGAAACGCACGTTATTTCATTTAGAAACCATGTAATTTTTACCTATTTGATACAAATTGAGCTGATTAACTTGGCCATTGAAGGAGACCCACCGACCACCCGGATAGCGCAGAAGTCTGGGAACTTCCATTTATCCGAATTCTACACTACACAAATTTTGTCCATACCGGAGGCGCCATAGTGGGCAGCCTGAGGGGCTGACCGGCCAAAAACCTCCATGTGTGGAATCTTTTGACTACACTCCTTCGATGTCCCTCTAGCCGAGAGAAGCAAATACATTCACAATATAAAACTAACAATATATTTACAAAGGCATTTCCTTAACCTAGAAAAACAAATCAATATTCAAATAAAATAGAAATAAAAAACAACAAATAAAAATTTAAGAAAACAAAGAGAAAATAAAAATGAGCAGAGAGCCGAGTTGAGGTGTCCGGAAACTTCTTTTGGTATTCATGCCGGTGAACCCGAGGGTCGCCGGTGCCGGAGTCTTCGTAGACACGCTTCCCTCCCCAAGGGACATCCCTCCCTGACCTAAGACTCTCCACCAAGGGAGACAGGACAGCACAAAAAACGAAGAAACGAGTTCGCCCGCGACAGCCACGATCACACAAGGCAAAATCAACCATCAAGCTCATCCAGGTAAGCCGGGGGTGAGCCCGGCTCACGCAGAAGGTCCCACCGAGACACCCAGACATCCGCAAACTCCAAGAAAGCTCTGAAATTTCTCGGACAAATCATTAATTCCCCAGACCAAACGTGTCTGGGAGTATCATCACTCAAACTATCAATCATAACATCCCTCGCATCCGTCATCATTGGGCATTCCCACAGGATATGCCCCGCAAACTGAGCTCCCGTCCCACAAGCACACCACGGGTCGTCCGTCACCCCTAACTCAAAGAGCTTGGCTTTAAGCTCCCCGTGTCCCGTTACCAACTGCACGGCAAAGTGATTGAAAGACAGGAAGCGCCTTTTAATCCTCTCTCTTACATCCGGAAGAAAATCGTAGACAAGTCTAGCGGTTCTCCCCCGGTCCCATCTTTCTTGCCACACATCCAAGGTTCTTTCTCTGATTTGGCTGAAGGCCCTACTAATTCCCCTGTTCCCGGGTACCGTCTGAACGGAAATACCAAGATGTTCAGTTCTACCATCCGCCATGATCTTACGCCTGGCTACACTGTCTAGGACTTCCAAATCAGCGGGTAGCATGCCAGCGATAACAGGAAGGCCATCGCTAGCGGCAGTACGATACGCACCTGTGACGGCGAGCAGCGGGAGTCTCTGTCCCCTCAAGACTGCCGTTGAAACTTAGCCAGTCAATAGAAAAACAACACAAGTCAGTGACTTATGTTTTTACTACACTAAATGCATTCGTGTCGATTCACAGCTGACACTTAACTCCAACCACTAACGTGGGTGAAAATGATGAAATTTAGTGATTTTTGGTTGTGTAATAAATAATCTGGGATGAAAATGTTGATTTTTATTCCCTGAAATGGTGTTCATTTGAGATACAACATAAGTCAAAGGTTTTGAATTAACAAATTAATTTACAAATAAAATATTTTGACAAAAAATAAAGGTTTATAATGAAAAAATACACTATAAGCTATATTTTGATTTGAGTTAGATATCAACATTAATCATTAAATTTTTTATAACAAACAGTTTTTTTGTTATTTCTGAAAAGTTTGTATTGACTGACTTATGTATATGTTGTTTGCGAGGCTGGATTCATGGGAGGGAGCAAAACGGTAGATTCCTACTTTGTATAGCTCTGTCCCACTTCGACCACCGTTGTATATTGTGGTATTATGTACTTGTGCCTGTTCTCTGATACATTGTTTTTGAATTTTTGCTGATTTTGTGACGAATATGATAAAAGGGTAAATCTATCTGATACTAAGCGTTGTGATGACGCATATTGCGTTCTGATTATTGTTTGTGAAATGCATTTTATTGTGAAATCAAGGCATAATTCACTCGATTGCGGGTGCATTGCCGTAAAATGAAATAAGAAGAAGACTTATGTTGTTTCTCAAATTACCGATTCATATATTTACAATGCAACATTGCATTAAAGATTATTATGTCGGGTAAATTTTGGCCAATTTTGACATTGAAGTTTTGAAGTTTATTTGGATGAAAAAGTATTATAAAGTAAATTGACCCTAAATCTAACAAACCAACTAATTCTTGTTGTCATTCTGTCTGCAGAGACATTCCGGAGGACGTCCTAAACACATACTGTTGGATCCACTCCACATTCACAGTAGAAGGTCGTGGAGAAGCAGCTGCGTATCCTGGCGTTAGAAGTTCTAATGGACAGCAACAAAGACCAGCCAAATACTATCAGTGGGTCGCCCTAACACTGTTTTTTCAGGTGAGTAATAATTTTTGTACATATATAGTCTTTTGCCCAACGTGGGGCATACAAGTCTTTACAAGAATATTTATTTATTTATTTCTTAAGCCCTTATTATGCAGACGCTTGGACTCTTCATACATATTAAAATGTTCATCACATTTTTCAATTAAGTACATTATAAATAAAATTGTTTTAAAATAATTCAAGATAAATAAAAAGTTAAATAATAGTACCTATATTTTTTGAGTCGACGTTAATTTTTTGTAAATCTCCATGTTTATATATGGAAAAAAACCAAATTGTTTTAGTTTGACTTAAGGTGTGTTTGACAATGACTTAAGGGCCCCGTTTAGCAAAAACGGTGAAATATTCCATTTGCAACAAATTTGATAGAAAAAGTGCCAAAACTTGTTGACCCTTACGAACATATTGATTTGATAAAATAAAAAAAACAAATATCTATTACCAATATTAGTTTTTTACTAAAAAATAAATAAATCGCAGACTGACGAGATATATTTAGGTACTCTTTGTTATATCAAAATACAAATTATTTGTAAAATAAATATATTTTTTATTCATCCTATCAAGCATATAAATACTATAGATTTTGGTTAACTTTTTTTAGTATACAAATAATTGAGTTCATGTGGTGATTTTTGGTTTCAAAATATGAGAAATTTTATCAAAAAAATATTTTTTTAGTCGGTCAATATCCATGAAAAAAACAAAAAAAAAAGTTTTTTTTTATTCTATAATTATAATAACTATCTAAATATTCTCAATATTAAAATAAATATATGAAAATTTGTAGGATTCTCGTGCATTTATGTACCAAACGCACCTCCGAATTTGATTTTTAGAAATATGCTTTTTTATTAACGAATACTATGAAGCTTAAATCGAGTTTTCTTTTAAAATGAAAGTTTGATATTGGTAATTAATAATTTATTTTGAAAGGGAAGTTTGCCGGCACCTGAGATCGTACGGCAGACCCCTTGTTCATTAGGCCGAGACTCTACCTTAAAAGTAATTTTTTTTTATTTCGAGTTAAATTAGAATTTCACTATACGTATTATATACTTACTAATTAACTATTACAGCATCTCCACAAGTGAAGTAGCCAGTGTATAAACCTTACATAATGAGTATACAGGCTATCCTCTCTGTGAAAGTAATATCCGTGCATATTCAATTGAGGAAATTCAGTACGATTAATTTCTTATTCATACGAGTACCAAAATAATATTGTCTCAGTATCAAAGTGAGTAGAACATCAAATAATAATTGTGGAACGCATTCGTGTGAAAAGCGGCATACAGTGACATCTTTTGATATTTCCCAGAAGCTACCGTCACGAAATTCCCGTTAGATTTTTTTTAATGACGCAATTAAAGAAGTGTGTTTTTAATTTCAGCATATAGATGTCGCATTGTCAGAAGTTAAATACAGTTTTTCATAAACTAATATTTATTGTATTTTCGTAACTGTAAATTTCATTCATGGAGTTCTATATAAGAAATATGCTATACTATACCCTCACGCCGTGTCCTAGGTGGGGTAGGCAGAGAGAACGGAGCGCTATATAGATCTACTTTATACACTTCCTTCGCTTCCTCTACATTCATCCAGGTTTTCAAACATGCACGCTGGTTTCTCTTACTCAATACGTGGCCGTCCATTAAAATTTAATCCACGTACTCGAGCTACGTAGTTCTTTTATCCCTTTTTTCGGATAGATAATCCACTTTGTCATTCTTAAAGCGTGCATTCGCTCAACATGTCCAAACCATCGTAATTTATTGAAACACACATTCTATACCTACACAACACTTTTCTCACATCCGCTCATTCTCTTGATATCCTCATTCTTCACTCTATCTCGAAACGTTTTGCCAAATATTCTTCTCAGTGAACGCATCTCCACAGCATTTATTCCACTTTCGTTATTCTTTAACCACGTCCATGTTCCGCTTGTAAACATTTAAAATTATATTAAATATTTAGTTAATCTATTGAACGGAACAATAACATCGTATGTCTTTAATAACAGTGTGATTATTTTTATATACCTAGTAGTGATGTAACGAATGTGTGATTTTGGATATTCGCGAATGCGAATGCGAATATTTGAAGACCACAGGCAAATATCATTCTATGTCACAAAACATCACTTTTGAGTAAATTGAATTCTTAACTTTACCATCTTGTAAAAATAATCATATTATTATAAGACAATGATTTTTGATGTAATCAGTTAGTGTAATGTGTTTTCTGATGGAATATTAATAGTATATCACATCTTTGGTTACAAAAAATGGATAAAATTGGAATTTTCTGATTTAAGTCAGAATATTGTTGGAAAGAACTTACTATGTTCCTATGTTACTTGCTAAGAACATACTATGTTCCTATGTTACTTGCAAAGAACATACTATGTTACATTCAAAGTAAAATCTTCTTAATAAAAACTGTATGTATTGTGTAATAATTTTATTTTATAGTTTATTATTTAAAAAGATGGAGACATAATAAATAAATAAATACAGTATATTCAAACTTTATTGTAAGAAATTATTATTGAAAACAATAATATTTAAAGAAACAAAATAAAAAAATGAATTCTTTGCAAGATGGCATCCTTAGTTCATTTTTGATAAAAATGGAGTTAGAATGATATTTGCCTGTGGTCTTCATTTGTTGCCGACATTCGAATGCGAATAGCGAATACTGACTTGCTTAGATTTCTACAATATTGCTCAACCATTTAAATTTCTACCCCCCGTCGCCGAATTTTCAAAATGGTATAGGAATTTAAAATATTTCAAAACTCCTCGGTTTTCTCAGAGATTTTTTTTTTGCAGTACCTTTTTCATCAATGTACCGGGAAAGTATCCGGAACTTTTACCGAATATCTGATACTTTGTTACCGAAATAATATTCGCAAAAAATTCGCATATTTTTTTTGCGAATGCGAATGCGAATACTTTGAAATATGCGAATGCGAATACGAATATTCATTACATCACTAATACCTAGTATATTTAACTTTTTGTTGTGTTTTGAAGCATAATATAAATATAGCAAAATAACAAAAATGTTGATTTCTCGAATATAAGACATTTCTACTTGTTGAGCTATGGAACTGGATTGTCTATATAGATGTTTAATATTTTTATATTGTTTACATAACTGAAAATGGGCACAACGTGCAGATGACATAACCAATCAGATATCTCTATTGGAGAACCACGTTTACACAATGTAACATTGTGCAAAATCTAATAGAAAGAGGTGAGAAAGACGTACAAATGCTTACGAATAGTGATGTGAGAAGAGAAAATTCTCCAAAGAAATTTCTAGAGAACGAGAAATTTCTCCGAGAATTTCTCCTCTGATGGAAGAGAAATTTCTCTCCATAATTTTTCTTAGTGGTATTTTGACCTTTCGCCCAGCACATTTTGCAGCCAATCTGATTGATCCCAAAATTTTTGGGGCTGATTAAGGCCCAAATCAGAGATTATTAACACTTTTTTCCATGTACGTACCTGCAATTTTTTTTAACTTAAATATGGGCATGTGAGGTGTCAAAGATCAAGATTTCCCTCAGTTATTAGCACTTTTTTCTATGTAGGCACCTAACATTTTTTTGTTTCCATAATTAATCGAAGCCATTATGGTGATAAATTGTCTCAAAATTTGTATTGAGTGATTGAACAAAGTATTTTTTATTATTATACCTACTGTTAAATAAAAAATAAAAAAAATTCTCCGAAAATTCTCTACTTCGAGAAATTTACCGAGAAATTTCTCGGTAAATTTCTCCAAAAATTATTTCTTGAGAATTCCACAACACTACTTACGAATTGACTTTAGACCGGCTTAAGTTGTCGATTTCGGCGCTATTTAATGGAATATCCATCTCGAGGGCAAGGGACATTATGTTGAAAGAGGTATGAATTCTATTTACTCCTGAACGTTGTAATTGACTGATTTTTACGTACGTTTGTAGAAGTGAGTTGTGCCTTTATTTTATTTTTACAATGTATACAGGGTCAGACAGTCAATTGTAGTACATGATAACAAATTACAAAATCAAAAGGTGGACCAGTGAAGATCCTAAATTTACCTGAAGGGTTTTAAAAAATCATCAAAGTTAAAAACAAAAAAGTAAAAACAAAAACACCATAAAATGCATTTAAATTAATAAATAAGATGAGAAGATTCAGGTGAACGAATTAATTAAGACTAAGTGAACAAAATAAGATTAAAAAATCAGCGTTTTAATAAAATAAAGTAATAGATATAGAAATGTATTTAAAACAAATCAAATAAAATGAATGGATTCCAATGAATTTATAGAATAGCAACAAAAGTGGCGAGTATCTCCTCCAAGGGGCATTAAGGGTTGTAATTTAGGGGAGGATTTTGTCGGGGGGAGGTCTCAAGGAATATCCTGAGCCCTCCCTTTTAATTTTTCTTTTTTGTTTCGTTGAGTCTGGATGATACAGGAGCTCAGCTCTTAAAACATCCAGGGGAAAGCGGTGGGAAACTTTAATGACTGATTTTCACGAAGGTCTCGGAGAGTCGTCAACTTCAGATGATGAGTTCTGCGATACCAAAAGTCCTATCGTGGAAGCAGGACATGTTGGGTGTATTTATGTCGTCCAGCATATTGGTGAATGTCATCGCTGAGCTTATAGGAGTGTACAATTGGGAATCAAATCCACGAATCTTTGCTTAAAAGGCGAATGTGTTAGCCATTAGTTTGCCCTATTTAGAGACGGAAGGAAGGGGAGATCATATTTCATATTATTTTTTATCTGCGAATAGCAGCATATTTCATAAACTGCAATGTTTTAAGAAATGCACGCATTTTAAAAATACATCTCGCATCCGATACGGAAATTGTAGAAATTCTTGCGGCGTGACTCGACGGAAACGCGGAGACAGAATTGGTGTATGGTTTATATGACGGAAAAATATACTCTATCCAACAACAACAAATATACATATAAAACAGGGACAATGTATTACCAATGTTTATAAAAAATTGTTGATATATTGTGCTTGAAATATTCTAAGGTTTATTCATATACAAATATTCTAAAGGCTTTAAATATTTCACTGATATAGGAATTCGTTTTATCTTCATCTCATCAAAAATTACTTAAGGCGCCCGTTTAGTAAAAACGATTAAACCTTCAGTTTTCAACAAGTTTGGTATACAAACTCTCAAAACTTGTTAAGCCTACGAACATTTTGATTTGATAAAATATGAAAACAAATATTAATTACTAATATACAACTTTATTTTTTTTTAAAAAAAAACTTCATGGTTTTCGTTTAGAAAAAAACATATTTCTAAAAGTTGAATTCGGGGGTGTGTTTGGTACATAAATGCACGGGAATCCTACAAATTTTCATATCTTTTTTTTTAGTATTACGAATACTTAGATAGTTATTACAATTATAGATTGGATATTGACTGATTTAAAAAATATTTTTTTTATAAAATTTCCCATTTTTTGAAACCAAAAATCACCACATAAACCCGATTTTTGTATACTAAAAAAAGTTTGCTAAAATCTATAGTATGTACGTATGCTTGATTACATGAATAAAAAAAATATTTTACAAATTATTTGTATTTTGATATAACAAAGAGTACCTAAATAAACCTCGTCAGTTATTTATTTTTCAGTAAAAAACTAATATCGGTAATATTTTTTTTTTATTTCATCAAATCAAAATGTTTGCAAGGGTCAACAAGTTTTGAGAGTTTTTCTATCGAATTTGTTGAAAATTGAATATTTTACCGTTTTTGCTAAAGGGACGCTTTAATAATTTTTTTCAATTGATTTTTTCAATTGGTTTTTTAATTGATTTCAATTCAAAATTTTATGTTTTTATTATTGACTATCATTAACTTTTATTTTTCAATATTTATTCACAATTTTATTACTTGACTCAAAAACCAAAGCTTACATTTTCTTTTGACTATTTATGTTTAGTATAGCAGACTCATCTTATTATTTTTCACGAATGCAAAACTTTTGTAAATTTCAATACTCACCGAGCAACGCCGGGTTTAAAGTTATGGAAATAATAAAAATAAACTTATAATAACATTTTAAGTGGTATGCGTAACGCTGTATGTATGTTTGTTTGTTTGTTTTTTTTTATTGTCATTTTGATTTATTTTCGCGTCACACAGTGGCGTTTCGTAAAAAATAAATATCAATTTTTCTATAACAGTCACTATTGATTGAAAATTATTTTGTTCCTTTATTTACTTTTCACATTGGTCTATTTTCACAACGAAATTATCTATAATGCCAATCTTGGTCGTAAATTGAATGGTGAATAAATAAATAATCTACTAGTATCATTGTACATGGCAATAATGTATATTATGGCACAACAACGTTTGCCAGGTCAGTTAGTAGGTATATATCGATGGTTTAAAGCACAGAAGACACATGTCCACTTTTTAGGTAAAATGAGTTAATACATGTACAAGATCGGTTGCAACGCCATCTATGTCCTGATTAAATATTACCAACAATCTTAATATCATTATTGAAACATTTATTTAGTAAAAACCAAATGTCACATGTCCACAAATTCACTTTGTTTTGTGCACAGATGTAACATGTCACATAAGATATGAAGATTCTAAAAAACACATGTCCATTTAGGACGGACATGTGTCATCTGTGCACGCAGAAACGCATCCCAAAAGTCGCCATGAGTGGCACTTCCATCACACTTCCAAACACATGTCCATGACTATCATCTAAAAATGCTAATTCTTGGCTTTCTGGTTAAAAATACAGTAAAAAATAAGTAATAAATGACATTAAAAAAGAACAAAGATTATGATTTTCAACACCTTCTGCATTAATTTGAAGTTAGTGAATTAATTTGGAATCTCAAACTTTCAAAACCTGTTTTCTCTAAACTGTCAAATGTGGACATGTGTCTTCTGTGCTTTAAACCATCGATATAATGGGTTACAATCCACTAGATTGGTCTGCAACGAGTTTGGATTCTCTTCTCCATTCCTCTTTATTCTCAGCCAGTCTCTTCATCTCTACGTATGAGCCACAGTTCATGTCTCTCTTCAGTTGGTCCATATAAGCATCTCTTGGACCGCCTCTGCTATTTGTGCCTTCGGTCTTACCTTCTGCGATGGCGATGAGAAGTCCTGGGTGCCTGATGTTGTGCCCAATCCAGTTAACTCGTTGTAGACTGATTCTCTTAAGCATTTGCCTTTTTTCGCCTACCCTGATTAACACTTCTTCGTTTTCGACGTGCTCCGATCAATGGATCTTCAACGTGCATCTGTAGCACCACATCTTAAAGGCCGCCAACCGTCCGCTTTCACTCTTGCTGATGGTCCACGTCTCACAACCATATAGCAGAATGCTCCATACAATGGCTTTAGTAAGGCTAGTGGGTATATAAAAATAAAACATCAGCTGTCACCGTCACTGCCCACAAACGTTTTATATTGATAAGATTTCGCAATATATCTAACGAATAAATAAACATTTTGTCCCCGCGATATGATATAATATGTATTATGATTTTGTAAGGTTACAACAATAATTATCACTTTAACAAGATTTCTAAACGTGATCTAAATATCATAACTTATATTGTATGTCCAGTTACAAAACTCAACGAGTCGAAAATTTCAATATATTCGAGAAATCACAATTTTTGATATTTTGCTATATTTATAATACAATGCTTTAAAAACACAACTAAAGTGTAATATACTATATAACTAGCTGACCCGGCAAATATTGTTTTGCCATAAGTATACATTATTTCTAGATTACTAATATCGCTATTAAAAAATAGGGGTTTATGGAAGAAGGGTGAAAATTTAGCGCTGTATGTATTTTTTAATGCCTCACCATAAAAAAAAAATTGTCCGAAATACAAAAGTTAAAATTCGGGGTGGACCACCCTTAACTTTTAGGGGTATGAAAAATAGATGTTAGTTGATTCTCAGACCTACCCGATAAGCACACAAAATTTTATCAAATAGGTCCAACTATTTCGGAGGTGTATGATAACAAACACCGATAAACAAAAGTGGTATAGAAATTTGAAATAATTCAAAAACTCCTCGGTTTTCTTAGAATACTTTCTCACAGTAACTTTTTCTACAATGTACCGGGTATTTGTACCGACTATTGTTTATGTCAATATCTGGTGCTTTTACTGAATATCCGATACTTTAACTATGGATTCGTGGACCCCCACTTACGACTCGTGCAGCCCCATTTTATAGTCACGCCATCGTAGACCCCCGTCGAGTCTCCCGTGGATCTCTGGGGATCCACCTGGACCACTTTGGGAATCACTGGTATAGTGTGAAAAAATAAAATTTATTTATGTTGAACAATTATATTTAACTCAGATTTGTTTACAAATTATCTGCTGTACGTAATATAATATGTAGGTACTAATTTATTTTTTTAGGTAGATACCTACTCATTCATTTTAAATTTATAAAAAATATTTTCATAATTTTTTCAAAACTGAAATTTAAGAAGCACAGATGTTAAATTGTATGGACAACGATTCTATTTTGAAATATGTACAAAAGTTATTCCGTAAATACGCCAATCTATGAAAAAAAATCATCGTTGATTTTGTATGATTCTCCATATTGCTTTTTTGAACAATCAAAAATACAATCCATTTCTCCCTTCAGAATGTAGAATACCCACTTAACATTAGTTATATACTTGGTTTAGAAGATGATAAGGTGCATGGAATGTTGTTTGATTTTGTTCTGAAAAATTTCATTGTACTTTGATGATTTGATCACATTTGCTCATTATTGAACTAATTAATTTAATCTATACTTATAACCGGAAATAATAAATCCATGATTTTAAATGGCGGAAATCATCCAAACATGGATGCATCGCCAATATTCTAAAAAAAAAAATACAATCCGAATTTTCGACTATTCCGTTGGATTTTCCAAAAAAATTCTATCATGCAAACCGTTTCCTGATAATTGCGAACACAACAAAAAAAAATCACCCAATTCGGTTCAGCCGTTCTCAAGTTATTGGCTCACATACATGGTGAATCCATTTTTATTTATAAGATATCAACATATTCGTAAAATTCGACTTGGTGAGTTATGGAACAGGATACTCGATATAATATTCTCTCTTCAGATACAAATTCCTGAGCACGAATCCAACGACAATCCTCCTGAGATTATAATGGAAATGGAGGAGGGGGGGGGAGGTTTTTTAAAGCAGTTCTACAGCATTATGATGCTGGAATGCGACAAATAATAATATGTAATAGCGAAGAAAAACGTTGAAGCCCATTTACTTTGACTTGATGTATTTATGGACACAAGATACCTCTTATGTGCATTTTACTAGATTTTGTATATCTATCTATTCCCTCACGCCGTATCCCAAGTGGGGTAGGCAGAGAGAAAGGAACGCCATATAGATCAGTCCATACATAATATATTCATCATCATCATCGCCCTCAACGCTCCTCTCGGGAGCACAGGGCAGAAACCAGCCTCCTCCATTCAGAGCGTCTCTGTGCCGATTGCGTCACTTCTTTCCACGACATTCCTTGCACTCTTATATCGTTGTCATAGGAACGGTGTATTGTGAAAGAGGGACCCGGGCCCGGGCCGACGGAACCCCTGCGGACGGAAGAACAGTGCTCTTTTTGGCCAAATATCATTAGGCATTCTCAAAACATGTCCCAGCCAGGACCATCGTCTCTCCTGTATTTGAACACAAGTGTCTTAGAAGGATTTTGGATGTCAAATGGTATGAACATGTTACAAATGATGCTGTGCGCCGGCGCACCCAGCAGAGACCTGTAATCTCCGTAATACATATATATTACCTACTTCTTTCGCTTGTACTATACAGTCATACAATTTCTCACGCACGCACGTCGATTTCTCTAACTCAAAACACGGCCGTTCTTGAGAATTTGATGATGAGAACATGATCAATCCATGTAGTTCTCGGACGCCCGCGCTTCCTCACACCCCTCCTTTCAGACACTTATATCCTCTTTGTCGTTCTTCCCTCATCCATCTCTAAATAAAAATATATCAGAACAGAAAAAAATCACCGCAATAAAGAATAACATAACATAACATAACACGTATAGACAATTCACACAGACCGAGCTAGTCCCAAACTAAGATATGAATCTTGTATTATGGGTACTAACACGGCGATACACATATACAATGCACTAAACACATATACATGTAACACCCAGACCCAGGACAATCTGAAAAAGGTCATTCTACATTTTGCCCTGGCCGGGAATCGAACCCGGGACCTCGTGACTCAAAGGCAAGTGCGTTAGCCTCCGTGCCACACCGGTCGTCAAATGAATGACATGACAAACATAAAATGCAATGTTTTTTTATACATTTTATATAAGTGAACTAGTTTTTTTTTCTTAGCCCATGTGTGTGTATATATTAGTGATGCAACGAATATTCGTATTCGCATATTTCAAAGTATTCGCAAAAAACATGCGAATGTTTTGCGAATATTATTTTGGTAATAAAGTATCGGACATTCAGTCAAAGTACCGGATACTTACCCGGTACATTGTAGAAAAAGGTACTACAAGAAAATATTCTTTAAAGAAAACCGAGGAGTTTTGAAATATTTTAAATTCCAATAAGTACCATTTTGAAAAGTCGGCGAAGGGGGGGGGGGGTAGAAATTTTAATGACTGAGCAATGTAAAGAAATTCGCATGCGAATGTCAGCAACAAATATTCGCATTCGCATTAGAATTCGCGAAAATCCAAAATCACACATTCGTTACATCACTACTAATACTCTACACATTGGCGACATAGTATCACACATTATTTTGGTTAGCTGGAAGATATTGCCTCCAGGCAAAAAGCTCACCAATCGCTCATGTTTTTTTTATCAATAGTGCTATTATTATTGTACTTATATCCTTTTTTATGATAAGTGCTTTTAAAATGGTGTGAACATGTTGTGCGCCCGACAGAGATTTGTAATCTCCGTGATACAGGTGAGACGATGGTCCTAGCTGGGTCATGTTTTGAGAATGCCCAATGATAGTTGGCCAAAAAGAGCACTGTTCTTCCGTCCGCTAGGGTTACGTCGGCCCGGGCGTCCCTCTTTCACAATACACAGTTCCTATGACAACGACATCAGAGCGCAGGGAATATCGCGGGAAGAGGTGACGCGATTGGCGCAGAGACGCTATGAATGGAGGAGGCTGGTTTCTACCCTGTACTCCCGTGAGGAGCGTTGAGAACGATGATGATGATGACTCAAGAAAAGTTACAAGTTTATTTCTCTCGATAAAATATTATAAAATAAATACTTAATTTCTTAATATTATTATTAATCACTTCAGGTACATTATGCATCGTTAATTTATTCGACCGCGATTGAAAAACGTCAGTTGCAGATTGTGGTGAGCGAGAAAATATGGAAAGATTGGTAAGAAGAAAGGGTGGATAGCCAGGTAGGTAAAGGGTAGGCAGAGATAGGCAGGTAGGGGAATAGTATTGATGTAAGAAATAAATAAGAAGAAATGAAAACAGAAAGACGCTTTCTAAACAACCGGATATTCATTGGATATTAATTGGATATTGTCGTTCCAAATCGGTCACTCACTGCTGAAAACTTCTGGAAATTTCTACACAAAATACCAATTATTTCTCGAAATCATTTCAGTTTCTGTTGATCATTGTTGGAACAATCTTCCTTCTTCTCATAGAGTTTCACAATCGCCCAATATTTTTAAATTTACAGTTAAGTGGTGTTCACATTCGGCGAACATCGTCAGGCGAATTTCGCTTGCATTAAAAAAAATCGTCGAACGCCCATTCAACGTCACACCTGTTCACACAGTCCACCGATATAGATACGATCTGTCAGATACAATTTGATTTTGACGTTGTTTTCAAAATGGCGGACGTCGAAATGGAGATCGTGAAGTGTTTATTATTAGTTGAAAATGTTATGGTACAAGTTATAAGGCGCCTTTTAATTAAGGAAACAAACGCCACTCTAACCAACAACAAAGATACTCGTAACAACTGTCACGAAGCGAGACATGAACTGTGGCTCACACGTAGAGCTGAAGAGACTGGCTGAGAATAGGGAGGAATGGAGAAGTAAATCCAAACTCGTTGCAGACCAATCCAATGAGTTGTAACTCATTATATGTATATAAATATCGTATTTAGATTGTGAGAAGAAGTAACGCTGCGGAATGTCAAAAACGCATTAAAAATATCTGAAATAAATCGGCGATAAGTCCCTAGCAGCAACACACGCAATGTGAATAACTCACTTTGTGGAAAGCGCCTTTAGGGTGGAATAGATATAATTTTTCTTGACACCTCAATGTCAGCCTTTTTCAGATTCTTTCAAGTATTATTTTGTTTTTACGTAACACAATATAACAATATCGGTCACCCATTATTGGCAATGACGATTCAGGCAAGTACTGTAAACTCGATTTAAAGAACTGAAAAAAGAAAATGTAAAATGAAGATACAACACAACTGTAGGTATTAAAAGTATTATATACATTGGTACTTCGACATACGATTTTAATTCGTTCCGCAACCTTGCTCGTATTTCAAATAACTCTTATCTCAAAGCAAATTTCTTCATTGATTTTTTATTTTTATTTATTTATTTAATAAAAAAATGTTACAAATATTACATACAAAATTAAAATAAAGTTCACAAAGAAAAAATTCACTCATCTGGCGAAGCTAATATAGCTTGTGTCCAGACGGTAATACATAATTATATACTTATATTTACAATATTTATTAATTAACATAGTAGCTACAAAAACTATAACAACCATTAAAAACAATACAATAATTTTAAATCCCTTTTACAAGTCATGTTCATTCTCTCTGCTATACATTCAATCAATATAAGGTATTTTTTTTCCATATGAGTCTTTAGCTTGGTTTTAAATATGTTGTATTCCTTAATATTTCTAAGACTAATAGGTAAATTATTGAAATAATACTGTATACCTCTATGGACAAAATGGTTGATAGCAGTGGTTGTACGTCGTTCGCTTTGAAGAAGGATTCCACCCAATCTACTTCTACTACTAGTTGCAATTCTATTTTCCCCTTTGAATTTATATATCTCAAGTATTGCAGCCTTTTTAAAAAAAGTCTCTATGTCCATCACTTGGAAATTAATTATATTAATTGAACTACTGCCATTAATCCGTTCCAGCCCCCAAAATGTCACCTCAGTTATTTTTGTTACGCATTTTTGAATAAGAAAAATGTATTAATAAATGACAAATATTGCATAAAAACATACCTAATAAAAGAGAATGTAAAGAAATAAACTAGATTTATAAAGTGTTACTTTTTCTTGATTTTCGTCACTGCTTTTCTCTTCACTGGTCTTTGCCTTTTTCGTCACGCTTTTCTCATTTTCACCTGTAGGCAGTTAAAAAAAACATGTCCAAGGGGGTTTGTTTCTTCCTCCCTTTCAGAATATTTCGGAAATAAGTTAGGCAAGTGTCATTAAATAGCTCGTACCTCAAATTTTGCTTGTATTTTAAAGCAAAAAATCGCTCGCTCGACGGCTCGTATCTCATAAAACTCGTATGTTGGGGCACTCGTATGTCAAGGTACCACTGTATATGTATTTTTATCTGTTTATATATGCATGTATGTTTGTATCTGTTTTGTAACTTTTATTAAAAATTACAACCCTGTGGGCTTATTGAAGTAAAAAAAAAGTGACTCGCTGTATACATTTTTGACTACCCTTTAAATGTTCTAAATGGTCTTCTCTATAATAATTAACTTTTGTTATTCTAATGTCTGAACATTCACAGAGTGAAAATTCGTGATAACAAATATCAATATTAATAAACACAGTTAATTTTTCACTATTTTTTTTTATAAAACTCGAGCGCTTTCGTCAAAAGCCCAGTTTGACATTATCAAGAGTCCTCTTAAAAAATAGTAAAAAATTAACTGTGTTCATTCATATTGATATTTATATCTACCTTTTGATCTATATAACGTTTGACAATCGTTCTGTCTAACACCCTGTATACACCAGAAAAAATAATCTGAAGAAAATGTGGTGTCATGTATAAATATTGTTCTCTATGTTAACAAAAGAACTTCCAAGCGCGCCAGAATTAAATTGTTTTGCATTTGCCGGAGAATTATCTTCTCGGTAAATTTTATGTCTTTGAATTATCCCGTCGGTGAATCATTATCCTGTCGGTAAATTGTCCTATCGGTGAATAATTGTTGTCGTTGAATTATCCGTCGGTGAATTATCCTGTCGGTAAATTGTCCTATCGGTGAATAATTGTTGTCGTTGAATTATCCGTCGGTGAATTGTTCGTCGGTAGCCTGGAGGTAGAGCCTCGGCCTCATGAACAGGGGGTCCGTGGTTCGATCCCAGGTACCGGCAAACTCCCCTTTCACGACACAAGCTTTTAGCTTACTGTGAAAGGTGTATATGGTTGTATTTGGGTTTATAACAAAACCCGGATATGTATATCTTTTAAAAAAAAAAAATGTTGTCGATGAATAACTATCCGGCTCCCCCATCACACCAGCTGAATGTAAAAAACACGCAAGTTGTCCTCTACTTTCTAACAAGAATTAAGACATTTAGGATGGGTGGCAAACAGAAAATAAGTGTCCGAACGAGATCGAGTATAAAGTTAGTTTAACAATAATAAATGCATTGTAACTCTAACGCACCCATCCCATCCTATGTAGAATAAAGGGAGGCTATTTGACACTCTTATATAAATCTAACATTGATACCAAAATGTATCAAAAGGGGCGTTCACACTGGATGAGCACTGAGTGATCACTCTGGATGATCCTCCAAAATGAAAAGGTGTGAATAGACGTTTCATCAATAGTGATCACTAGTGATGACGTAAGAAAGTGCTACCCGACATAATTTCAATGAAAGGTCCTTTCACTGAAACGACCATAAACAAGTTTTATCCTTTTATTTGTCATATCTTATTCTCTATGACTTTGTATTGAAATTCAGAATAATGTACAAAATGCTGTCGAGAGTTGTATTAATTTGTTTTAATTTTTAATAAGTGTTATTTTTCAGTTTTTTTTATTTATTTAAGTATTTTTTCTCTTACGAAAAAATGTCAAACTAAACACAACATAACCGTGAGTGGTTGATATGGCAGTGAAAGCATAGGATGAACAAGTGTGAAAAGACGTGTTCACTTTCGATGAACAGGTTTGACCCTGACACTTTGGGTGATCATCCAAAATGAAGCAATGTGAATGATACTTAAGCGATGATGGCCGTAAATTCACCTTTTACAACATCCATCTCTTCCATTCATCCATGCCATCACGAGATCTTCCACAAGTGAGGTAGCCAGCGGACCAACGGCTTGTTATAAACATGCAACTTCTTGGACGTCCACGCTTTCTCACACCCCCTCTTTCAGATAAATACACCCTTTTTGTCATCTGTTTATCGCCCATTCGCTCCATTGCAGTATATCTACACGTATTCTAAGTATTTATCGTTCATATTTGGCCAACATGCTGAAAAACCCACGTGGATTTGCCAAAAATACTCCGTTGATAAGCCAAATTAGTGGAGTGTTTTAAATATCCTGTAAAGTTCTTATTAAGTCGGTATATAGTAAGTACGCCTTCAGCTAAATTGAAATATATGGGAGAATAAATATTTACAAGTTGGAGGAACACACTCCAAAATTTGAAACAGTGACCAATAGTCCAATAATGGACGAGTAGGCAAAGACCGAACAGTTTTATTTTTTTAACTATGATTACAATAAAATTCCATAAGTTGAATAGTTATCAGATCAGCCGCATATTATAAACATTCAGGCTGTCCTCTCTGTGTCGATAAAACAGTTAGACTTTCAGGTTGGATGGTATGAATCAATACTGCATTGTAGATGTTAATTGTTACATGTATAATTTTATTTATTTATTGTTATAATAACACATTACAAATTACAACATACATACGAGGGCGGTCCGATAAGTACTTAGCCTACAAAAGAAAAAATATTTGTTTTATTATTAATTTGTTTTATTACATATTTTATTTTTCAACATAGTCTTCTTTTAGCTCGATACACTTGAACCAGCGATTCTCCAACTTCTTTAACCCGTCTAAAAATACGTTATCTCGAGTTCTGCAAAATAGGCTTCTGTGGCGGCAATGACCTCCTCATTCGACTCAAATTTCTGCCCAGCGAGTGACTTTTTCAAAATTGGAAACAAAAAGAAGTCACACGGAGGCAAACCTAGAGAATATGGTGGATAAAGCAGCAGTTCGTAGCCCTATTCGACCAATTTGGCCGTGGCGACAACGGAGGTGTGAGCTGGTGCATTGTCATGGTGGAAGATCACTTTTTCTTCGTCGAATGGGGCCGTTTTTTCTGCAATTTGGCGTCGAATCGGCCCAATAATTCGGCATAGTAGAGCCTTGTGATCGTTTTACCCTTCTCCAGGTAGTCGATGTAGATCACACCTTGTGAATCCCAGAAAACGGTGAATATCACCTTTCCGGTCGATAGGACAGTCTTCGCCTTCTTTGGAGCACGTTCACCGTGTAAAATCCACTCTTTCGACTGGTCCTTGGTCTTTGGTGTGTACCAGTGGATCTATGTTTTGTCGATGGCTATGAATCGATGCAGAAACTCCTTCAGATTGCTCTTAAATAGCTTCAATCACTGCTATGAAGTGGTCTCACGGTTGCGCTTGTTGTCCGGAATGAGAAAATGCGGCACCCATTGCGCCAACAGCTTTCTCATACCCAAAATATCATGAAGGATATGACCCACGTGGTTTTATAAGATACCTACTGTCTTAACTATCTCACGCACCTTCAATCGGTGGTCTTCCAGAACAACATCGTGGATTTTTGTCACGTTATCCTCCGTGGTAGTCGTTTCCGGGTCACTTGGGCGTGGTTCGTCAAAAATCGACGTACGACCACGTTAAAACTCGTGAACTAATTTTTGATGATTGTTATCGAAGGAGAAGAGTCACCGTATACAGCATACAAGCGCTCTTTGATTTTGCTGCGCGATTTCCCATTCAAAGAGAAGAATCGAATCACCAACCGATATTGCTAATTTTCCATTTTTCAAAAATCCATGGACCTGCCCACTTCCACACGCAGTCAAAACAAAACTATGAGTTCAATTCGGTTTCAATTTTGACAGTAGCCGTCTATAAGAATGTACTACACGATGGCATTTTTTCCTTGTGAAAGTAACGCCATCGGGCCGAGAGGCTAAGTACTTATCGGACTGCCCTCGTACATCTAAACAATCTAGATATTTCAATTATCACCATCATGAACACTTAACAGTCTCACTGGGATCTTTAATCCTGTGTTGAGACCGTCTCCATCTACAAGCAACCCCGCCATTCACAAAATTCTCCATTCATTTCTCATCCTTCATTTCTCACACAAGCCTCCCAAACAAAATCTCTTCCGTTTCTTCTCCATTCAAATAATTTATAATCCACATACACACCTCTCTTTTTAATTGTTTTATTTGTTTACTTACTTATTCTTTTTGCACATCATCATTATATATCTAACATTATTAACAAAACGATACAAAATTTTAAATAGGTATGTACTATTTGTTACGTTTTTATTTATTTATCACTTGTACACGGCGTGAGCCTTTTACACGTTAAACGTAGGTATATCGCCCTTCTTCTGACTAATTGCCGTATCTGACATTTTTGACGAAATCGAGTTATGACCACCAATGTGTATTTATATGTGCCCTGCATGTTCTCACTGAAGATCACACCTGTAACTGTTACCGTTATCCTGGAATAGCCTTCTGATTTACTGTCGTATTTACGAATTACTCTAAATAAAATGTGTCTTATGTATCTACTAATTCCTCAAAATTTCATCACAAAATGATTCTGAGATATATAAGAATAGGTACAAATAAAATAATGTAATATATTTACACTGTATCATATATATAATCTTTATTTCACAATTTATACATAGAATTACAATTCACATTTATCAAATCACATATAAAGATATATTCATAAAACTGCAACCAATGAACGAAGCCCGTTAAGTCATTGAAATGACTTGTCAACAGGCTCCGCTCATCTCCACATCCAGCTTATATCCAAAAAAAGTTAAATACAACTATATTACAAGTGGGGCCAATATATGAGTGCACCTGAACCCCCGCTACACGTTTACTCAACTTCCTTACGTCTCACCACCAACGATAAATTTATCAGAGATTGTCAATCAGTTATTTTTTTCCACTTTGAAATAGAATAGGCATATTTATATAATTTATAAACTGACACTAAAATAAATTTTCACTGTTAGATGTTGCGATCCCGAATGCTCGTTTAAAACTAAAGAATATAAGGGATGATTCCTGATACGTTAATTTCCTGACAAAAATTAGTCATAAATCATAAAATGCATTATCTGCAGTTTTGTATTGAGATTCATTCAGTAAATCCCTATTGTTTTTTTTAATTATCCTAGAGTTATAGAGTGTTATAATGTAGCTACCTATTATAACTATTCTTTTTATGTAACCGCCTACTTCAATTATTTGATATCCTTTTTAACTTACCTACTGTACGCATACTTGAGAACTTTTATATTATTATTTTGACTCAAAATATCCAAACAGGAACTCTTATATTAATGTGACAGAAACAACAAGCGAAAAGGGTGTGTGGTCCTAGGTCTATGTACACCGTAAGGCGGGCAGTACGTATGTAGGTATACAGGTACAAGGATTAGATAATAATATAGAAAATAAAATATTCTATAACAATGCCTTTGGTTGCTGATACCTGCCTATGAATAAAAGAGACCATCTTACCTGAGGTGCACTGGTATACTGGCCCGACTGTAATCCTATAAATGCCCACAAATCTATTTAACACTCACACTACAGTTTTATGTACATATTTCTATTTTTTCTGAGCCAATTCTTAAATAATAATTTTAATTTTCCAATTTTGTCACACTTTTTTATGCAGAGTGGCAGTAACTAGGAGAGACGAAAATATGCACGGCAAAACACAAAAAACGCTCTCTTGAACAATTTACATTTAGGCAGATACGACTGTTAGTCAGAAGAGGGACGATACGAGTATAATAATATAGTAAACACAATTTGACAGACAAAAACAATGTGAATTTACAACTGCAGGTACAAATATATAAAAATAAACATTAAGATGGAACAAAGCATCTGCCTTTTATAGAGCACTCGAAATCGGAATTTCGCTCGGAGACGTGGCCATGCGAGGACCAAATGGCAAGAATCGTAATATAAACCAGATTCTAAAGGATGGACACGTGTTGAGCACAATAGGAGAGGAGTTTGCATGAGAAATTGTATGACAGTGACGAAAAGTGCATGCAAAGATAGGAATAAGTGACGCTCGATACTTTCTGCCTATGGTCGCAAATGCTCATATAGGTATTTAAAGATATCTAATAAAAAATATGGCCAATCCCGTCGAACATTTCGGTCTTTGTTCATTTAAAATAAAATAAAAACTTCCACCATCACACTGTTTCGTCCTAAGTAGGTATACTATCATTAAAATAGAATATTTAACTTCGGCGAATGCGGTTTTTTAAGAAAAATAATTAGAAATTATTATACGCCGCCTTGGCTCGCATCACTACCGCATAGAATATAAGTAAGTGTAAATGTAATTACTGTAAGGATTTAATAAGTATTGTTAGCAGTGGCGTATCTAAGATTTGTATGTTAGATGTTCAACTGAATATGGCAAAACAACGTTTCAGCTAGTATACTTATATGAAAGTTGATTCTAAATTAACTTCTACAACTATAATTCTCACTTATCTAAGAACTGACAATGTTTTTCGATGGTTTTAACGTTGTCGTATTAAGAGACTAATGGAATCCACTCTCGTACATAGTGGGCGATTGCGCGCGATACTTAAAATGTTTTAGCTCCACCTAATTAGGTATATACATTTTTACATTATTTTATTATTATTTATAAGATTACGGCAACGCGTCCCTTGTGGGATGATTTGTGCCAAGTACAATATGTTTAGAAGATGTCACGTAATATTTTTTTTTTTTTTTTTTTTTTTTTTTTTTTTTTTTTTTTTTTTTTTTTTTTTTTTTTTTTTTTTTTTTTTTTTTTTTTTTTTTTTTTTTTTTTTTTAAAGATATATCTGGGTTTTGTTATAAACCCAAATACAACCTTATACACCTTTCACAGTAAGCTAATAAAAGCTTGTGTCGTGAAAGGGGAGTTTGCCGGCACCTGGGATCGAACCCCGGACCCCTTGTTCATGAGGCCGAGACTCTACCTCCAGGCTACCGACGAACTCTTATTATTAAGGCATTAATTTAAAGATAATGAAATTTCTTTTGGCGGATTTTAAAATCTTGAGATATACAGAGAGGGTATCAGTATGCAAGAGGCAAGACATGTTGATCGGATACTGGACTTCAGATATCTCATAATACAAGTCATAAGAGTCTCTTATTGGGCAACCGAGGACGACATGGTCCAGAGATTTCACATCGAGCTCGCACTCGCAAAAAGGGGACGAAACCAAACCTAACCTAAATAGATGATTGTCTAATCTGTGGTGATTAAAGCGCATGCGAGTCAATGAGACAATCTCTGACCTGGAAAATTTGGAATTATGGAACCATGGCTTTCTGGAGATAGACTCCTTGATGTCCCAGTACACTGATCCCTTTATCCTACCGATCTCGTTCCAATAGTTGGTCCAATCAGACATAGCTCTGAACAAGGCAGTAGATACGCTTAATGTCATTCAGTTTCTATTATTTTTAAGCCTAGAAATCACAGGCGAAACCCGTTTTTTCGGCTTGTATGAAAAACACGCTACTGATTATTAGTGGTAATAATTATTATGCGAATGTTGCCAGAAATAATATAAAAATACGACCTAATGCAATGTTTATTAATATGTTATTTATTTTACACTCTCTCGTAGTTAAAAATATACTTGTGCAACAACGTTTGGTAGAAATTTAGAGAAATTCTAAGTTTCTATTTGAAACAGTCGATATCAATAAGTTTTGCGGCTCTTGAGGTGAATAAATTTAATTTGGAAATTATACAGTGTTTTAAAATCATTTTAATCATCAAAATTATGTCAGGTAGTATTATCTCTCTGATCCGTCATCGCTAGTGATCATTATTGATGAAACGCCTGCAGGGCTACTCTTGACAAAACTAAACACGATCTTAATCTAGTCTTGATCTTGATCATACCACGAACGAAGTGACTATTGGCCAAAAATACACGCAAACCGATCGCGCGGTAGCGGTGGCGCGGTGTTTTTGACCATAGTCCCTTCGTGCGTCGTATGATCAAGATCAAGACTAGATTAAGATCGTGTTTAGTTTTGTCAAGAGTAATCTTGCAGTTCACACCATTTCATTTTGGACGATCATCCAGAGTGATCACTGAAAGTGAATAAACGTGAACTTAAGATAATATGTGTATATATTATTTGTAAATATTACCTACTGCTTATAACAAGATGCTCGTTTGCGTGTATTTACTGTGAGCTAGTTCATCAGATTAGTAATAATGTTATGTTTATATGCACTGCATGTTGTACTCATAATATGTTAATACTAGCAACAACATACACAGAAAAAACAGATTGATTTTTTTCTCACAATCCAAGAATTTTAATTCTCTCAAACAAATTCAATTCATTGGTGTGTTTTTATTTGTATAATGAGTTGTAATAGTTGAATTGTTTTTTTTTTATACGGAATATTATTGAATATATAATATATATGAACTGATTAGTCGAATTTATTAGATATAAAAAAATAACCCTAAAATCCCTCAAAACACAAGATCTACTAAATTTTTGGGGTAAAATAGATTATAATATATAAAAATAGATTATTATAGGTAAATTGCGTTTAATGCCTGTTAAATGAAAAATTACGAAGAAAATTATTTACGCTATACATTTATAATTTCAATGGAGTATTATACAAAATCAACGATGATGTTTCTTTATAGATTTGCCTATTTATAGAATAATTTTTCTATACATTTTCAAATTAGAATAGTTATCCATACAAATTCAAATTCAAATATATTAATACAAAATAATATCAATACAAAATAATAATCAAAACATATATATTATCTTTCTTTTATTAATTGTTCCTTCAAAATTGAGCAGAGCTCGTGCTTAGGGTTATTCTTATATCTTAAATTCAACAACACAACATACACAACTATAAAATATCTTACCAAAAATTTGACATCTGTTGTTCTGAAATTTCAGTTTTGAAAAAATCAGGGATAAGAATTTTATAAATTTAAAATGAATAGGTATCTACCTAAAAAATAAATTAGTACCTACATATATTGCGTACAGCAGATACTAAACAAATCTGAGTTAAGTATAATATTGTTCAACATGAATGAATTTTATTTTTTTACAACTATACGATGACTCACTTGGAGAATTACGGGAGTTAATTACAAAGAGATTAAAAATATCAATCACTCATTGATTGTTTGGCGGTACGAAGTTTGCTGGGTCAGCTAGTGATTTATAATGTTCCAATAAATGTATATATATTATTGTCACTAACAATCTCAACACAGGCGAAAGCCCAGTGAGATGTGCCAGTGATTGTCCATGTGTCAAATGTATTGTAAATTATTAATAAGAATCTATCTTTTATTAACTGTTATAAAGAACGTATAATTATTTTAATCAATGGTTCTAACCTCTAATACCTACATACAATTATTCGATGTTATTTATCTCCCCCTTTTTCCTTTCCCCTTGATTTTTTTTTTATTATTGATTTGTGTTTTTGCGCTAGTGTGATGATTGAGTGAGCGAGCGAGACTGTGTATGTGTAGGCATGTTAAGATGACCGGAATGTTAGGTACATATGTTTTTTAAATTAATTGTGGCGCATGGTGTTGGATGATAGCTGATCTCTGAAAGATTAACCTTTTTTCTAACTTTATATACCTATGCAGTTATTGTCTGTTTTGTGCTTTTAACATTTATAAAATAAAACAAAAATAAATTAATTAGTGGCGGTTGATCCTCTCTGCCTACCCCGAATGGGAAGCGGCGTGATGATGTTGATGATGATGATGACATCATAAAACACTGAAAAACTTACAGCAAAAAGGGGGAGGCCTTCTCTTTATCGGGGACTTCACGGGACAAGTAAATTCTTATTCAAAAACTTGATCAGTTTGTATAAAGATTATCTGATAAAATATGTTTCATTTGCGACATACATTGATACATAAACAGTTCACATATTTCCTGTATTTACTGTGCATTTAAAATCTTTACTCAGGAAATAATACAATATCGTACCTCTTCTGACTAACAGCTGTCGTATCTGACATATTTGGCGAAATCGAGTTATGATCACTCACCAATGTGTATTTATATGTGCCCTGCATGTTCTCACTGAAGATCACAACTGTAACTGTTGCCGTTATCCTGGAATAGCTTTCTTCTGATTTGTTGTCGTATTTACGAATTATTCTAAATAAAAATTGTTTCTACTAATAACTCAAAATTTCATCACAAAAATGATTCTGAGATATATAAGAATAGGTACAAATAAAATAATGTAATATATTTACACTGTATTATATTAGGAGAGATGAAAACATGCAAGGCAAAACACAAACAACGCTCTCCTGAACAATATACATTTAGGCAGATACGACTGTTAGTCAGAAGAGGGACGATATAGGGTGTCTCAGTAAGAGTGCACTTTTTAATTTTCAAATAAAAACACGTATGTATCTTTTGAGAGAGTTGTGATATTTTTAATGGTAGTAAAGAAGACATGTTCCGATTAAGTATGGAATAAAATATCCAGCAAATAACCTCCACGGCTCTGATCTTCTTCTCTATTTCGTGTCAGTCAGCAAGCGACAAATAATAAAAACACCAAATCCACATCTACACTCCCATTGCCTCCCAGAAAGCAACGACATCTCTTGCAGCTCCCCCTAGGTGAGTTTGCCTCACGAATTCCTTCTAGTGATATTGTCTGGGAGCCATTGGGCATGTCAGGAGGTTTCCAGTGTTTTACTCCTCTCCACAGTCACACGCCGTGCTCTCAGCCAAACCGCATCTCTGAAGGTTCTTTATAGTGCGTCCTACTCCTGTTCTGATTCTGTTGAGGGTTTTCCACATTGGCCATGGTAGGTCATTCAATGGCCTGTTATCATGGCTCTAATAGCAGGCCATTACTCTATTCATGAAATTTTCTAGGACTTTTTCACAGAGTGTTGTATCTCACCGATGACGCGTTGGATCTCGGATTTGAGCTCAGGAACTGTTTCTGGTTTATTTTCATAGGCCCCAAGATTCACAAAACCCTAAAGACAAAAATCGCGTGATCTTGGTGGCCAGTTGACATCAGAACTTCATGAGTCAATTTAATTTTATTGATGTGATAATTTCGCGAAGTTTGCGAGCGGTTTCAGCGTAACTTTCCCCATTTTTGTAACAAGTTTTCACAATTATAACGCGTTGCTCTTTTGCTAGGCGTAACATTTTTAATAATCGAAAAAAAAACATAGGTGACAGCTGCCAAGTTACAGTGCTGCCACTTGTACGAAAAAAAAATTACACTTAATTTTAAAAAATGCGCTAAGACATCCATTATAGTAGCAATCAATATGACATTTTTATTCAACGTATTAAAGTTTCAATGTTATCACAGAACGTGGAGATTGAAATGTACATTTTACTTATAAATTTCACGATATGGTATCATTAAAAGTATTGCCACAGTAAATAAATAAATACATTTTCTGGAATATCTCTGTCATTAAATATTGAGATACATTCAGCCCCGATATTTTAGTATGCACTTTAAGTGACCCTAATCGCGTGTTAGCCCTAAATTAATGAATTTATTTATCAGCTCATCAAGTCATCTTTTTAAAGTGAGGTATACACAATATGAATAATATAATCAAAAATCATAAACAATTAAGTTGAATATGCTTTTACAAAAAATCAGAGAAGATGCGACCGCTGAAAAGAGGGGTTGGTAAAAACGTTGCTTGGTAGAGTGAGAATTTTTTACTACTATACTATACCCTCACGCCGTGTCCCAAGTAGGGTAGGCAGAGAGAACGGAACGCCAAACAGATCTACTTATGGGTTTGTTGGAAGATATCGCGCTTCCGCGATAAATTCGCCCATTGCACAAATTTATTTGTCTGGTTCTACAATGTTTAAATTTTATTAATGTTTGTTTTTTGTGCAATAAAGATTTTTATTATTATTATTATTATCTATCTTTACACACTTCCTTCGCTTCCTTCACATTCATACAGTTTCTCATACATGCACGCCGATTTCTCTTACTCAACACGCGGCCGTTCTTAAGAATTTGATACACGTGATCAAGCCCCATGGTTCTTGAACGTCCGCGTTTCTCACACTCCCTCTTTCAGATAAATACATCCTCTTCGTCATCCTTTCATCGTGTATTCGCTCAACATGTAATTTTCGGTAATGTAATGTAATGTATTTTTAGTTCTGTAACTATTTTAATTTTTTTTTTTCGAATTTTTAAAGTTATTGTTTTGGGTTTTTTATTTTTGGGTTACATAGATGGGTACTTTTAATCTGGGAATCTTAATTATATACAGTATTTGTAAACATTTGTGCATTCTGTAATTGGGTTAATACTATACCTAATTGTTTTATACTATATTTATGTAAAAACCTGTAGAAATGCCAATAAAGGAAAATAAAATAAAACATGTCCAAACCATTGTAACTTGTTTACACGCATTCTGTCCACAACACTCCTCTCACATCCGCTCATTCTTCACTCTATCACGCAACGTTTCACCAACCATTCTTCTCAGTGATCGCATCCCCACAGCATTTATTCCACTTTCGTCCTTCTTCAACCACGTCCAAGTTTCACTTGCATACAAAAGTGTCGGTACCAGAATGGTATTGTGCACCAGCATTTTTGCCATGTTCGACACATTTTTATTGGTAACAATGGGTCGAAGTGCACCATTCGCTCTAGCACCGGCGACTTTCCATATTTCGAAGACCTTATTTATTTATTTCAATCAATATATGGCATTTGCCTTTTACAATACAAATAAAATAAACATAAAACATTTAGCAATTTTCAATACAAAAATAAGAAAAAACAATTCTATAAAATCTTAAATAATTAAAAACAATAAAAATATTATCACCATAATACAACGACACGAAATTTAATATAATTGTAATAGAACATATTATGTAGGTAGGGTCGAAAACATTATCGCTTCCATACAGTCATGCATAGGTACGTATAAAACCATGGCAATTGACAACATACCATCTGTCTATCCAGGTGCATAGTAAGCGAAAAAAGTGTGTAAGGATAGATCTCTATGGCGTTCCGTTCTCTCTGCCTACCCCACTTGAGACACGACGTGAGGGTATAGATAGATAGATAGATACATGAACGAATTAAAATATTTATAAGTTTGTTAATATAACTATGTTTGTTGTAGTTATGTTATTAGTGTATTCATCCAGGCCACATAACAGGCACGCAAATAGATTTAGTTTCAATGTGTTCAGTCAGTGTTTCAGCGTCTTTCAGGCAATATACAGCGCCGCGACGTCCGTACAGGGTCCGCGAGACGCCGACGTCGTCGGAATAATACGATATTAAACGTATACTGCACGCGGTCAAAATATACAAGAAATAATCAGTATACTTAATAAATAAATAAAATATATTTAAAAATAATTTTTAAACGAGCACTGCCTTTTCGTGATAATTCAAATTCTAATTTATTAATTATTCTTGTTTTAAAATTCGAATATCGAAAACGTGCGAATGTTTAGTTTAAAAAAAAGTTTAGTTCCATTGAAGTTTGTAGGTTAAATGTAAACAGAAAACTGTCAAAAAATACTGCCAACGGTAAAGAGAATTTTAAAAATGAAATTTGTACGTTTTAAAAATCAAAATTCGAATACTTTCGATATTTTCAATTCAAATATAAAGTTACAACTTGAGTTGAAAAAGCAACAATATTCTAAATTTAAATTATATTAAAACATTAAAATTTTAGACACTTTCCAAAATTGAATATTCAAATGTTTTTTTTTTTATTTATTGTTCTTACTTAAGCCATTTCGAATAATCTTGTTATTATAACGAATCAGTGTGAATTTATTAGATTTTTTTTTCAAAATAAAAAATCTTTTTTGAGACTTTTCTTATTTAAAGTTTCGAATGTGTTCTTTTTTCAAAGTTGTATTTTTATTTTTAGTATCGAGCTGTCAATTTTGAATTTAAAATTGAAAGCTTCTTTCATAAAGTTAAAATATGCTTAACGTTCTAAATTTTTAAATTTCGAACGTGATCTTTTTTTTGACGTCTTCTTTATTTAAAATCGAAAGTTTCTTTCAAAAAGTTTAAATATGCAACGTTCTAAAATATTAAATTTCGAACGTGTTCTTTTTTTGACGTCTTCTTTATATTATTTTAAATAATGCATTCAAATCATTATAATTCCGTTGGAGGTTAGAAAATTGTGTCAATTTAAAATCTCAAACTGTGTTTTTGTACTTGTTGTACTATTTTTAGAATAGTTTTGTTTATTTTTTCGTTGTGTTTTTGTATTAAATCAATTTGATTAATCGAACGTGTGTGCTGCAGTGTGATTTCCCTGCCAGAATTGTTTTAAATCCGACGATAATTGTTTATGGTTCGTGTTGTTCCTTGAATGTGGTGTTTACAAATCATGTTGTCTATGTATAAACAACATCGAGTCTACAGCGATAAAGATGTAAGAAAATGACTTCGGACGACCGCCGCCTTAAGGCGCAGTCATATTAATTATTCTTTTAACAATAATCCATGGAGCAACCGACAAAGAATAATTATTGGTCTACCACTCTTTTTCGTAAGTTTTTAGTGTTTGAAAAAAAAAACATACTTTTTTTAAATGTAATATTAAATAAAAGCACTGTTAACTATTTCACGTAGAATTAAGTTTTTTTTTTATCAATAAAGAATGATTTAATATAGATCTCAATTGCATAGCGCTTTCGCATTGCGGCATCTTCAGGGCAAGAGTTACTTAAAACTAAATGATATAACAATAACTAATCTACATTAATAAATTAAAAAGAGGTGCGTTAATGTACTTTTTTTTTAGTACGTAGCAATACTAACTGTAAGAACATAGTTTGTAAGAACATTGTAGTAGTGAGTAGTGCCTTGTAGTGAGTATCTCCTCCAAAGGACATTAAAGGTTGTAGTTTCGGGGAGGATTTTTGTGGGGGGAGCCCTTAAGGCAAATCCTGAGCCCCCCCTTTCAATTTTTCTTTTGTTTCGTTGAGTCTGGATGATATAGGAGCTCAGCTCTTAAAACATCCAGGGGAAAGTGGTGGGAAAACCCTTAAAGGTGCGTTAATGTTGTGAAAATGTAACGGTTTTACACTCGGAAGGTAAGGGTCGTAAACTGAACGCTTTGGAAACAATGGAAATTAATAAATGTATATCTAATAAGGTAGACATTGTTTATGTCCAAATTCCTGCATTCTCACCACTATTAGATATAAGAACGCCTCCTCTTAATAAAAATTGTGTTCCATCCAACCCTTAGACTATATTTTAATGTAGATTAATTTGTTCTGTTCTTTGGTTTTAAGTTAAAAGCGCTCGGCAAATAGTATTTAATCATTGTTAATTGACATATGCCAAAATTAAACAGTTTTTTTAATATTACATTTTAAAAATTAAATTCATCTACATTATAATATAGTCTAAGGGTTGAATGGAACACAAGGAATTTTAAAAGGGAGTGTTTTTATATCTAATAATGGTGAAAGTACATTTTGTTTGCCACAAATCCTGAATGTTTTTTTGACCCTGAGAAGACAGCTTGTATGTTTATAACATTAGGATTATTCTACAATGTTTTACGTTTATCAATGAAAATTTGGTCGTTTATAATTTTTACATATTTCATTTATTTATCAAAATAAAATTGGAATCCACACTTTGAATAGAGCATGAAAATAATTAACAATAACATTTTAAATAAAACATCAAATAATAATTACAATAAATTTATAATACAAAATGTAGAACCTCAACAATATTCTAGTTGATTCTTCCATGATATCCCATGAAAATAGTACAATCATGGGAGATCACTAACAGAGCTACAGGGACAAAAACCTTCTTACTATCTTTTTTTTTTTTTTTTTTTTTTTTTATGACCTTCACCAATGATGGTGTTCCCGGTCAGTCTCAAGTATATGTATTTATATATTTTTTTAAACCCACACACATCAATTTTTTTTTTTTTTTTTTTTTCTTTTTTTTTTTTATCTTAGCAATATACAGTCTCACTATCTCAAAAGTCTACAAACGCACCCCATTCACCTCCAAAAAACCATTCAAAATTCTCACCACTTCAGCAGTTGGATCACACAAAAGACTCGGCAGGCCCATAGGGAGGTTACCCCTTCTCTTCAGAAGTTCCTGTACAAATTCATCCCTATTCTTGAGCAATTCACATTCGAACACAATATGATTAAGATCCGCCACATCCACTCCACAAGAACACTTTGGGGACTCCAATAAATTGATCCTACTCAAATGAGCCGGGGCAGCTGTATGTCCAGATCTCAGTCTGCAAATCAATGAAATCTCCCTGCGGGACAAACGGGCACCAACAAACCATGGTTTCCTTGGAATGACCTCCTGAACTTCCGTATACCACCTTCCGCGCTTTTTAGATGTCTCCTTCCAGTCATTCTCCCATTCCTCTAACATTTCTCTCTTTATAAAGGGAACAAAATCACTTGAAGGAATTTTTTTATATTTTATTGGGTACGAACTCCTCGCACTCTTAGCCAGCATATCAACTCTTTCGTTTCCCGTTATTCCCTTGTGTCCTGGAAGCCAGGCCAAGATGACCCGCTGATCATTGAGATGTAAGAGATATAAGAGAAATCTGATTTTTATGAGGATCGTGCTATGTTTCACTTTAAAGGGAGAGGAATTAAGTTGCAATAGACAGCTAAGTGAATCTGTAAATATGACACTATTATCTAGTTTTTCTTGGTAGACATGACTCAGAGCCTCCAAAATTGCCAAGCTTTCTGCCGTGAATATTGATGCTTTTGCAGGTAGGCTAAATATTTCACTAATGTCCAGGGTAGTATTAAGGAAAGCGCAACCCACAAATTGATCTTCCGCAGACTTCGATCCGTCCGTATAGATATGGTTGAAGTTATTTAGCTTTGAAATGAAATCACCAAAGAGCTGATTCATTGTTTCGGAATGTTGACTTACTATGTTGCTCTTCCTCCATTCATCGTTAAACTCAATCTCAGCTCGAAGCGTAAGCGACTCATATGGGATTTCATATATTGGATTTTGATAGCTACAACATCTATTTTCTATTGTGCGAGACAACTTTTTGAAACTTTTAACTAAAGAACACTGCTGCATTTTATCATTTTCCGAACATTGAGCCAACTTTGGGAGGAGAGGATGTGATTGTATCGAAATCGTAGAAAGAACGTATTTGTCGCTCAAATATTGTCTACGGATATTGATAGGAGGATCCACGGATTCCACTTGAAGAACATTTGTAGGGGTTGAATTCATACAACCAGTTATTAGTCTGAGGCATTTGAACTGAATTCTGTCCAACTTAAGCTTTAAATATTTAGGAATGGGTTCGAAAATAATAGATCCGTATTCTATAATTGTTTTGACTAAAGCATTGTATAATAGTTTTAATGTTTCAGGATGGGATCCCCACCAAACACCAGTTGTTGATTTAATCAAATTAAACGATTTATTGCACTTGACAACGATGTCACTAATGTGAGTTGTCCAAAGTAAATTACTTTGGAAAGTGACACCCAAAAACTTTACTTCTTTGCATATCGGAATGTTGTCGTTATCAAGTGTAATTGAAATTTTAGGCAATTTTCTCCTCTTTGTAAACACAACCACTTTTGACTTGGTAGTCGATAGTGCCAAATTATTTTCATTAAGCCATCCACTAAGAGAATTCAAGGCCTTTTCCAAGGATTCTGATGCTATTAGAGGGTCTTTGTTAACAGAGTATAAAGTTAGATCGTCTGCGTATTGAATAATATCAACATTATTTGGTATTGAACGTTCGATATCGTGAGTATATACGGAATATAACAGGGGACTCAAAACAGATCCTTGGGGTAACCCTTTGTGCGTGGTTCGGATGACCGAATTTTGTCCAGAATCCAAAAATATCAAGGTACGTTCTTTTAGAGTTTCAAATATCACATTGGCTAATTTGTAAGGAACTGCGAGTTTATGGAGTTTGTTTATTAAAGTAGGTACATGAACATTATCGTAGGCAGACGCTACATCGAGGAATGCAGCAACCAGGCAATGTTTATTTGAAAAGGCGATTCGAATATCAGTACTTAGAATACTCAAAGCATCCGTGGTACTTCTACCCTTACGGAATCCGTACTGACTGCGGGCAAGGCAGTTATTATGCTCCAAAAACCAGGATAATCTGTTCTTTATGAGGTGTTCCATCAATTTCGCTAAGCACGACGACAGAGCAATTGGTCTATATGAAGTACTTTCATTGGGATTTTTATTTGGCTTTGCTATTGGCAAGATGTATTGTGTTTTCCAGCTGTTTGGGATTTGTGCTGACTCAAAAATACTATTTAGAATGTTTAAAAAGAAATTCTGGAAAAATGAACTGGATAGCTTTATAAATGAATAGGGTATATCATCTGGCCCAGGTGTTGAATCTTTTAAGTGTGATAAGACTGATTGTAATTCAAATAAGGAAAATGGGCTATTGAGATTATGGGAAGGTCTGTTGTTGTATTGGAAATGGAGTTCCTGTTTTGAGACAACATATGGAGGAGCAAGATTATCTATGAATTGGAAAAACCAGACGGAATTCAAAGGGATTGGTGGTTTAGTGGGATTAAAGGACAATCTATATCTGCGCACCATCTCCCAGACCATCTTCGAGGATGACTGCGGAGAAAGATTTTTGCAGAAATGATGCCATCCCTCTTTTTTTTTTGCGCGAAGCAGTAGTTTAGTTTTGGCTTCTATGCGTTTATATTCGATAAGGTTTTTTACAGACATATCCTTTCGATATTTTTTAGCAGCCTCTTTCCTCTTACCAACTGCCTCTGAACACGCTGAATCCCACCAAGGAGCAGGGAATGATTTTATTCTTTGGAATGAGGAATGGTAAGGTATATATTTTTTGGCTAAAGAGGATATAGTTGTTACTAGTGTCTCATATGTATCAGTACAATCTGTTGAATCCGGAAATAGGTTGATATTTTTGGGAATAGAGTCAAGTTCGGCCAAGAAATCTGATACTTTAGCCTTAGGAGAATCGATTCTATATCTGGGCCTCGACTGGTTGAGAATGTTCAGTTGGATTTTGAAACTGTTAATAATAACCGGGAAGTGATCACTTCCATACCTGTCCTCTGCTACCTTCCATGTAAGGATGGGTGTTAATTGGGGAGAGCAAAATGTGAGGTCTATTGCACTCTTTTTTTCATTAGTGTGAGCAAATTTGGTAGCAGAGCCATCATTTAGTATACATAATTTAGAATTATCAAGAAAAATTTCGGACACATCATCCCCACTACGATCGTTGACTTCACACCCCCAAAGTTTAGAATGAGCATTAAAATCTCCCACAATCAGTACGGGTTCCGGAAGAGTTGCAATCATATTGGTCCACCACGAAGAGTCAAATTTATATCCCGGTTTGCAGTATACGGATACAATCGTGAGCTCACCTAGAGAGATTGCACAGATTTGGACATCATCATTTGGGGCTATTATATCAACTTTTGAGTGCGGAATGGTACGTTTAATTAGGATAGCAGTTCCTCCATATCCATCGAATCGATCGCATCGATGACATATGTAACCATTGAGATAGAAGTTCGCAGTTTCTCTCAGCCATGTTTCCGATAGAGCAGCAATATTTACATCCTCTGAATGAAGAAGTTCAACTAAATTATTCTTATTTTTTGTAATACTTCTGCAATTCCACTGGAGAATGTTAGGGAAGATTTTTTTGCTTGTTGCGAAGTAACTATTAGTTTTATTATTCTGTAAAAGTATTGGTGTCTGTTTTCTGGTGGTCATTTTGTACTAGAGTGTTTTTTGTTTGTAATTTTATTTCGGCAGCGTTGTTCGGTAAGTCAGTACTAGGAAAACCTTGAATCAAATCTTTCAAAGAATTGATTGCAGTTAAAATAGTACTCATTATATTTTCTAGTGGTAGGTCATTTGGTTTATTATTCAGTGCAATTCCATTTTCTTTAGAATAGTATGAGTTGTTTCCATTAGGGTATATATATAAATCTGTGTTAGGTTGAATAACCGATTTTGCTAAGTACTTATGAGCGGTCGGTGTTTTATACTTAAAAATTGTTTTTCTCTCCGAGATATGATTGTTTAACTGTGTTGGTATGCTATTATTTTGTTGGGGGATAAATGAATTTAATTTATCGGCAAAAGACGTTTTCGCTCGTGGTATTTGTCTTGAAGCTTCTACGTATGATATGCTTTTTTCTGCCATTAGATGTTTAATCTCCTTTTCGCGTATGTACACTGGACATGTAAAGCTCGTAGCATTATGCTGTCCATTGCAGTTAATACATTTTTTTTCAGTAATATCACAGCTTTCTCCTGAATGTTCCTCTGTGCATTTAAAGCATCTTGCTTTTGACCTACAGTTAGTCTTAACATGTCCAAATCTGCAACATTGGAAACACTGGACAGTTGGAAATATGTAAGTGTCCACCGGTATTCTATTGTAATTCAAATAAACATGGGGTGGTAATTTCTGTCCCTCTATAGTCACAATAACGGACATAGATGGAAGCCATTTCGGAGCTTCCGAACTTTTGTCCTTGTAGTTCAGTCTGCGGACTCTTATTATTGGACCATAGCCCTCAGGGCATATTATTTCATTCAACAGTTCTTCCTCAGAAATCTCATTAGGGATACCTTTAATAACTCCCATCCGTGTGATATTGTACGTGGGAATAAAAATCTTATATTGTTTACTAAGTGAACCGTGTATAAATTCGTTAGCATCTGTCATTGTTTCGAACTCTACTGATATTTTATATTTTCCAAGTGCTTTTACTCCACCTTGTTTTACGTTATTGACATTATTTTTTAATGACTTGCCAAAGAGAATTGGGTTAATTGCAGAACCCTCTTGCTTCATTTGCACATGAGTGATAAATGGTCCCATGTCCCTTGGGGTATATAAAAGTAATGGTAAGTTATTTACCATTCCCTTATTTCTCTTTGAATCATCTGGTGGTGGGGAGAAAGACTGTCTCGTCCTCTTTAATTGTGTCGTCCCGACCTCAGGCAGGTCATCCGACTGACTCATCCTAACCTCTGGAAGGCTGTTTAGCCTGTCCTCTCCAATATCCGGAGGAACCCCAGGATCCGGCGGCTCCCTCTCCATCATTAATTAACACAGATAAAAAAAGTATAAAATAAAATTAAAACGAAATTTCGTACCTATTCAGTTAGATAACGTAATAACAGAGTATAGTAACCAAAAATTAAATTATTTTTAATGACCGTACTCGTATAGTGAACGTAATACTCTTGACTGAAAGAAAATAACAAAATAATAATATGTCACTTACCCGACCTGCATTGCAACAATACTACTAAAAACTAAACTTAATACCTACTTTTTTCCAATAATTATTATTAGAAAAGAAAACTTATATTTACATTATATTGGTGATAACCAAAATAATAACTTAAACCAAAAAAAATTAACAAATAACCGCAATTTTAAGCTAAATTGAATTCTTTTTCTGGGAGCTCGAAACACACAGCGCGCCTTCCAAAACACCAGCCAGCGAAAAAAAAACTTCTTACTATCTTTGTGGATGACAGTTGAACAGCCTTCTGCATGCTGTATTTGAGTCTGTCATCTACTCCCAATTTTCTAAGATTTTATTATTATAATAAAATTATTCATCATCATGTCTGTCGGTCCTTCAATCCTGAGGATCGTGACGATCATGCTTCGTTCTGTAGACCATCTGTCTCCATGTTGAGCGATCCTCAACCATGTGCAAGGCCCTGTGTAGTGAGCTCTGTGTGGCCTCCTTAATTTGGTCGCTCCATCTTATTGGCACTCTGCCCCTTCCCCTCCTCTCTTCCACAACCCCAGTCATAATTACTTTTTCTAGGTTTTCATGCTCATTATTATTATCATCATCTTAAAAATTTTACCCTGCAAAAAGACTATAACAGCTTTTTGAATTAAATAATCTTATAGCCTTCACGACAGGACAATTGTACACGACAGGGTGTATATTGTTTGTTCTGCTATCCGAGGGGTAAAAGACAACTTTTTTTACGAAGACAACCATAATATATCCATAATTATATGACTCATTTTTTGTGAAAATGTGTTATAGCGGATTTCGAAAGTCGGCGACACAAATGTTGCTGTTCAGCAACACACTGATATAAAAATAATGTCTAGTCTAACAATCGATACAAACAGTAATAATTGTGAACGGACTCAAATATTAATACTGTTAAGATAATTAAGTAAAATCTGTCAATATTCTACTACAAATATTTGTAATTTATTATTTATACTTTTGCAATTGATTATCCCATAGTGATGTGCAAAATATTTGCATCCGTGTGATTCGGTAATAAACATACATACATACATACAAATCATCACCAACACTTATGTATACAAGTGAGACGTGGACATGGTTAAAGAAAGATGAAAGTGGCATAAATGCAGTAGCAATGAGATCGTTGAGAAGGATGTTTGGCAAAAATCTGAGAGATCGTATACGTAACAGTGACATACGAAAGAAATGTGGAATGAAAGTTGGTGTAGTTACAAGGATAAATGTAAAGAAGTTACTATGGTTTGGGCATGTGGAAAGAATGAATGAGGACAAAATGACTAAGAAGATATATTTGCCTGAGAGAAATGGTGCTCGGAGACGTGGACATCTGAGGATCAAATGGTAAGATCATTTAAATCAAATCTTACAGGACGGTCATGTGTTGAGCACTTTGAACAGGAGAGCACCCATGAGGAGTTGTATAACAGTGACTCGACGTTCGATCCTTTCTGCCTACTCCGCGAGGGAAGAGGCGTGATGGTATGTATGTATCTGTCTTTTTACAGGACACTTGAAACTAACAGAAAACAATGGTAGACATTTTAATAGGAGAATGTCAAAATATGACTTCCGTTACATCACTAATAACCTATATTGAACATTCTGTCAGATTTGTGTTATTGGTTCAATTAGTAAGCTAGATATATATTGCAGGAGCTGTATTGATACAAATCTCTTTTGCATCTAAAATTAGAAATAGCGCATTGATTCTTTGGTGCAATGGACTAAAAAAATCACTTTTAATTTACTACTACACTTTACCAGTGGTCTACAACCTTTATAATTTGCCATACTATTCTACTGAACTTTACCAGTAGTCTTCAACCTTTAAATCACCTCGAACCGTTGAGACATTGTCAATTTTATGTAATTTGAAACAAGTGTTTCTTTCTACTATAGATTATTAATTCCGAGAGAGATAAGAATCTGATCTCTAGAAAGGAACACTTGTTTCGAATTACATAATTATGGTGTTCTACTACGTGTACACCGACACAATTAATAGGTAATTGTCAATTTTACCGTGGGCCGCTGAGGGAGAGACATCATTGTCATCACTCTTAGATCCTCAAAATTTGATGATCTTATATTCAAAGTTCCTACCTCCCCCCCCTTCTTGTTGCCTGATTTCGAAAAGGTACTTACATACATATTTCATGATCTTCTCTGATTCATTAAAGGGATATTTCAATAAGAAAAGAACTGTACTTTATGCACCTGTCGCGAATTTTTCAAACCACTGTACTCGGTTTTTTTTTTTAAATGATGTGTCTGAGTTTTTGTTATAAACCCAAATACAATCTTATACACCTTTCACAGTAAGCTAAAAGCTTGTGTCCTGAAAGGGCTTGGCACCTGGTATCGAACCACGAACCCCCTGTTCACGAGGCTGAGACTCTACCCCCAGGATACAGACGAACTCGAGAAAGGGAGGTTGCAACCCTTAATTATTGTCTTCTTTATACACATAATTATTATATAAAATCAGCCTGCATTGTCTTGCAAGACGAGATCCTAGCTGATTGTGCTTTTCATCCTCGAAATTCCTTAAGTATATGATCATTATTTTCTTTACAAATTTAATTACAATGCAACTGATTATTAATCATAAATTTGTTTTTGATTTTAGTTTTTTGAAACAATAAATAGACGATGTGAATAAGTGCGAACATCCAAGAAATACGTGGTTTGACCACGTGGATCAAACGCTCAAGGACGGAAGTGTGTTGAATAAGAAAAAGTATATGCATAGGTACATGTATGAGAAATTGAATGAATGTGGAGGAAGAAAAAAAGTATGCAAGGTTAGATCCACATGGCGTTCCGTTCTCTCTGTCAACCGCACCTGGGAAAAGGCGTGAGGGTATAGATAGATAGAAAACTATCTTGTGTAAGAGGGAGGTATTCGTATAACCTCGTGTGTAAGGCAGTTTACATCTGCAATGGTATGGTATGCTATCCATCTTGTATTTCTTTTTTTTTTATTGGCATGGACATGCCAATCTGCTTGTTTATTACTTAAAGTTAAATGATGATGATGATTCTGGATGCTTTTATTTTGACGCCGTTTAACATCAGTCCGTAGACCACCTCAAGGGCGCCGGTGAAGAGTGAATTTTGCAGTCTTATTGTTTCTCAATGGCACCGGTAGGCGATTCCACGTAACCGGTCCAACAACACCATAAGCCCTCTCATAGAAGTTAGACTTACCGGCTCTATTGGGCTCAGTAAGTCTATTCACAGCCAGTTCCGAAGAGCGCAGAAGTCTTCTAATGGTCAAGTCAAGGAAAATAATTCATTCTATGGATCACGCGACAAAGAATTGGTCTCCCACTCTTTTTTTAAGTCTTCGAGTGTCCTGTAAAAAGCTGGTGCTTGAAACAATAAATATTGTTTACCTATTATTACACGCGAATTTTCATTGTAGCGAAGAATTAATTTTCAACAAAGAATTTCAGGAATTTTCCTACTTTTTCTATGTTCATTAAAATCAATTATTCTTCACATTGCGGAATGTACGTACTAGCACTTATACTACCCGGTGAATCAAGGAAAAATTCATAATAATAAAATTAAATACTTTTTATATATAAAATAGTTTGTAATGCCTAAAAATACTTTTTCTAAATTAAGAGCACGTTTTTCACTATTTAGTTTCGTGGAGCATCTGGTAAAGAATTGGTCTACCGTTTATTCAGCAAGTTTTTGTAGACAAGCCAATTATATAATGTTATTTATGTGCAATTTATGTGAAAAGAAAATTGCAATGGGCAACTTGCAGATTTTCTTTTTACTACATAAAATTGTAAATTAGTATGAAAGAAACACAACCACAATTTATTTTAATTTTTCTTGCACTATTTTCTTAGATATTTAGCTTTTAAAAATTGGATTTTCTCGGAATGATCAAAAACGATATGGCGGCGCTGTGACGTCACGGAGTCCCATGTGTGTATGAGTATGTATAATCTGTGGTGTGAAAGTTACTATGATTCACGGGACTCCGTGACGTCATCAGCTGTCAAAAACCATTTAGAGTGTTTTGGCAAACGTCAAAAATATTGGGTTTTATTTTTGGAAATTCTCCATAATTTAGATATTTAAAAAAAATTAACTGACATATTTGTGTTTTCCGACCTCAAATTTACTGAATTCGATCATTTTTATTAAAATCCCCCACGACTGCTAGTGGCCCATTAATTTATTAATTTCGTGCTCATGAAATCTGCAATCTTTAGATGAATTAGCATTTCTCAAGCGAAGAATTACTAATTCGTTGAGCAACTTTTCCGTAAGTTTTCAAGTGTCCCTTAAAAGCCAGGTGTTCGAAAATTTCAATAGATTTTACATTTTAAATTCAGCGATGAGATTTGCCACCCATCCTGAATGTCTTATTTTTTTGTTGGCACGGAGAGGAGAGCTTACATTTTATGTATATTTTACGTGTTTTCGAAATTTTAAAATGCTATACCTAGGAATTTGAAATATTTCAAAAACACCTCGGTTTTCTTGAAGAAAATTTACTCGAATGATTAAGTATCTGGTACTTCTACCGAATATCCGATACTTTAACTATATATTCGTGGACCCCCGTTTATGACTCGCGAACCCCCATTCTTTTGTCACGCCAACGTAGACCCTCGTCGAGTCTCCCGTGGACACCTGGGCCACTTTGGAAAACGATGTGTTAAAGTTTGTCTTATATTTTTTTTTTTCATAAATATCTATAACAACAAAAAAAAACAACTTTCCTACTACTACAAAAAATTTACTACTAATTAAACATCATACACTGAGAAAAATACTCAAAACGAATCATTGGTACAGTACTATCAGATTAGGACCAGAGATCGTACAAACGATTCATTGGTATAAATCTATAATATTAACTCTTCGCAAACAAATCATTGGTAAATTTACCAACAATTTGTTTGCGAAGAGTTAATATTATAGATTCGTATTAATGAATCGTTTTTACGATCTCTGGTCCTAATCTGATAGTATATGTACCAATGATTCGTTGTGAAATTTCGTTAGTATTTTTCTCAGTGCACTTACATATCTTAAAACACGTATTCTTTTGACAATTATAGAAAATGGAATTTACTGCCTCACTAGACTTGAGTCTGTTCTGAGGCAGTATCTATAATAAAGAATCAAAATAATATGTATACATGTGTTGTTCTAAATTATTCTAGTCAGTTTTTCTAAACACGAAACAAAAATAACAATAATAAAAAATAAATAAAATCAATTTGGAGATGAAAAAAATGTACTTATATCAATGAGAAAGAAAAGAAAAATATACTCAAAAAGTTTTATGTACCTATCATAATACCTACTGTCATTTACAGTATATTATAATTTTTTGTTATAGTTATGATAGCAGAATGTTGAAAAATTAACGGAAAAGAGTGAAATACCCATTTCATTTCATTTTGACTTCCCTTTCATTGTATTATTTTCATAAATAGTTCATAATTTAAATCTATTTAGATAATGTGAATTCTAAAAGCAAGAGCCACATTTTTCATAGGTGTAGGTACCAAAAGAAGTGAAATACAAAGGGGACAACTGCCCCCCCCCCTCACCTACCAATGAGGAACTTTCTCAAAAAAATCAGCTCAACAAATAGTACTTACAGAAAATTAGAAAAATTATGGTGTTTTTCATTATTATTGGATCACTTATATTGCGCTGTTTTTGTAATGAAATCACCTCAAGAGCGCATTCACAATATTATTTGTCACTTTAATTTATTTTTATTACTTTTAAAATACAAATCATGTAAACTCTTTTTATTGTCAAAAATTTTAGGTATTAGATTTAATTTTATTAAAATTTATCACTTAATTTTAAGAAACAAACACAAAAAACAAAACTATCAAATAAAAAAACACTTTATTTTGGTCGGAAAATAAAAATAAATAAAAACTTAATCGATAAACTATTGAATCGATGAATGTTAAAAGGTACCTATGTTATTTTTTCACCAAACGGAGATATTTAAAAAAAGCTTAATATTTCAGTCTAGAGCGATTTTTTTTTCCTTTTTTTAACTAAATAATAAAAACCATACCCTATTTTTATTATTTAGTTAAAAAAAGGAAAGAAAATTTCGTTCTAGACTGAAATATTATGTTTTTTTAAAATATCTCCATTTAATGAAAAAATAACATAGGTACCTTTTAACATTCATCGATTCTATTATATTTAATTAAAAAATTGGAGAAGTCAGGGTTCAGTCAGCTACAAGAGCGCCATCTACCCAAAAACTTTTCATATTTTTAAACGTACATTTTTACATTTAACACCATTTGAAAAAGCAATTCGAAAAGGTCCACCCATGGTGGAACAGTGTGTGACTCATCAGATGCTAAAGACAGTACCTACTAAGAGTAAAATATTGTGTTCCAATACAACACAGCTATCAACGACGTCACAACGGACTAATTCAATGACATGGCGTTTAAAATTTCGCCAGTAAATATGGATTTTTGAAATGAAAATAATGAATGAAAATTTTTATTTTATGGTTTCTGATTAGGATATTTGTGATTAGCGTATATTTATTAATATAAATTGACAACATTTATTCATATTCCTCACACATGCATGTTACCCATTGAATTTGTATAAAGATTAAAAATTTGTAAAATCTTTATTCTAGCAGAATTCCGAAAAATAATAAAATTTTATTATTAATTATAAATAAAACACTTATTTATAGTATATCCACAGTGAATTTTTATTGGACGCGAGCCGACTTTCAAGAGCTTCCGCTCTCATCATCAGGCTAGCGAAAAGTGACTTTTCAATGTTAACTTTTCGCTAGCCTGATAACGAGAGCGAAAGCTCTTGTAAGCCGGCTCGCGTCCAATAAAAAGTCACTGTGGATATACTATAAATAAGTGTTTTATTCATAATTAATTCGACATGAATTTCCACCAAGTACCGTGGGTTGTATATATCATATTTTTATTATGTAACTGCCCCTCCTTCCTTTTTTTTAAAATCCTAATTACGCCTATGTTATTCCACGTAGGTAGGACTGCTGGAAAACTCTAGCCATTAATGGAGTAGGTACGTACCCATAACTAATTCTACTGTTTCATATTTCGAACGGTTTTGAAATTTTTGTTTGAATTCCTATTGTTGTAAGTATGTAGAATACCTGCCCAATACATAACTTTTGTGAAAACTCTGGTATCTAAAAGTTACACGTGGATATACAATATACATACATACATATGAACAATATTTTATTTTTATTGTTAATATTTACCGGTACGAATTCATTCGTGAAGATTGCGAGATGAATAAATGAATGCAGTGAACCAGAGAACTAAATAAGGTGGTTTGAGCATGTGGAAAGAATAAATGGGTATAATAGAATGGCTGAAGTCAATATCTTCGGTTCTTGGTGAAAGTTCATTTTCAATTCGTCGGTAGCCTTGAGGTAGAGTCTCGGCCTCATGTAAATGAGGTCCGCGGTTCGATCCCAGGTTCCGGCAAACTACCCTTTCACAACACAAGCGTTTAGCTTACTGCGATAGGTTTATAAGGTTGTTTTTATTAATTTAAAAAAATATGTATCTGCATTTTGTTACTACTTTAAATTGTCGATATCCTTGTAAAAACAAATGCGCCTCCCTTAAAAACGGTAGGTAAACCAAATTAAGGCCATCGATGTTGGTACACAAAAAATCCGTTAAAATGTTCCGCGCTGCAAGTCTTGTATGTCTATGGCCTAATCACTCACCGTTTCGTTCAATTGGACTTTTGACCGAACAGACACGTATTTCAAACTTCTAGTTACTTAATATGTATAAACTAAAGTTTGTAAAACCATCAAAAGCAAAATACCAAACGAATCGTTAGTTCACCATAATCTTTTTGTTAATCACTCCGAGATTTATGAGACGTTCAATAAATTTTCCACTGCGGCCATAAATACAACCATAAAATGGCTAATATCTTGCACAGCGACTCGTTTAAAAACCCATTACAATCATCATTCGGAACAATTTCAGAAAAATTCTTCTAAACTAAACAATTTTGAAACCTTTGTTTGTTTGTTACTAGTGTAACTTGCTCGCACTAAATGACGTTGTTTCTACAAAAAAAACGATTATTTGTAGTTTTTCATATTTTTAAAATTTTATTCATGTAGGTAATCGTATATTTATAAATGTAACGGCTTAAAAGATCAACAAAGACTTCTGTTTTTTTGAAAATTGTATTCTAATAAAAATATTGGGTCCACGACCGGGTATTGCAGAAGGAACCTGGAGGCTTAAAAGTAATGAAGAAATTTGCTCCACAACTAAGCAATCTTTCATCACAAATGAAATCAGATCCCGAAAATTGAATGGACTGGCCACGTCGTTAGATCCGGAGAATAAAGGGTGACTAAAGGTATTCTGCAGGGTAAGCCCGAGGGCAGAAGACCGTTAGGCAGACCACCAAGACAAAGATTGTTAAATAACATCAACTCAGATCTAGAGGAGCTCAATGCTAAAGATGACTGGCAGTCCATTGCTCAAGATAGAATGGCGTGTAGATCTATTGTTTCAGAGGCAAAGGTCCTGTCAAAGGGCTGTTCGGCCATCGGAAGTAAGTAAGTTAGTAATGTACGGCTTACGGCTTTTCACAATCAACATGAACAAGAAAATCTTCAATTACAAAAATCAAATCAATAAAAAACTTAAAATAAGCAATATAGATTTATGATTAATTACTGCTGTGTGAAATGTGTTATTGATGTTGTTTTTTATTTGAGTATTGTATGAGCTGTATTGAGGATTACATATTAAGTGTGCAAACACAAAGAAAGCAGGTTGCCAGCGCCGATAAGTGTTGGTAAGCGCTGGCAAAGTAAATCGCAATCGGCGTTCCTTGAAATGCATGTAAACATTCTCGGTGCTGGTAGACGCAGGCATCTGAAAGCAGGTAACCCGCTTTCTTTGTGTTAGCACCCTAACTGATGTTGTGCAGGAGAAATGAGATAAATAAGTAGATGAATTATTGTGAAATTGTTTGTTGATAGTTTGAATGAGAAATTTGTGATTTTTTTCTTTTTTATGTAATGTATGATTTTATGTGAGTTCGTCGGTAGCCTGGAGGCCCTGGAGCCCATCTTATGACAGAGATTTTAGGTTATTTTTGTATCGTGGAGCATTGGGGAGTTTCTGATATTGCAAGGTAGATTATTCCTGCACATTCTAATTGCATGGGTCGTGAATGATGAACTGAACTGAACTGAACACATCATTGATACTTATAATTCTAAGTTTGGTGACATTGACATGTTGGCCGGTGGCTCGCGCGGTTTTAAGAAGTCAATTTTACAGGTGCTGTGCAGCGATTTGTTATTATCATAGTAATTATATTGGTTGTCTTTTTGGGTCTCTCTACATCTCATTGTTTTTTTCCCTTTACTCCCTTGTGTTTTTGACACTAATTCATGTTTTTTTTCTGTGTGTTGGACAGGTAGGTAGGTTTGGTTAATTTAGTTTATCTGGATTGTTTATAAAAATATACTGACTAATTATTCCTATTGTAAGAACAAATAACTGTTATTCTTCTTTATATTGTTTTTTTTTTATTGTCTAATGTGGTAGCTTTTTTAATCATTTTGCTATTCTTTTATTAAAATCTGACAACCTTATTGGCTTCAAACTTAATAATTATGAATTTTTAATTTGTGTGCACTTATAAATAGGGCGATATATTGATAGCATTTTTTTGCATTGTTTGTTTTTATGCATATATATTGTCTGTAGTGTGCTGTTGATGTGAAATAAATAAATAATAATAATTAAAACGACAATTTGTATTTGGCTCCGTTTAATGATCCGTGACCATTTTGAGGGCGCCGTGAAAAGCAGTGTTTTCAGCCTACCTGCTTCTGAATGTTGCAGTGGGTTGATTCTGTCTAGATCTCAGAGGACGTCCATGTAAAGAAAAAGTATGTAATAAGTTTTCAAATCGCCTAGAAAGGTACTGAGGGGAATTGTGATTTCAAATGTTAATACAAACTGTTATTATTCAATTTTATCATAGATGAAGAAAAGGAGACACACAAATAAACATTGCATTATAAAAACAAGACACGTGATTTATTTATTTGTTTATATAATATTTGACAGTTACAAGTTGAAGGGACATGTCCGTTAACTCTCTTCTCTACTAAGAATTCACTTAACTGTTAGTTAATATTCTATACATAATAATTAGAGATGTAACGAATACTAGGCAACTATTCGGTATTCTGTCTATTCGGCAACATGATGACTATTTAGTATATTATTCGATGTTCTGCCGAATAGTTTTAATGTAAAACTGGAAAGAACTAAAATTTCGATGTAATTGACCGAAGGTACTTGTTGGAAGTCCATTTCAAGATAAATTGAAAGAAAAACACAGTTTGTAGTTAGCTTCCAAATGTCTTTTATTAATTTCTTTTACTAACATGGGCCTCTACCAACATTCTTTTATTCAAATCCTATAAATACTGCTTGTCTCTGTATCTTATTTCACTTTTTACTAATCGCCTGATGATGGAGTCGAGAGTCTCCAAATACTATTACCTACGCGAAGTTAATAAAATTCATTTGAAAATTAACTACACACTGTGTTTTTTTTCAATTTATCTTGGAAGAAACTAATAGCTTGTAGATTGTTGCTATTTCGTTGTCAGCTGCAGATGCAAAATTATTAATCCTTAAATATCTAATTAATTAATAAATCAAATGTTTTTGTGTTAACACTTTGGAAATTCATTATAATTAAAATGATTCTAAAACACTTATTCACCTCAAACGTTTTCGCCAATGCTTCTACTTGGCATCATCAGGAGGACTAATTAGTTTAAGTTCATATGTAGTGAGTCTGTCCTAATGATGCCAAGTAGAAGCCTTGGCGAAAACGTTTGAGGTGAATAAATTTAATTTGGAAATTATACAGCGTTTTAAAATCATTTTAATTCTAATTAATTAATTAAATTTGATATGGAGTGGAACAACATTATTAATGTTGCAACACAAAAATTTCGATAAAATGTACCGCGCTGCAAGTCTAGTACATAGTTATGTCTATGATGTACCTACACGAAGATGCGCAGTCAGGAGTACCTACCGCACGCTCTCTCCATTGTTTTGCCGAATATTCAGTTATTCGGCACATGATCTTGCATAATATTCGGTAATCGGTCAACTATTTATACTATTCGTGGCATCTCTAATAATGATATGTTTTTGTTAACCTATATCTATTCTTCTCGTTGTTTTTGATGTTGTTGGAATATATTTTTGTTTTATTCTATTCTATATTTAAATTGTCGCCCATCTTTTGTTTTTATTATTAACGTCTTGGAAAATCTGAATGAATAACAAAATGCAATACAACTTTGTGGTACGTTTGTTCGAGTTACGTACACCTTTTGAAAAAAAAATTAAACAGGCGATGAAAAAACAATGTAACTGAGTAACTACATAGTAATCTCGAATTATTGACAGAGAAATACGTTTGAGTTTTATTCTAAATTTATAATTTTTTTTTTTAATTCTGTGTATTTGTGCACTCTTTTCAATTTTTTTTGCAGATGAATTGTTTTTAATTATAAAAAAAATCATTTGTATCGTGAAAGTGGAGCTAGTCGACAGGGGAGTTTGAATCGGTAATCTCTTGATCGAAAATACTATTCGATCTCTGACCATTTTTATTTCCACAATATTTACGGTTTCATAAGCACGTCATCTTGTCATATTCAAGTGAGTATTGTTACTGATGATGGAACAAGTAGTTCTGAAAACGTTTTAACTAAATACAGTTATTTGAGTGGAAAATACAATGTTTTTTTTTATTTTGTATAAATTAATAATAAGTAGGAAATTCTACAGTGTTAATCACACAATATTTAAAAAGCTATAAATTGAACTTTCTATCACTCGTTTAAATACTATCCGTAAAAATAAGTTTCGATGACGCTTTTGAATGTTCTGTGTATTTTGAATGAAACAAAGCTTGTTAAGTCACATGGTTAGTGTATCAATTTAAATATAACGAGTCCATCAGTAGGTAGTCCATCGCGTTTTCTCAGAATAAAATCAACTGGGTTACTCATGATCCAATCTAAACACGATCTTTATCTTATTTTTTTTTAATTTACACAACTCATTCATATACAGAGCATTTAATGATTTAAACTCCTCTTTTAATAATAATAAAGACATATTATCTGACCTTTCTAAACTTGGATTCAATTAAACTATCAAAAGATCCCTTAGAACTTCGTGGTCTCGTGGGGTTTAATCATTTGATGCTTTCTCTCTACTCTCATTTTAAGTCCTATTGAATTTTATGTTCTATTGCATCTTGGCTGTAGATGTTCATGATTTTTTGTGCATGTGCATGATTTTTTTTGTAAATTCAATATGCCTGTACTAAGTGGCGTAACTTAAGGGTGGCAAGGTTGGCAAAATGTCACGGGCCACCGACCCGAGAAGCCGCAAGCTTACCTAACATTTTTAGCAAAGTTGAATAAAAATTATATTTTTTATAAACTTTACTTAAATTTACTAAAAATCAAGTTAGACATAACTAAAAACCGTATACCTTCAGATTGATTTTTTTTAAATATTATACACATTTATAAGAAAAACACTTAAGCGGAACAGAAAACTCGGAAAAAAGAATCTTATTAATAAATAACTTGTTAATCTTAAATTGTTATTTAATTGAAATAATGTAATTTATTTATTTATTTATTAATCAGAGACACAAACAGAAATTTGACAAAATACACACAAAAAAAATAAAAACACCATACATTGATTCAGCCAGGCCAACCCCCCAATTAAGTGTGTCCACAGCATACACATATTAATGTAAACAAAAGAATGAGAGAAAAAAAACAATCAAACAAAAGCAGTCTACAATCGCCGCAGGCCCAGTACAAACTGAACCCGTACCAAAAAAAGCACCGATCACGTCAAACAACAACAAACAACAACCATAAAAGAAAAAAAAGTCAATCTACAAAGATACCAAAGCTGGAGGCAACACTCCTTCTGAACCCTGTCAGTAATAATAGTAATACCTGTGGACCTAGTCAAAACACATTTTAGCGTTACTAGCGTTAAACGCAGACGACGTTGCGAGAACGCGTCAATTTTCGTAGCTACTTGTGTATTTTAGCTACGAAAATTGACGCGTTATCGCAACGTCGTCCGCGTTTGAACGAAAACGTAACGCTAAAATGTGTTTTGACTAGGCCCACTGTGCTTTTCAAAATAAAGTTTATTAGATATTTAACTAAAATGCACACGATATTAGTAAAACTGTTCGGTAACTACTTAAGTAATTTAGGGTTGAAATCAAGTTAAGATTGTATCACGAGTGACCCTGCAAATGTCGTTTTGTTTTGAACTAAAGTTACCTTGATGAAAAATGGATGCATTTTGTCTTGTTGTCAAAGCGATATTCTCTTGTATATATCTATCTAGTAGCTGTACATAATAAGCAGAAACATTGTTATTAGCATTTGAATTTCACAATCATAATATTCTTTCCTACCCACTGACGTAATATTATTATCTATTATTTTAGTTTTTGTTGACATTTTGCAGACGAAATTAGGTTAAAGACAATAATGGCCGAAAAAATTTCGAGTGTGAGGAAAACCTCCATAAATATTTTACTTCATTTATATAATACATCATGGTTTGAGATGCAAAAGCACATCTATACGTTTTTCACAAATATTTCTTTACATGCATACATAGACAGTTCACACAGATCGAGCTAGTCCCAAACTATATTTTACTAGGAATGCAGAAATGTCTCAAAGGAGAAAGACAACTTAGACAGACTAACTGGAACCACGGAAACTTTCGCAATGGCCAAGGCATACGATTTGGATGAATTGATACAGTCTTAGAAAGCTAAAATGATATGAAACTTACGGGAAACAGTGGGAGGCCAGTTCTTTGCCGGGTGCTCCACGGGCTTCTTCTTCTCAAAAATGCTATGTCAAGTGCCCTCGACGTCGGCTATTACCCTGGTTTAGGTTTCTCTCTCCTATGCTAGCTAAAAAAGCTCTTCTACCCTCTGAATTTCGGTCCACTCTCTGATGTTTCTTAGCCAGGATATTTTTGCTTTTGCTCCACGGGCCACATCATTGAATAATAAATAGATGCAGATTTCCTTTTGTTTATTCTGTTATTGTGTGGCTCTGGAATCGTTACTATATACGAGTATCTTGAATGTGTTTGGCCGGTGACTGAAAATTGTAACAATGATTAGTTGTGTGTTAGCTGTGGCGTTCCTCTTTTTATTTATAATTATTTTTGTTCTTATGATAATTGGATGTATGATTGAATATAATGGATTTGGGTTTATGGTTAATGAATATTTTTTAATTCATGTATTGTATTTGTATTTAAATTCTATTTTTTGACTTGAACTGGAGTATAGCTATGTTTTGTTTGTTTTTATATTTTTGTACAAGTTCTGAATGATTTTGTGATATTGTAAAGTTTATCTGTATAAAGGCAATAACCGACTGAAGGAAATAATGTTAAAAACACATACAATATTCCATTCAGGTCTACAGTGTTCGGACAGCGACAGTTTATGTGCATGGCACCTAGACTGTCTAACATCATGCCCCTAAATATTAGAGAAATCACTGTTTTTGTTGAATTTAAAAGAGCATGTTATGGTTGGGTGTTTGATCTTCCACTGGAGAGATTACAAGATATTTTGGGATTTTCTCCGTGATTTGTTTTGTGTTTTGTGTGGGGTGATGTGCGTGTGTTAATATGTGGTGTGGGATTTGTGATGTGTATAGTTGAGGGATGGATATGTTGTTATTTCTTGTTTTTTTTCTTCTTATTTTCTATGGAGAAATGGTTTGTTTGTGTATTATTTCATGTATAGACAGTTTACAGTGCAGTATTTTCTTGTTATGAATGTGATTGTGTATATGTAGGAGATGAATGCTTTTTGTGATTGTATAATATATTTTTGGATATGATTGGTATGTTTGCCCTAGTACTGCAGGGTTACTCTTGACACAATCTAAATACGATCTTAATCTAGTCTTGATCTTGATCATACGACGCACGAAGTGACTATTGGCCAAAAATACACGCAAAACGGTCGCGCGACCATTTTTGACCATAGTCCCTTCGTGCGTCGTATGATCAAGATCAAGACTAGATTAAGATCGTGTTTAGTTTTGTCAAGAGTAACCCTGCAGGATCTACCTAGTCGGGCAGCATCAATAAACTATGTAGGTATGTAATTATTTTTAACTATGTTCTTTGGAAACATTAGAAATTAATAAAGCGAAACATTAGAAATTAATAAATTCAAAAGTAAATATTGTAAATAAAGTAGGTAGGTAAAACTCTTAGGTCAGGTTCTGATACGGGTGTCAGGTTGACGGAAATCGGTGTAAGAGGGAGACCTAAGTATTCCTTTCGAGCCTTCAGCTCGGCTGGACCATCCATGTGGAATGATCTTCCTGAACAAGTGCGTAAGACACAGTCTCTTGATCTGTTCAAGAGTCGATTAAAGACACACTTGTTTGGTATATCATATAAATGATATAAATTGTACAACTTATTGTTATTTATATATGTTTAGTTTTTATAATAGCTTATTAATATTTGTATTACATATATGTATCAGGCTTCAATCATAGGTATAAACACGATATTTTAGGATGCGCCCTTGAAGTGAATATATTCCACAAAACGGCGCACTATAAATTGTCTAGTTATTATTATTATTATTAAAGTAATAAATCATTATAAATCACCTCTTCTCACAATGTTTACAATGCCTTATCCTTAACAGGTGCAGCTATTGTTTTCAATTATTTAGTTTTTGTAGATTTTTTAACAAAAATATTAATCAGTATTATATCGCTCGTCAATGGTATAGGTTTACCGAAATCCATCGCGATTTTAATAATCAAGTAACGGATGTGCATTGTAGAAAAACATTCAAAATGTCTTGTACATAACTGTTACATAATTAATCCTTCTAAAATAACTGATAGGTATGTATGTAAATTATAATTTATTAAGAAATAAATAAATAAATAAATTCATAAAGTAAGGTAAAGACTAAATTATTCCTAGTTAAGTGTCGGACTAATAATTATTATTCGCTGTTATTTATTATTTGTTTGTTAAGCAATATAATATTATGTATAATGACCAAAATAGTATTAGTATTTGTATAAGTTGATAGGTACTAGAGACCACGTAACATTGATATAAGACAGAACATGCCATCAGACATCTTGCTGCTTAGTAAACACATGTACCTATAACTAATTTGTTTTAGCTCTTAACCCGACCTTGTGCAAGGAATAAATAATATTATAATAATGAAACAAGACAGTGCTGAGATTAATAAATACTTCGGCTAAACACACCACTAAAAGTGTTAAGAATATTTACTTAATCGTTTAAAAGAAGAATCGTTAACCAGGGTAGGCGAAGAAAGGCAACTCCTTAAAAGAATCAGCCAACAACGAGCTAACTGGATTGGCTACAACATCAGACACCCAGGACTGCTCATCGCCATCACGGAGGGTAGGACCGAAAGCACAAATGGCAGAGGCCGACCAAGAGACGCTTATATGGACCAACTGAAGAGGAACATGAAATGTGGCTTATACTTAGAGCTGAAGAGACTGGCTGAGAACAGGGAGGAATGGAGAAGTAAATCCAAACTCGTTGCAGACCAATCCAATGGATTTTGACCCATTTTATATATTTAATATTTTTTTTAATTGTTTGACTAGATTTTGACAAAATCAATCTCGATTGCAGAACCATGTTTACACAGTAGCATTATGCAAAATCTAATTGGAAGATGATTTTAAGAAAGGCGTCTAAACGCTTACGAATCGGCTTTAGGCTGGTTCGAGTTATCACTTTCCGTATCCATGAACTACGTTCTTCATTGCTGCTATTCTTCAGTCACGATCAGGGATGTTGCGAATATTCGCATCCGCATCCGCAAATGCGGAGCTTCCGCATGTATTTGGACATCTGCATCCGCATCCGCATCCGCAATAATCGATGCGGATGTTCATGCGGATGCGGATGTAAGACGATTTGCGACAAGAAAGAAATGGGGCGGGGCCGGCGAAAGGCGCGTGCCGTTTGCACTTGACATTAACCAATGGGAACGAAAATAATGGTGACAAGATCCGACGCGTTTTTATTTTTGTCGGTTTTATTTTATTTTTGCAAATAACAAAGAAGAAAAAAAAATTTGCCAAAAAATCCATAATATTATTGAATTTCGTCACATATTTGACAGTGGGGCCTACTAACTAAGATAGTTCCTACTTTTTTTCTATAACATCTTAAACATCCGCATCCGCATCCGCGGATGTGAGCCTTCAAAAATCCGCATCCGCATTCACATCCGCGGATGTGTAAAAATCGACATCCGCAACATCCCTGGTCACGATATGTCAATGTCACGATTGTTGATTTTTTTTCTGCTACCATAGTTGAGTTAGTTAGATCCACAACTTTGAAAGAAACCCACTAAACGCCTATCATCTTCAGTTTATCCAAATCTACAACAAACGAATCATAACAGACCAAGGACAATTTGAAAATATTATTTTTTCACCCTGCCCTATCTGAGAATAGAACCTTGCGATTTATTGGTATACCTACTCGAGTTTCCTCCTTTTGGGACCTACTTATCTACCAAGTTCTTCCCGTTCCCTCTGCTAGACCTCTCGATGTTTTTAGGTTCTGGGAATTCGTTAACTGCTTCAGGTGTGTTAGGGTAGGAAGTTCGGGTAAACTAGATTTATGCCTTTAATGGGTTGCAGCATTACCCGTCGTGCCTGTTGGTGCATGATTGTGAAAAAATAAATAAATAAATCTCGAGACTTGCAGATAAGATTGATTTAACTCTGTTCCACATCGGCAGCTCTCTCCGGCAACAAACAACAAACATACATATATATTGATGAGCTGACTAAAATATTTATACAAAGATAACTGCAGAACATTCATAGTCACAAGTATTTAATAGAACAGTTAATATTGAACAGTGGAAAACTGGATGTTTTCGTTCTACCTAATATTTTCTGTATGGAGTATAAAGGTATCTATTACTATACATAATTACATAAGCGATTTGATTGCGAAACTATGATGTAACTTTTGAAATAATTCTTCTCTAGTATTGTCTATGGTTTTGCCATACAGGGAATTCTAATACTATCCTATCACAGTATATCCCACAAGTGGGATAACAAGCAGACTAACTGGACTTAATAAACAAGCTACTTGTCCTCTTCGTGATAGCAAAAAATGAAGACATTCAGAATGGATGGGTGTCAGTCCTCATCACTGAATTTTAGATGTAAAATGTCTTTAACAGGACACTCGAAAACTTACGAAAAAGAGTGAGAATCCAATTATTTTTCGCGATCAAACCTTTCTTTGAAATTCGCAAACGAAAAAATAAACTTTCTAATTTTATGTGAGTTACACTGTGGAAATTCATTTTATAAAATAAAAATAACAAACTTTGTTTAATTCCACTTTAGTCAATACAATAAATAACTAAAACGTTTTCGGGCTTACACCCATCTTCAGTAGTTACGTGCTTTTTGTAGACTGAATACAAAATAAAACAGTGTCACTATGTTAAGCTAGCGGGGGATGGTGAGGGGGAGGGGGTGGGTTTAGACAATATTTTCATAAGAGGGGATGTTAAGGGCGGGACTTGTACATTTAAAATGTTGTTATCTTTGTTACTATTTATATGGATTGTTTCTAATATGTCTAATCTCTTACTTTTATCACAAATATTTAAAACTTCTACATTGGCTAAACTAAATTTATGACCTGTGTCCCTACTATGATCCGCAATATCAGAGTTTATAGAAAAATTTTTAATCCCATTCATATGTTCCTTAATTCTAGTTTTAATTTTCCTACCACTCTGCCCTATATAAATTGAATTACAGTCATTACAACTAATTTTATATACACCACTATTGTCCAATTTATCTACCTTACATTTATTATTCAAAATATATCTTCTTAAACTATTATCTGTATACAAAGCTGGCTTAAAATTCTTATTTTTACACATATTTAATAAATCTGTTGTGGGTTTTCCCATATATAACACTCTTCTCCATGGTTTCTTATCTTCGTCCTTTTTCTGTTTATTATAAAGATATTTGTAGATTATTAACTGTTCTTCTTTTTGGTGAATCATCTTCGTTATATATTTTTCTTCATAGCCGTTATTTCTCGCAATTGATTTAATTATGTCCACTTCTCTATTGTAATTATGTGTTGTTAAAGGTAAAGATGTAAGGCGATGGATCATTGAATTGAAAGCTGCTAACTTGTGTGTTTTTGGGTGGCAGGAGTCATTCGGGATAATGTTATCTGAGTACGTGTCTTTCCGGTAGATTTGAAACACAAATTTATTATCTTCTACTGTAATAGTTGTATCTAAAAAATTTAATTTGTTTTGTTCACCAACTTCGTATGTAAATTTTATTCTATCGTGTTGGGAATTAAATAAATTAAGTAAATTGTTAAGTTGTCTTTTTGATCCTTTAAACATGAAGAACACATCGTCCACGTATCTCTGATAATAGTACATTTGTGATATTAGATTATTGGATGATGATAATATTCTATTTTCAAAATTATCCATGAACAGTTCCGCGAGTAATGGCGAAAGAGGAGATCCCATTGGCAATCCACTAGTTTGTGCGTAGAATTCTTCTTCGAAGCAAAAGTAGTTCTGGTTAATGCATGTCTTAATCATCAAAAATATATCTTCTTTTAAATT